>OZ035883.1:82328074-82789651 GCA_964034835.1 Muscina levida
TGCACGAGTTATTTTTTTCTCAAAACTTCTTACGGTATTGCAAATGGGCTACATGGCCCCGCCCCTTCTGGTACCTCCCATACAAATACATCATTCCGCCCACTTTAGAAATCGTGTAATAATATCAATACAACCTACGGGATCGTCCCCAAATTCTGTATTTAGTAAAGCTATAACAAGATAAAGTTTTGGAAAAGCCTAGCCGCGCCCTTTCTTGTACCTCCCATACAAATCTACCTTTCCGCCCACTATAGAGATGGAGAAATAATATCAATAAATTTAACGTGATCGTACCCAAATTCTATTTTTAGTAAAGATATAACAGGATAAAGTTTTGGAGAAAAAAATTGGAAGTCTATCCAAGATTAACCGAATAACCAAAAAACTCGATTAAATGGGTACCTAAGTGTAAAACCACATCTTTTTCTCAAATAAATGTAGTATTCTACAACTACTCCAAGAGTAAACTAAAATTACACACAGTAGGGATCTTTTTATAATCGCACATCAGGCGTTCCATTGCATTTCCAGGCCAGCTATAGAATCTGCGTAGTGGTGAAAAATTAAACGCCTTGGTATCCAATGCCACCACATGTAATTCTAAGTGCACATAAAGGTTTTTTGAAATGTATCTTCGGACCTGTACCCAGGCTTACCAGGCTTAAAATATTTATCATATTTAACGTTTTTATACCATCACCCTTAGGGATGGGGGTATATATCATTTGATACCACCCAAAAGTGTAACATATAGAAGGAGTCACTTCAGACCCTAGGTTTCTTATAACCAAATTCTATTCATGACTCATTTGAGCCATGTCCGTCTGTCTGTCTGGTGGCTGTCCGGCTGGTTCGCACGATAACTTTCGAAAGACGCAACCAAATGTCTTGAAATTTTGCACGGCTCCCATACAAATACATCATTCCGCCCACTATAGAAATCGAGTTATAATATCAATACACCCAACGGGATCGTACCCAAATTCTGTACTTAGTAAAGCTATTACAGGATAAAGTTTTGGAAAACAAATTGGAAGTCTAGCCACGCCCCTTCTGGTAACTCCCATACAAATTCACCTTTCCGCCCACTTTAGATATGGAGTAATAATATCAATAAATCCATCGCGCTCGTACCCTAATTCTTAATTTAGTAAAGCTATAGCAGGATACAGTTTTTGAGAAAAAAACTGAAGTCTACCAACGCCCCATCTGGTACCTCCCACACACATTTGGTACCGCCCACTTTAGAAAACGATTAATATTATTATTAGAACTACCGCTATCGTGACCAAATTCTGTATTTAGTAAAGTTCAAGCAGGATAAAGATTTGGAGGAAAGATCTTGATGTCTAGACACGCCCCTTCCGGTACCTCCCATACAAATGTACCACGCCGCCCACTTTAGAGATGGAGTAATAATATCAATATTCTCGACACGATCGTGCCCCAATTCTGTATTTATTTGGAAGTCTAGCGGCGCCCCTTATGGGACCTGTACCTTATGTACCTTTCCGCCCACTTCAGAGATGGAGTAATAATATCAATACATCCAACGCTATCGTGCCCAAACTCTGTATTTAGTAAAGCTATAACAGGATAAAGTTTTGGAGGATAAACCTAGAAGTCTAGACACGCCCCTTCTAGTACCTCCCATACAAATTTACCACTCCACCCACTTTAGAAATCGAGTAATAAGATCAATATAATAGCAATTTTTTTATTTTACTGAGGGTGATGGTATATGTAAGTCGGGTCGCCCGACTGAAACTTTCTTACTGGTTTTACTGAAGCATAAGACCCGTTTTATTTAGAATGTAGTTATAACAGAGAAAGATATTAATGTAATGCCGACAGTCTGTATAGCTCTTTTGGATCCAGTCACAAATCCCTATCAACAGATTTGGTACAACGGTTGTGAAATGTTTATCAAGTCTTAATCACTAGAATCTCTTAACAAAATAAGAATTCTATCTTGAGCGCAAAGACTTAAACAATTTCACAAACATTTACTATGA
This sequence comes from Muscina levida, assembly GCA_964034835.1. Lineage (NCBI taxonomy): Eukaryota > Metazoa > Arthropoda > Insecta > Diptera > Muscidae > Muscina > Muscina levida. Next base: position 82,330,090 of record OZ035883.1, read on the forward strand.
AATAAAATTTGCTTGAAACTTCACTATTGTGCTTGTTGAAAAAAAACTGTAAAAAAATTATAAATTACACTTAGCTTATTAAGTAGGACCAGCGGCAGTATATTCGGCAACCTCATACAGACTTCATTATTACTAAACTTCAAATTCAAAAAAGTGACCCTATTTTCAATTTACTTTAAACCCCTGTAACTGTCAATTTAACGATGTCTGAATGAACCAGTAAAAAATAAATTGAACTTTGTTAAATTAACCGTCATCAACAAGCTCTTAGTATCATGTTCCCAAATGTTGTCCACAACAGTCCTTTAAGGATTAAATACTTCTTAAACATTTCGATAAATATTTAACACCCATGTCCATGACCTAAAGTTTTTAGCTTTGTTGTTAACGAAAGCATGTCAAGTCTAGAGACAAAGTCAAATACCAAAATAATAAAGGCAACATCTTCAGTAATCAATGATACAGAAGGAATTTGTTGGCGTTAATGGTATGTACTCGTCGCAACCATTCCATTAAATACTATTCTCTTTGTGAATACTCTCTGCATAGTGATTGACGTGTTTCTGAGGGTCTTTTGGTACAAAATGTCATACAAATTTGTGAGTCAACTCAAACCCCTTCACTGAAATTCTTCCAATTGCTTTCGCTTTTGGCTTCGCTTTATGCACATATAAATGGAACAACAAGCTGTCAAAAGGATGACTATACTATTAAGTGTCATAACATTCGGAAGTCATAACAAAGACTATGAAAATAAACTGATGAGTTGGAAGATCACAACACCATTGAATTTTGTTATCAGCTAGCTGTGTTAGTGGTACCCATTTGCAGGTCATTATGGCTATTCTTTATTCCAACATTCTGCCATTGACACTATTATACGTACATCGTTATAAGAACATAGTATAAGAACAAGGGATAGGGCTACTTCATAAATGAACATATTTCAATATTTATGCAAACAATTGATTAGAGTATTCAATTGCTTATTTGTATGGATAAATAGGCTAGGAAAATTACGGTATGTGCAATAACATATAATAGCTGAAGTCGACAAATGCGTAACGATAATAGAAAACAAACGACTGGAAGATGAGTGAAGAACATAGTTTTATACGTATCTAATGGGAACTTAATCGAATAAGTCAGAAATGTTAAAAAAGGACCCTGTTCGCCGTAAGCGATGTAATGTAAAGAAAGAAAGGGGAAATAAAATACGATAGTTTTAATATAAAGACAAAAAGCCAATTGCTTTATTATTGGTAACAATTTTACCTTTATAATTACACGATTTGTAATTATTTTGCAACAATATGCAGGGGATGCTGTCGGTAGCGATCGATGGAGGAGCAAGAAGACTTGAAGAGTCAACGAGATACAGCAAGATGAAGTAAGGTGGCGGCGACTTAAAGCATTCGTTAAGTTACTCGTTAGAATCTGTAAACACTTACAAGGTTGTATTAAACAGGAGTAGACAGATTCTAACGAGAATGTAAGGCAGGGATGGGAGTTCGAAACCCATTAATTTAATTACTACGAAAATTACGAAAGTAATGTTTTGTAATTAAACATTGCCGGCCACCTTGCAACATCGAGGGATGTTGTAACTTAAAAATAACTTAAAGATAAGACTGCGGCAGTATAGTGCAGTTCTGTGAGCTTTTTAATTCGAAATACATTAACCGAGAGGGCCAGTAGGGACCCCAAGTGGGCCAGTAGGGACCCCGAGTGGGCCAGTAAGGACCCTGGATTGAGCCAGTAGGGACTCAGGATCGAGCCAGCAGGGACTCGTGCTAAGTGAGTCATAAGGGACTCCAAAGTGTTTTAAGGCCAGTATGGACCTAGCAGTCGCAAGTTCCCGATAGAACCCAACCAAACGAATTTCCTCCAATTCCCGGTATCGCCAAAGTGTATTGTTCATTTTAGCCTCGTCTGAGGCCGCGATTGAGTTAGTAAAGGTACGAACATGATACGATGCTATAGGACCCGTAACGATCCAACCGAATATGGTGTTCTGCGTAATCAGCGAACCCATCAAGTTCTGCTGAGATCCCTCCAGTAGAATACTGGGGTACAGATCAGCACCAATTAAAATGTCCACTGGGCGACTTTCAAACAGGCGAGAGTCAGCCCAACAAAGTTTCGGCATTTGAGCTTCAAAGTCCGAATTGACTCTGAACGAAGGTAAATTTTCCGAAATTGTTGGAAGAACGAGCGCCTCCGTTTCTAGAAGAACCGAGGCATCGAAACGCGTTCCAATTTTTACCGAACAAAGTTTTTGAGGTGTGGCCGAAATAGCACGATTGACGCCGGAAATAGTGGCGTTTGTCGAACGAACTGGAAGATTTAACCGATTCTGTAGGCTCTCCGAAACAAATGAGGCCTCAGATGCCGGGTCAAGTAATGCTCGAGCAGGATACGAATTACCCTGGTGAACTATGTTCACCATAGCTGTTCCCAAAAGTACAGCTCTGCTCTCCGAAGCATGAAATGCTTGCCGGTGGTCAACTGACGATGATTGACTTCCAGCCGATGTGGATTGCTGGGAAGATTCTACACCAGAGGGGTTTGAGGGGCGAAAAACGGGAGCGGAAATCGAAATTGAACCCGTTGATGTCGCTACATTAACCGAACTGCTGGTGGTGGACGTATCACGATGCAATAGAGTGTGATGCCTCTGATTGCATTTCGAACAATTATGATTGCTACCACAATTTTTAACTTCATGTCCCCGCATAAGACAATTAACGCACAAGCGGTGGCGTTTAACTGTAGTAAATCTCTCGGTGGACGAAAGATTTTTAAATCGAGGACACGAATGAAATCTGTGGCTTTGTTCCGGACACAGTATGAACTCGAAGAAGTACGAGAATGTTCCGAAGATGTATTCGTCAAATGCGATTTGGCCTTTTTACCATTAGATCGCTTCGGAGATTCACGACCCCGAAGATTATGAAGGCACATAAGAGTTTGGATTCTTTCCGTTAGAAAATTGTCCAAATCCTTCCACGATGATAGAGCCGATTTTTTCTTGACGCTCTGTTCCCACAAAGTTTGGGTAATTTTTGGTAACCGCTGAAGACACACGAAAACTAAAATCGGGTCCCAATTATCCGTCGGCACGTCATAAATGGCCATCGCTGATAGACAGGCATTAATTCCGCGTTGAACCGACTTCAAACCCGAGCTTGTCTCTCCATCAAGAACCGGAAGACCGAAAAGCTCCTTGAGTTGATTGTGCACCTAGATACGAGTGTTATCGTACGTATCTCTCAAGGCTTTCCACGCAAGAACGAAACTGCGATGAGTAATTGGAAATTTCGAAACAATCTCGCGCGCCTCGCCACTCGTCTTACGTACTAAGTGACAAAGTCGCTCGACGTCACTCAATCGCGAATTATGTATGTAGACCGCGCTAAACAAATCTCTAAACGTCGGCCACGAAAGAAAGTCGCCATGAAATACGTCAGTATCACATGGCGGCAGCGATAGATTGTGTACACAATCTGAGATGGGGAGAGCCGAAGTCGGAACAGTGATCGGATTTTCGACTAACACATTCGATTTATCCGATACTCTTGAGACCGAACTTGTGTCAGGCGAAACAGGAATGCAACGGCGAGTTTCCCGAGGATTCTGTGCCGAATGCTCAGATTCTACTCGGACAGATCTAATCGACGAACTATGTCGAGATGACCCGCGAGTACCACGAATTTTGTCTAGCTTGCGGTTGATTGCGGATAAACACTGCATATAAGCTTCGAACGCAGCATTGTGTTTTCCGTCCGCAGAATCAATGTCCGCACTCGTCGCATCCTCTGCCGATTTCAGATAGACGAAGCACTCATCGAAAGTGCTTTTTGCCTTTACCCACAATGCCTTCAATTCCGAACTTCGTACCTCAAGACTGTAAATGTCAAGGTCTTCGTCGCGTAAAGCATTGAAGTTCGCGTTAAATTTTATTAGAGCATCCGACGCTCTAATAAAGAAATCGAGAGGGGTAATAGGCATTATAGATTTAAATTATCCGAATTAAAACAAAAAATGGCCGATTGTAGGGTATATTCGATTTTCCGAAAGTAAAATATCAAAAACTACCGAGACAATACCGAAAAGCCAAAAAAAAACGAAAAAATCAACAAATGTTTAGTAAAAGTCGAGTTGACTGACTGTAGGGTGTACTCAATTTTCAGGCGAAATCGTAGTCAAACACCCGATAAATAACAAAAAGCAAAAAAAAAGCGAAAAAATTAACAAATGTTAAGTAAAAGTCGAGTTGACTGACCGTATTGTGTACCAGATTCTTTTGTTTTATGTTTATTTCAAATCGATAGTTAGAAACGAAACAAACTTAATAATGATGTTTATATGTCGCGAATTTGTTCTTTTGTTGTTAGCGACCACTATGCAATTTTGAAAACTTAAATTACACACAACTTCACTGCACAACAAATGAATATGTATATACGCATGTATGTTCGAACTGCAGCCGCAGAATAGGCAGAACAAACGCTAAGGCGAGGGGAGCGGGGGCATTAGCGACGGGCTGTAGGGCGATCTGTTAGTTGTTGTTGTCTGTGTCAGACAAAACAACTTCTATGTAGGTATGGACGTATGTATATATTTTATCACTCGCGAGCTCACTTTTAGGTAAATATACTGCACTATACGTACCTTTTGATGATGAAGGATGACGATTATGACAATGAAGTTGATGATCACAAAGATGTTGATGCTGGTGGATGTAATCCGGCGCTACACAAAAAGGGAAACCGTATTAGTTTCTCACACCAGATAACCGCGATCCGGCTCGAAGGACCAAAATGTTCGCCGTAAGCGATGTAATGTAAAGAAAGAAAGGGGAAATAAAACACGATAGTTTTAATATAAAGACAAAAAGCCAATTGCTTTATTATTGGTAACAATTTTACCTTTATAATTACACGATTTGTAATTATTTTGCAACAATATGCAGGGGATGCTGTCGGTAGCGATCGATGGAGGAGCAAGAAGACTTGAAGAGTCAACGAGATACAGCAAGATGAAGTAAGGTGGCGGCGACTTAAAGCATTCGTTAAGTTACTCGTTAGAATCTGTAAACACTTACAAGGTTGTATTAAACAGGAGTAGACAGATTCTAACGAGAATGTAAGGCAGGGATGGGAGTTCGAAACCCATTAATTTAATTACTACGAAAATTACGAAAGTAATGTTTTGTAATTAAACAGACCCAATAATTATTGAGGGATTTAAAACTTCAATATCTATTATTGACAATACATTTAGCATGCATAAAGAAGGAGAATAGCAACACACCAATTTAGATTTAAGAGAAAAAAGACGACTCTTTATAACCTCAACCTCCGGGTAGGGTAACACATAGAAGGAGTCACTTTAGACCGTATGTTTCTTTGAACCAAATTCGATTCATGACATTTTAAGTCGTTTGAGCCATGTTCGTCTGGCTGTCCTGCTGGTACCCACGATATCTTTCGAAAAACGAAACCAATTGTTTTAAAACGTTGCACATGTTAATATTTCATGAAATTGAGTAATAATATCAAAAAAACAACACGATCGTGATCAAATTCTGTATTTAGTAAAACTTAATGAGTATAAAGTTTTGGAGGAAAAGCTGGTGGTCTAGCCACCCCCCTTTTGGTACCTCCCGTACAAATGTACCATTCCGCCTAATTTAGAAATCAAGTAATAATATCAATACTCCCAACGCGATCGTGCCCAAATCCTATATTTAGTAAAACTAGAGCAGGATAAAGTTTTGGAGAAAAAACTTGAAGGTAGCCAAGCCCCATCTAGAACTTCCCATACCAATTAGGTACCGCCCACTTTAGAAATTAATTAATATTATTAATAGGTCCAACGCGAACCTGCCAAATACTGCATTTAGTAACGCTCAAACAGGTTAAAGTTTTGGAGAACAAATTGCAAGTCTAGCCACGCCCCTTCTGGTACCTCCCATACAAATGTACCTTTCCGCCCACTTTAAAGTTGGAGTAGTTATATCAATACAGCCAACGTGATCGTGCCCAAATTCTGTGTTTAGTAAAGCTGAATGAGGATAAAATTTTGGGAAAAAAAACTGTAAGTCTAGCCACGACCCTTCTGGTACTTTCTACGCAAACGTACCACACCGCCCACTTTGGAAATTGAGTAATAATATCAGTATACCAGATAATTGTATATTTTACTGATGGTGAGTGTAAATGTAAGTCGATTTTCCCAACTGAAACGTTCTTACTGGTGTTTTATAGGGATGTGCAATATTAGGTTTGCATAAATACTTCCATAAACGAAAAGATCTGCTGTATCCCGCTCACATTCAGACAATAAATTGTGATTTATTTTTGTAAAGGAATTCCCTCTGTTTTATATTGTTAACGCTTTTCCGGCAAAAATATTTTGTGGAGAATTGAATACGTTTAATAATTACACAGTGCAACAGTGACATAAATACAAGAACTAGAACAGTATAAGTTCGATTCTACCATCGACGGGTAACAATACCCTGTATATATGTATTTGGCGAGATTGGTGACAAATTTTTATTGTGGACCCCATAAGATTATCAAAATCAGTGAGCCTCTCGAAAAAAGATATAGTTATATTGATAACTTGTCATATCTGTCTGTTTTTTGCATCGAAGTTTCAAACTTTTGTAATTTTTTTACTATTTTTAAGTTTGAAGAAGTTTGTAACCACTCTTTTATAAGGACACCCTAATGTTCACTATTTTATTCAGAAATTTCACCTTTTCACGAGCTAAACTCAGACTTGTTTGTAAAAATCGGTTAACAAATAGTTGAGTTATTGAAAAAGAAGTTTTGTTTTGGTGTTGTTGTTAATTACTTCAGCTTTTTTACTTTTTTTTGCATTGGTCCTTTTTTGGTGCAAACAGCGGCCGAATGTTCTTTTTTTTACACCAATCATTTACATAAAACTGATACAGATGCTTTTTCAAACCCCATTCTCAGATATTTATTTTTAGTTACAGCACGACAGTAGAGGGACTCCATTAGGTAGGGAATCAAAAAACGCGGTAAGACGCTGTCTCAATTGATCAGGTATATAGTAACGTCCTTGACTCATTATATATTGATTCTGTGAAGGCTAGTTTATCAGATCATAATTTCGTACACTGTAAAATAAAAACCAGTAAGAAAGTTTCAGTCGGGCAACCCGAATTACATATACCATCACCCTCAGTAAAACAAAAAAAAAATCTATTATATTGATATTATTACTCGATTTCTAAAGTGGGCGACTTCCAGAATTTTTCTCCAAAACTTTATCCTGTTATAGCTGTACTAAATACAAAATTTGGGCACGATCGCGTTGCGCGTATTGATATTATTACTCCATCTCTATTGTGGGCGGAAAGGTACATTTGTATGGGAGGTACCAGAAGGGGCTTGTCTAGACTTCCAGATTTTTTCTTCAAAACTTTATCCTGTTATAACTTAACAAAATACAGAATTTGGGCACGATCGTGTCGAGTGTATTGAAATTATTACTCCATCTCTAAAGTGGGGGAGTGATACATTTGTATAGCAGGTACCAGAAGGGGCGTGTCTAGACTTCTAGATTTTTTCTCTAAAACTTTATCATGCCTGAACTTTACTAACTACAGAATTTGGGCACGATCGCGTTAGGTATATTAATAATATTAATCGATTTCTAAAGTGGGCGGTACCAGATGTGTATTGGAAGTATCAGATGGGGCGTGGCTAGATTTCCGTTTTTTTCTCCAAGAACTGTATCCTGCTATAGCATTACTAATTAAAGAATTTGTGTACGATCGCGTTGGATTTATTGATATTATTACTGGGCGAAAAGGTACATTTGTATGGGAGGTACCAGAAGGGGCGTCGCTAGACTTCCAATTTTTTCTCCAAAACTTTATCCTGCTTGATCTTTAGTAAATACAGAATTTAGGCACGATCGTATCGAGTGTATTGGTAATATTACTCCATCTCTTTAGTGGGCGGAGTGGTTCATTTGTATAGGAGGTACTAGAAGGGGCGTGTCTAGACATCCAGATTTATTCTCAGTAACTTTATCCTGCTATACCTTTACTAAATAAAGAATTTCGGTACGATCGCGTTGGATTTATATATATATATTTAATTTCCCTTTGCACCCCATTAATGTGGTATGGGATAGCTTCTCGCGTTGTTGTGAATAAACACGCTTTCTATTTTTAGATTCACAACTAACGGCACCTACTTGTTTATCGACGAATGCGAACGTCACTGTTTGAGAAGCTCTTACTAGTCAACAACATTCGAGGGGAGCCGACAATGAAAGAACAATTTTTTTTTAAGATGACTAGAACCAAGTTTGAACCTGCGATCTCCCGCATCGTAGTCGCGTGTTCTAACCACTATGCCACGGCCGGTTCCATCGCGTTGGATTTATTGATATTATTATTCCATCTCTAAAGTGGTCGACAAGGTACATTTGTATGAGAGGTACCATCAGGGGCGTCGCTAGACTTCCAGTTTTTTTCTCAAAAACTGTATCCTGCTATACCTTTACTAAATAAAGAATTTCGGTGCGATCGCGTTGGGTTTATTGATATTATTACTTCAAATCTAAAGTGGTCGGAAAGGTACATTTGTATGGGAGGTACCAGAAGGGGCGTGGCTAGAATTCCAATTTTTTCCAAAACTTTATCGTATTATAGCTTTACTAAGTACAGAATTTGTGTACGATCCCGTTGGGTGTATTGATATTATTACTCGAGGTACCAGAAGGGGCGTGTCTAGACATCCACATTTGGGCACGATCGCGTTAGGTCTTTTAATAATATTAATCGATTTCTAAAGTGGACGGTACCAGATGTGTTTGGGAGGTACCAGATGGGGCGTGGATAGATTTACAATTTTTTTCTTCAAAAATTTATCCTGTTATAGCTTTACTTAAAATAGGGGCAGCTGCCATAACCGACACTAGGCGATTTTTTATGCGTTGGTACATTATCATCAAAAATTACATAAATTTTATTTAAATAAAAATATTATTTATAATATTATTAATATTAAGTATGATTATTAATATTAAAGTAAGTATGAAAGTGGTGTACAAAAAAGATTAATAGGCACATTTCAAAAAAGTTATTTTTATCCATTGCGCCAGTCGTCGTCTCAATTTGGTTGTCAATGATCTTAATTCGATCCCCAAAATCCGAAATACCATTTCTACAATTAAAAATATTATAAATTTTTGCAAAGAGTCTCCCATTCGCAGAAAATACGCTCAAAATGTACATTCGTTTTGCGAAACACGTTGGTCCGAGAAGTACAAAAGTATGAGCGATTTTAAATTCTTTTATTGCGATATAATAGATGGATTGGAAATGTTGTGCACAAAAGGACAATTCTGGCAGAAGAAAAGTTGCCTTTCAGCGACACCGTGCTGCTACTAAAAGCGTTTTTCTAATTTGTATGTGCATAATTGCAAAATACTACAGTCTTCTCCAACCAGTGGTGAATTTATTGCAGGCGAAATATAACAATATAATTAAATGCACCTAAATCATATTTTAAATGTTTTTGAAAAACATAGAGCAACAAGTTGAATTTGAAATGATTTTTAAAGAGTATGAAAAGTTGGCTGAGAATGCTTCATTCAATATTTGCGTGACTATAGTTGTTGAAAAGCAAACTAGAAGAATAAATCTTCCATTCACGACAACAGAAGAATATTACCGCCGTGCTATTTTCATACCCTATCTGGATTCACTCATAACATCCATAAGTGACCGATTTCCAAAAGAAAATAATGCAGCTTTCGATCTCGCAGTCCTAAGTCCAATGCATGTTAAAACCATAAACCTAGACCAACTTCAGGATCAAATTTTGCGTGCAAGTTCTTTTTATAATTTGGAAGGTATTGAAAATGAGCTTGAACTTTCGCAGAAAAGGAAAACGACATAGATTTGATATTTGCTTATAACAAAACAGAATTTTATCCGAAGATTAGAGAAGCATTGGAAATTTTGTTAGCAACGCCCTCTACAACTGCAACGGTGGAACGATCTTTCAGTACTCTTAGAAGAGTTAAGACGTGGCTGAGAACAGCTATGGGAGAAAATCGTTTAAATGGTAATAAAATAAAAAACCAAATTTCATCTTATTACATATATTTTATTTTTTCCAGGATTGTGTATGCTAAGCACCCATAGGGCCTTAGTAAAGGAGAAAATGGCTGATCTGGAGGAAAGAATTTTGGAGGAGTTTTCAGCAAATCCAAGAAGGCTGTTATTTTCATAAAAAAAAATTGTTGGCCCCATCCTACATGAGGACCTGGCTACGCCCTTGTCCCTGCCCATAGCTGGTGATGGTATAAAAACCTGCAAACGTGGCTATTGAATATCAATTAAAAAGAGTAAGCAAGGTAATTAAAAAAGCCTATAATGTCTCATTAAATTATTACTACGTTAATAACTCACAACACATAAAAAGTCAGCCATCAAAAAGTTTTTTCTTAATGAAACTCTTGGAAGGAATCAGAAAATAGGTATTATAGTCAAACACGAAATATTTTTTGCCTTTCCCGGGATTCCCGGGAATTTTCGCTCAGTAGAAAAACAAGATAAACTATGTTAATTTTATACAAATTTACAGTGTGTACATATATATTTATTTGGATGACGCCTCTGTAGATGCCTTGACTGTCCTTCAGCTAAGTGTTTTAGAAAAGAGTGAAGAAACAGCAGATTTCACACCACTCTTTTTAAATATTTTCCATACGGATGAATTTTCCATCAGATAACAAAACATAAAATCTTTATACATATACTCTTTTGAAGGATTTTTTCATATATTTTCCTTAAAAGCCGAAGACGTTTAAAAAACGTCTAGCGATAACAACAAATTGCCTAAATTGTCGCTACAATCCTCTAAATAATCTACAGTCTGTTTAGGTTTTGTATTTTTATTTGTTTATCATTTGATATCCTGTACAACAAGAAAAATTTCTTATAATTACACTACAGGAATTAAAAATGTTAAATTTAGTGAAAATAGTGTTTTATGTGACGAATCAACTAATAGGTTTTAATGATAAATAAAATATATGTTAAATTAAGAATTTCCCAGGAATCCCGGACGGATTTCCCGGGAACCCGGAAATTAAAAATGACCGGGAATTCCCGGGAGAGAAATTCTATCTATAAGTGACTTAAAAGCAAAAATTGTACAATTACCTAATGATAGTCATAATTTATTTTCTTCAGTTATTAGGAGTGATAACATATTCCGAATGACTTAAACATCAACCAGTGAAATAGAAACTTTAATCTCTAATTTTCCTATTCGTAAATGATAATATTCAGCGGGCTATGATAATATTTCAGCAATGATTTTACGTAAAAGTAAGCATTGTGTTGCACCATACTAAGAAAATATTTGCAATAACATGATCAATAGTGGTAAGTACCCAAATGTTTTAAAAATGTATAAAGTGATTCCAATTCCTAAAGAAAGTAAAGCCTCAACGGCAGATAAATACAGGCCTATTGCAGTTCTATAGTTAATAAATAATATTTTTGAGAAAATCATATTCAGGCAGATTACGGATCATTTGGAAAACAGTCAGTTACGGAGTGCATCTCAGTATGGCTTCAGAAAAGGATGTGGTACAGAGGAAGCAGCTATTAATGTTATGAACTCTATTTGTAAATGTTAAGATGATGGGAATAAGGGTGCTGTAGGAGTTTTTTACGATTTTACAAAAGCTCTGGTACTATGGAATTCGTGGAAGAGAACTTTCTCTTATAGAAAGCTATTTCTCTAATCGTCAGCAACTTGCGGAGGTTAATCGAAAACGAATCTCTCTTAGTAATGTAAAATATGGAGTACCCCAAGGTTATTGATAACCTACAGCTATCGGGAAATATGTTCGTATATGCTGACGATGTTTGTTTAATTTACTAATTTATTCATGAAATAGCAGTGAAAGCTTACATTGAACATGAAAGCTTACATTGAACATGATGCTGCCATAATTTGTCGTAAAACTGTGGATACCGTTGTGTGAGCCGAAGTTGGTCATCGGAGTCAAAAATGGTCAATAGTTAAATGTAGACCTTGATTAACTATGAATAACGGCATACGGCTCGGGCATCAAATGACGATACAGCATAATAAATACTATTTCGTTGTTCGTAGGGTATACGATTGAAAAAAAGTTTTGATGTCCTCAAACTGTCTTTGAACAAACTACAAAACTGTAGTTTTTACAATCCTTTCTAGTATCTACGCCAGAAATGGTTATGGTATAGGATGATCGTCAGCCGAAGGTTTGTGAGAAAGCTTAAATGATGGGCATTTCAAAAAGTGCTATTCATCTCATATTGGTCGAAAATTTGGAGAAAACATGACTGTGGGCAGCTAAGTGTAGATTGTTTTTTGATGTTTCACTGTAATAAAGCTCAGTTTTCGTGAATACGTAACACTGAATGAGACTTGGATTCACCACTTTACAACTGAGATAGTGGAATAGATTAAATAATCGTATTAAAAGAAGGCGAATACAGTTCCATCTACAGGAAAGGTTTTGCGACACTTTATATGAGAGTTCATTTGTGTATTAGAACTAACTATTATAATGTACTTTTTAATCGAATGCATTTGTTTATGTTCTACAACAATCTGATGGACAACAATAATTGGTTTGAAACATACGCATCTTTTTAAGGAATAAAATTAACAGTCCGCAATGTAAAAACAAAAGTTAAATCATTTTGTTACTTGTCCCAAAATGTTGTTTAAAGAAAATTCCAGCTTTTGCTTTAAAATCATCCACATATTTAAATGACCTATATTTAAGCTTTGCTAAACTTTACGCCAAAAACAAAATGTTTAATACATACACACATGAAATCCTCTACAAAAAGCAAAACGTCAAAAAATCTTTTCTTATGCTAGTATTAAGATTTCTTTACTGGATTTTCTACACAAATATTTGCATACTTAAAGTGTGTTCAGCACATCATATACATGGTACATGCTTAAGGTCTCTCCAAAATCCGTATATTCACGCCGTGTATGTTTGAGCGCTCTATACTCTTATATTGTATTTCATTTCCATTAAATTCCCATTATTTTAAATAAGACTTTCCGATACACATGGAATGAGAAATATTTGTGTGAATACGTAAGCCATAGACATGTTACAGTAACCAGGCGAAACCAAGCTTAAAACCATATACTTCGACAACTTATTTCAAAGAATATATGTAAAGACAACAGTATATTTCCTTAAAATTAAGAAACTTATTTAAGATATATAAATTGGGGGAACAAAAAGAAGCTATAATATTAGGTCCCACGAAAATACACCCCAAATTAAACTAGACCCTAATTTGAGAATGAAGAGCAGACGAAAAATTCTTTAACGACTTTAATTAGAAAATTTTTCGTGTTTTTTATTTTTTTAAAAGGAAATTTTTACGCTGCCCATATTTTGTCTGTTTTTTAAATAAAATTTATGTTTTTCAATTGTTATTCCTATATCTTCTTCTTATATATATAAAAATGGTGTGAAAAATGTATAGTAATTCATCAAATAAGAACGGCTTGGCCGATTTTGGTCAATTTTTTTCCAGTTGTTCGTTATTGCCATTGGAAGGTTTGTGAAAATTTTTCAAAAAAGTCGGTAAACGGGAAAAATCGAAAATTGGCCTTTGGAAGGAATTTTGTGTGCAATTTTTACGGAATGGCTTCTCGAATAGAAAAATACAACATTTTTGTTGAAAACTACAAATGGGAAAATAGAAAAATTCTTCATGAATACCTCAAAAAATTCCGGAAAAACTTGGATTTTTCGACAAAATGCCTATATATCGCTTTATTTGATGAAAATCGCAAATTGAATTTTTGTATAAAATTTTGTGTCCGTAGTGGCTTTTCAAATGGAAAAATAGAAAATTTTTGTTGAACCAGTACAGAAATTTCAGTCAAGTAAACTGACTGTTAAATACCATAACCCAATATAAGCTATTGTTTAAGTCTTGGGAGGTAGTAGAATGGATGTGACAAATAGTTAGACTTTCAAATTTCATTATCCCCCAGGTGCATTTTTGGAATTCATGGGAGAAATATTTATTTTCCAAATATAGGTCGTTATGTTTGGGAGGCATCAGAAGGAGTTAACTGATATAGCTCATATTCATTCCTGATTCCAATTTTCATAACCGTACAACTTACGCAAAATTTGACTGAATTCAGTCTACTTACAAAAAGACACTTATGTAAGACTATAAGAGTAAATTCGGTCATTTGTATGGGGTGTACCAGAAGGGGTGTGTCAAATAGTAAGGTTTTTTAAGTTTTTACCTCCTATGACAAGATAAATTAAGTTATAGGATAGGTCATTTCGTATGGGAGGTAGCAGAAGGCGTGAACCGATATAGTACATATTCATTCGTGAGTCGAAGTTTCATAAGCGAACTAGTGGGCCCGGCAATGCTTAGCTATTGCATAATAACTTGTAATATATTTCACATTTAGGACTACAAAGTACTTTGAAAACGTTAATCGTTAATAATATGTTGAGTTTATTAACTTATGTAACTAATTTCAAGTGACTCCTTAACATGGAAGTTAACCAATTAGGTTTTATTGTTTTAAATTCTCAATATCATAGGCTCTATGACGATAGTAAAAAGTTCATCATCAAAGTCATATCTTTCACACATCGGAAACAGGCATTCCGTTAAAGATCAAAATTCAATTTTTAGTTTTATCTGTAGTGGCGTCTGATTACTAACTATCTCTTTGGACGTAAAAAACACTTTTGTCATGCCCTCTTCGCCTACTGAACGCCACTAAAAATTTCGTTTGAAGCATCATGCCTTTAGCCATAAAAACCTCTTTTGCCATGTCTTCTTCTCTCACATATCAAGAATATTCCCGTATACTATATTTGTATTGGACTCGTATTACCATTTTTTGAGAAAATTCGGTCACCAACGTTTGGCTTAACAATGTGATGGTCTCACGCGCTGTATGACATGTTACGCCGTTGTGTTGGAACCATTTTTCCTTCAAATAATTTTTAATGACATGATAAATAAAAAAATTCAATTGATCGTCCACTGGCTCTAGTTCTTGAGTGTAGGCCAAGCTAGATCTTTAATCACCATTTCCAGAGACCGAGTTGCTGAGAACGGCGTCCGTTCGAAAAATTCAAGACCTGTCACACTTACGTCTACAGCGTCGATGGCTTCTAGTAGCTGCTCAGATGGCTGAGTATAT
The DNA here is from genome assembly GCA_964034835.1 of Muscina levida. Taxonomy (NCBI): domain Eukaryota; kingdom Metazoa; phylum Arthropoda; class Insecta; order Diptera; family Muscidae; genus Muscina; species Muscina levida. Next base: position 82,345,371 of record OZ035883.1, read on the forward strand.
GCACCGTAAACTTCACAAAGGGCTCCATAAGTTTGGCGAACAGAACGCGCATTTTGAAAACAAATTTGCAAGATTTGTAAACGTCTTTACATGGTGATTTTCCAAAGTATACTGAAACGAAGTTTATTACACTTCATTAGTACGGCAGATAGATTTACACTTATACATGCCAGAAGTTCTATACGTCAAAAAAATACCCCATATATAGGTTATTTACAAATGGTTGCTAATGTATATACTATACAAATTTAAATTGCGCCCCAATCAAACAAAAGTTGTTTTCCAGTATAACTATAATGAATATTGCTTAATTTTTCTATCTATAGGATTTATTACCGATTCCCACTCCTGAAAAGTAATTGAAAAATGCATACCTGTAAAGTAAATTAAAAACAAATTATTTTTTAGTCTGCGCAGCTACTTTGTGTCCTCAACTGCCTGGTGTACGGACCATTATTTGATACAGTTTAATAGCCAAATATTGAATTGCGTGGTAATCGATAATTCCTAGATAATTTCACTAAGCAACTATAAGTCTAAAATCTATTCCTAGTTCGCGCTGAGAAGCATGAAGATTTCAGGCAGAGATATTTTTTTAGCAATGAGTAACTATCGAAAACTTCAGACCTATGGGCCGGCTCTAATTTGTACCTACCATTCCCATGTTTGGAGACCAAGACGAAGAGAATGGTATACTTTTGACATTGTCTAGAGTCCCGCCCAATATTCTCAAAAATAATTTTTTAAAACTTAATTTCTGTATGCCAACTCTCAGTGGCCATTACTTTTTAACAAATACATAGATTCTGTAATAAATCATTTAGTATGTCGGGAAGTCAGTTTTATGCAAAAGGTCTCAAAAAATACATATCCGAATTTTTCGATTTGTGCTCATTTAAAAACAAAAAAAATCTTTATCTGAAATCATCATGCTTCCCAGCGCGAGCTAGGAATTGATTTTAAACACAAAATTTATATGAATGGGCGGTGCCACGCCCCTTTATCCAATCACAACCAAATATAGCCACCGACTATCAACAGGTCAACAGTACCACTTGGTAAAATTTTTGTATCAATCGATCTATTAGAAAAGCCGTTAGAGCGATTTTTGAAAAGGGGGCGTGGCTCCGCCCACTTTCATCCTGGCTGTAATTAATACTGCTCAAACAACATATATACCAAATCTCTACTTCATACCTCTGATAGTTCATGAAATATAGCCTTTTTAATTTTCAAGTTGTATGGGCGGTGCCACGCCCTTTTATCCAATTACAATCAAATGTAGTCAGGAACTATCTACAGGTCAACAGTACCTCATGGTAAAATTTTTGTATCAATCGGTCTATTAGAAAAACCGTCAGAGCGATATTTGAAAAAAGGGGCGTGGCGACGCCCACTTTACGAAAAAATAAAACCTTTTAAACCTCACGGAGCCCGAGTCCTTTCCAACGAATGCAAAACCGTGGAAATCGGTTCGTGCGTTCAGGAGTTATAGCGTCAGGAAGGAAAACCCGACTTATTTTTATATAATAGATATCATACGCAAAATTTGAGTCAATTCAGTTTACTAACAAAAAAGATATATATGTATAACTATTTGGGTTAATTCGGTCATTTGTATAAGAGGCACCAGAAGGGGTGTGGCAAAGGTTTTGTTTTCTTAGGGTTTGTCTACTATTGCAAATTTTATAAACTGACCAAACTCAAATTTCCCCGTCATCTGTTTGGCAGTTATAAAGAAAATATTAATTATCCAAAAATGGGTAATGTTGTATGTCTGCCAATTTACAATCCCATTTGTTCGTTTCGAAAAATATTAATACTGGTAAATTTTCATACCGAACCATTACGGTTTACTCGAGGTATCCTGCTCACCAGCCAGACAAACGGACATAGTTCAATCGTCTTAAAAAGTCCTGAAACGAACTTGATCTTAAAATACTTGGGGTCTACCTCGTCTCCTTTAATGCGTTACACATTCCTAAGGGTGCTGAATATAAGAAGTTATTAGGATTTTTATGAGCAATTTAATTGTTTTTTTTTTTATACCATCACCCTTAGAGATGAGGGTATGTATCATTTGGGCGTTGGGTGTACTGATATTATTACTGCATCTCTAAAGTGGGCGGAAAGGTACATTTGTATGGGAGGTACAATAAGAGGCGTCGCTAGACGTCTAATTTTGTTCTCTAAAACTGTATCCTGTTATAACTTAACAAAATACAGACTTTGGGCACGATCGTGTCGAGTGTATTGATATTATTACTCCATCTCTAAAGTGGGCGGAGTGGTACATTTGTATGGGAAGTACCAGATGGGGCGTGTCTATACATCCAGATTTTTTCTCCAAAACTTTATCCTGCTTGACCTTTACTAAATACAGAATTTGGGCATGATCGCGTTAGGTTTATAAATAATATTAATCGATTTCTAATACCAGATGTGTATGGGAGGTACCAGATGGGGCGTGGCTAGACTTTCAGTTTATTTTTCAAAAACTGTATCCTGCTATAGCTTTACTAAATAAAGAATTCGGGTATGATCGCGTTGGCTAGATTTCCAGTTTTTTTTTCCAAAACTTTATCCTGTTATAGCTTTACTAGGTACAGAATTTGGGTACGATGCCGTTAGGTGTATTGATTTCTAAAGTGGGCGGAATGATATATTTGTAAGTGAGGTACCAGAAGGTTCGGTGCCATGTAGCCCATTTGCAATAGCATAAGTAGTTTTTGGGAAATATTAACTTGCGCAAAATTTCAAAACATTTGGTTGCGTCTTTCGAAAGTTATCGTTCGCAGCAGCCGGACAACCAGACAGACAGACGGACATGTCTTAAACGTCTTAAAAAGTCATGAATCGAATTTGGTTTAAAGAAACCTAGGGTCTAAAGTGACTCCTTCTATGTGTTACACTTTTGGGTCGTATCAAATTATATATACGCTCCTACCCGTAGGGTGCTGCGCCTTAATAAAGCTTTATTTATAATACCAGAAAAGTAATCCTGATTAGTTTAACCCATTGCACCACCGATACTTATCATATAGCTAAACACTGTACATGTGTCCGTTGAATAGTAATTCGCAAACATAGGGCATAAACAAGCATTTGTGGTGAGATTGGTATGGTTTATTTGTCACATAAGATATCAATAAACAATTTCCTTTAATATTTTCATCCGACCATTGTGTGGTGGCATCTATACTCGTATTAGGACAACTTTTGTGTTTGTATGTGTGTGTGTGCAGATGTAAATTGCGATGCCGATGTGCGTGTGAAAATTTACATGTCAGATTTCAATTGTGATAATTTGCCTACTCTCACTCAGTTGTAGCAAACCTCTAACCAAAACCAATACAAGTACACAAATATGTATGCCAATGATTGTAGAACATCGAAACGTGTCTCGATTAATACGAGAGAAACATCATGTTTTTGTTGGCTTTATGAAACATCTGTATAAGTGTGCTAGGTGATTTGTTGGTGAACGTGTTCAAGTGTTTATGTTGCTTTTACTGTAAATATGTAAATTTAGATTGTGTTTGTGATATGTACTACGTAGATGGAAGCATTACATTGTTATGTATCGAATTGATTGCGAATAACTACATGGTCTACACTTTCCAGTAAATTGCCTCCGGGTGGTAGGATGATAAAGGTCCTAAGTATCCAATTTATAACTGAAATTCTTTCTCAGCACATAATTTCCATTTTTTTTATAAAACTATCAGCAGCACAGTAATTCTCAGTAGCGATGTCAACTGCAAATTAATAATATAGAATGTGAATATTTGTATGCGGTTGCATGATCTGCGCAGACAGTGTCATTTAGCCGTGGTATACATTTTTTAACACAATTTATTTCATGTAGAAGTAATACCAAAATTTTTAATTTGTAATCATGTGAGCTATTTTCAAATATGGAAGAAATCCATATATATAGTAATCTGTACTAATATTATAAAGAGAAAATGTTTGCTAGTTTGTTCGTTGGTATGTAGGTGGTTATCAGTTGAATCCGTTATCGTTTTTATGCATGTCTTCTTATTCATAAATTAAATGCTATCGTGGAATTTGCCATGTTTTACTTTCTTTTGTTTGACATAACTCGAGAGCCACCAGTCTGATTTAGCTATAAAAAATTGAGAATTACAATTCTTTTAATCTTTATCATATAACTTTTACCTAAATAAGCAACAGTTTCACTTTTCCATTCATTACATGAATTTAAACTGGGTTTATTTTGTAGCATTTGCAATAAAACTGTTGTACTCCGTGGCGTATGATTTGCGTGGAATATTACTTATGATAATCATGCGCCACCATATAGTATTTATGTTATGTTATGTCAAACAAAAACGAGACAAATTACCACATACGATACTTACTAACTTCAAATCGATATTAAATTATTATCGCATGTAACTTGATAAAATGATGCAGAAATTCTTCTTTTTGAGGCTTTTTTCATGTGCAGTTCTCAAAATTAAGTCTCAAAATCATGTGTTGTACTTTATGGAATTGAATCTGATGAAGTATAAACATATGATGTTTTCCAGATCTCGTCTAATTATTTCTCAGTTTACTCTGTCAGGCTCAGCATGGGAACTTGTTGATTCATTTATCGATCTTGGTATTTTGTTGGATAGCAAATTATCTCTTAATAACCATGTTATTACTACTGTGAAACAAAGCTTTTGGTGTTCTGTCATTTACTAAACGTTTAGCTAGGGAATTGTCTGACCCCTATATTACGAATAATCTTTTCACATCTCTCGTTAGACCCATTCTTGATTTTGGATACATTGTGTGGAACCCGCACTACAATTTTATATTAATATATTGGAATCCGTCTGTCTTAAGAACCTTCGTTGAGACCCGATGTAAACCTTCCACCACATATATGTAGGTTGACAATGATTAAATTGCCTACTTTGGCTAGTAGACGGACAATGCTTAATTCTATAACTATTTATAAGATCCTTACTGGTTATATTTGGTCCGAATTCCATCTTTGTCGTATATTGATAAATCTTCCTATATGACCTTTAAGGTATTATAAACCAATTTGTTGTCTTCTCCTCCTCCACAACTACAACAAAATCATGTATAATAAATTATCTGAATAGCTCAATATATCTTGCGTGCTTTGAATTAATTGGTCTAATATCGATTATCGTTTCGATTAGATTGTAATTTATAATTGTAAGTGTACTTTATACATTCTACTGACGATTTGTCAATCTGTAGACGAATATTTGATAATTTAATGTTCGCTTATCACTACAGACCGGTCTGCAGTGTGTAAGTTGCTCCTATGGTATGGTGATGTGGCTCCCTCGGTTGGTTGGAGCGGGTGTGTGAGGCGGCGTTGGGATAGTTCGATAAAAAAATACGATATTGGAAAACGAGTTGGAAGCGAATATCGGACTCAGTAAAAGCAAATGGGCTTTATTGGCCTACTTCCTTCTGGTGCCTAACCTACAAAATGTATGATAAATATTATTATTTATTAAATAACAAAGCGAAAAAGGGTTGCTGGAGAGTGTTTTTTACAACCTCACTTTACGGGTAGGACTTTTTAAGTTTGAAGTAATTTTTAAAAATTCGTTTTTAGGTGTAAAAATACCGAAAGAGGGATAAAACTGGTACTATCCCTCAGACCAAATGCCTAAAGGTAGAGTTAGGAAAATGTATATAGAATGCCTCCCCATAGAATTGGAGGCCAGATGGGGTTAGTAGATATTCGAACATTTCGGAGTAAAAATATCAGAAAAAGGATAAAACTAGTACCATCACCCAGACCAAAAGGCTAAAAGAAGCTCCTGATCAACGACTGATGTATGCCTACGAATAACAACTTATGAACCAGCGTGATAATAATTAATATTTCCTCAAAACTACTTACTGTATTGCAAATGAGCCACATGGCCACGCCTCTTCTGGTACCTCCCAGACAAATACATCATTCCGCTCACTTTAGAAATCGAGTGATATTATCAATACACCCAACGGGATCGTACCCATATTTAGTATTTAGTAAAGCTACAATAGGATACAGATTTGGAAAAAAATTGGAAGTCGCCCCTTCTGGTACCTCCCATACAAATGTAACTTTCCGCCCGCTAAAGAGATGGAGTAATAATATCAATAAATTAAACGTGATCGTACCCAAATTCTTTATTTAGTAAAGCTATAATAGGATAAAGTATGGAGAACAAAATTGGAAGTCTAACCAAGCCCCATCTGGTACCTCTCATACCCTTCTGGTACCGCACACTTTAGAGATGGAATAGTAATATCAATACACACAACGTGATCGTGCCCAAAGTCTGTATTTAGTAAATCTATTACAGGATAATGTTTTGGAAAAAAAAATTCTTGAAGTCTATCGACGTTCCTTCTGGTACCTCAATAAATCAATAAATCCAACGGGATCGTACCCATATTTAGTATTTAGTAAAGCTATAATAGGATACAGATTTGGAAATCTAGCCACGCCCCTTCTGGTACCCCTTATACAAATGTACCACTCTGCCCACTTTGGAGATGGAGTAATATTATCAATACACTCGACATGATCGTGCCCAAATTCTGTATTTTGTGAAGCTATTACAGGACAAATTTTTGAAAAAACTGAAAGTCTAGCCGTGCCCTTTTTTTTTTGGTTGTTTATTTTGAGTCATTCATACATTTTACTTTATAACTATAAATAAACGAAAATAGATGAAATAGTGTAATGATATTATAAGTAGCCCTATAACCGGAAACTCGAATACTTTTGATATTAATGGGGTTTATATTAGATTTACATTTATGTATATTGTGTCACTTATAAGAATCTTATGTTGTACAATTATATAGTATGTAATGAAAAGATTACAAAAAATATTACTTTATTATTTGAGAAGGATAAAAAGAAGCCGTGCCCTTTCTTGTACCTCCCATACAAATGTACCATTCCACCCAATTAAGAAATCGAGTAATAATATTATAATAATAGAAAATTTTATGTTTTACTGAGGGTGAGGGTATATGTAAGTCGGGTTGCCCGACTGAAACTTTCTTCCTGGTTTTTAATTTTTGTATAACAATAGATCGCAAAACCACCCCTTTTATTAACTATCATGGTACTCCTACGGTACTCTTTGTACCCTTTACCATGGGTAATCTTTATTAATAAATTCGCCGGATCATAAAAATTTAATTCAATAATTTAGTTGGAGCATATATAACACATTTCAATAATTTTATTTGAACAGAGAAAGGACAAGTGCAGTTTTTTTTTATTTTGGTTCATATTTTTTTATTTTCTTCTAAACCACGCGGTCACTGTGTTACGACTAACCACTAGCTGGCCTTGGACGCTATTATTATACATTTGTTAAGAATGCTTTGGTATCAAATACTACGATGCTATTTGAAATTCAATTCATGTTTTCATTTGTCGTAACTGTCTTGACCTTATAAATTTTCCATTCAGACACTTTCAGTTGTCCTACGCTGATGCCTTGTGTCTTTTGTTATATTTAAAATGTTTATTTATTTTTAATGAATTGTTGACAGCACTTTCAGTCATTCTCATTTCATTGTACTTGGAGTTTATCATCATTTTGCTTTATTCTCCGCCTAAACTCCTATATATTATGTGCTTACATTATCTTTTCTTGGGGCTTTGGGTTGGCATTTAACATTGCTCCGCTTTATCTGTGGCTCTGCTCTGTGTTAGTTACATACATTCAATTGTTGCAACCTTTTATTCCTTTGTTATGTTTTATTTCGCCTAGGGCAATAACTCTGTGGAACAACCAAGGGTAGCTAGCAGTGGCAGTCACATCTGAAGTACGCGTATAGTGACAAAAGCTACAACAAACAGCTAACTGAAGCATCCAAATTTGCACTGGTGTAGTAGTATTCATTAAATTAACACAAATAACATTTTTGTTTTCGTAAAATACAACAATGGCTAAAACAACAATAACAACCACGACAATAGCAGAAACATATTTTTTGTTGTTCCATCAGGAAAGAAATACACTTGCACTGCAACAATGTAAAACGTACGCTCGCTTGCTCACCTTACAACGACAGTATACGCTGACAATGTTGTACAGCTTAGCTTACCCAATTCTAGTATGAGGTTCACAATAGGCGATCCACTAGGCATTCATGTTTTTTAAAACTCATTCCCACTGAAAATTATTTAAAAATTTAGAAAATAGAAACAACAAAAAAATTTTAAATTATGCAAACCATTTTACCTTGAATATCTTGTTCGTGACTATGGTACCAGTCGGGTTTAATAAATCTTTCCGCATGAGCGTCTTCATTAGGATGTTAAGCATATCGCATGACAGATTATCGCACTATCTAAAGCTTCGCTTTGTAAAAAAAGGCCCTCTCAGATGTTTGAATATTTTCACATAAGACTTCTTCTGGTCGATCAGTGTAAAACTCAGGCATGGTATTTTATTGTTTCTGTCACATCGAACAATCGAATAAACTTTTATAGTCAATTAGCGGACCCGGCGAACTTAGTCTCGCCCCAATTTAATGCCTTCAGATTAACTCAGTAGAGAGTGGTATGATAAACAATGTTTTTCGATTAGTTTTCTGCCGCAAAAACAAACAACGAACGCGGTTCTCCAAAACGCGAAAAGGCAACGTTCTGCTAACAGCACGAAAAACAGGGAAATTTGAGATTAATCCCATATATTTCCAACGATTAGCCTAGCGATTTATTGATTGTCATTGCCAAAGCCAACCGAACGGAGAATTGGAATGGATGATCAGTTGAAATAATCGGATTCGTAAGATAAGGACTTCATCTTCTTTGAATTTGCCCTTGTGATCGTCAGTTAAATCACATTAGATATCATAATCTTGACGAACAAACGCGTACCGTTGTTCAATTTCGGTTTATTTAGATTCCGCAATGTGATTATGATCGATCCCACCTTCATCTGTAAATTATGCGGCTCATAATTCGTGTTGAAAAATTCGGTCGATTATTGGTCCCATCATCCTCGTCGGTCACGCGGTAAGCAGATACGAATGCAGTTCTCCAGCGATTTGACTTTCTAAAATCAAATTCATGCCATCAATGTCTTTATTCTTCGCTGCTAGTACTGCCCGTTAATTAATCCAATCGAGATTTTTATAATTTTGTGCAATGTGATGAGTTGCTCTTCCGAAGTTGTGTACTCGCAAAAATTAGCAGGGAACGATATCAATTCAGTGGAAACATCAACACGAATTTGGCCGTTGCCAATTCAGCAGACGATGGGAGGTTCTTTTCATCCGTGAGAAAGTTCATCGTCAGTTTTAAAGCGGAATTCGCAGTTAGACTGCCTTTCAATAATGTTGCAGCTATGCCAGGGGATGCAGAGGCCAACGTTATTAGAGTTCTTGACCGAATTGTTCCCAGAATCTATAACAAAAAATGTCTTGCCTATCCCACCTTGAGAATCGAGATAGTAAATGTCTCCCGTTTTATCGTCAACAACCTTCACCAGCGAATCGTAAATGTTCTTGTACTCGGCATTTAACAGCGGCACATTTGTTCGAACTCTTTCGGTCAGTCCGAAATTTTCCACCTTAACATCGTTCAAAATCTTCAAATCATGCGAAAACTGCAAATTTTCGTCGATAAAAATATAAATTTTTTGCGTTTTTACAGAGTTTTCCGTTTTTTTCCATAAGAATTTTCTATTTTTCCATTCGAAAAGCCATTCCTTAACAATTGCACATAATTCCTTACAAAAAAAGGCATTTTCGATTTTTGCAATTTCCCGACTTTTCCAAAGGATTTTCCCAAAATTGAAGCAAAATTGGCCAGCACTTAATGTATTATTATACACTTTTCACACTATTTTTATGCATATAGATTTCACAATAATCTCCATAATAATTTCTACCTTTACGTCGTCTGAAATCATCAAACCAAGCGATACAATGGAAAAATTCGTCGTAAAAATCCAAAACTTTCGAATTTTTTTCGGAATTTTCCGAGTTTTCCACCGATAATTTTTCTATTTTTCCATTCGGAAAGTCATTTCGGAATAATTATCCGAAATTTTTCACCGTTACATCGTCCAAAATTATCAAATCATACGACAATATGCAAAATTTCGTCGCAAAAAAAATTAAATGTTTCGAATTTTTCCGGAATTTTCCGAGTTTTTCAACAAAATTTTCTTATTTTTCCATTCGAAAATCCATTCGTAACAATTGCACACATAATTCCATACAAAACAGCAATTTTCTATTTTTCTAATTTCCCGACTTTTCCGAAGAATTTTTCCAAAATTATCTTTTACATAAACCTGCGGCAATTACGAACAAATGAAAAAAAATTCAACAAAATCGGCCCAGCCGTTCTCAATTGATGAATTACTATACATTTTAGCCACCATTTTTATATATAATATATAGATGATAAGAAAAGATGGTTCGTCGATGTCGAACTGCATTTCTTGAGTGTTGTCGTTCTGTGAATATTTGTGAATATTTGTGAATATTACTTACTAGTTCTAAAACCTTTCTGCTAAGGTTCAAATGTTTATTTGTACCATCATTCCATTCTTCTTAAGCATAGGACATAGAACACTTGAATTCAATAATTTGAGTTTTTCAGATCATTATTCACCTGGGAATAACCAGAATCTCTCTTTGGAGGTCCTTAAGCAGCTCACAACGTCTGAGAGAATACGTATTTCCCGGACAATGCCATTGAACATCTGTTCAGTGGTAGCAAATGTAAGAAGGTAACCTCACGGCATGCTACCATCGTTGCACTTTAGGAAGTAGATAACAGAAGCTACTGAAGCTTAACACAACGGATCTCTTAGCGGCTTTAGCAGCCAAATAAGCTAAAAAACAAGAACCCTCCTAAATGATTTAAGGATATGCACCTGGAATGTCCTTGACAAATACTATGCTGACATCACCGTCATACAGGAAATGAAATGGACGGGACAAGGATTCACACAACGAAAGAACTGTGACATCTTTTACAGCTACCAAGATACAAATTTGGATATGGATTCAGAAGACTTCGAAATCAGGTTAAGTGTATATGGAAGAAAACCAAGAGCCAGGATATCGAAAATTACAGGGATAGAGATGAAGCACGAAAGTTCTACTAAAAGGTAAAGAGCCAAGGTTTTGGAACAGAGATCACCACCTGTAAGGACAGAGGAAGGAAGGAAGAGGTCTTACCGCGGCAGAGTAGAGTTATTTTGGCCCAACTAAGATCTGGATGGTGTAGCCGCCTCAATTCATACTGGGCAAGAATTAATGGCAATACGTCGAACGCCTGTTCCGCTTGCAACCAGGGACCACAACTGCCCTGCCAAACCAACTCAACATGTTACAGACAGGGCGAGCCAATTAACACCTAATGGACAAACAGACACATATATTGCTACAACAACAACAACAGAGGCGGAAATCTAGTAATGGACACTGAGAGTGTGCTGCAAATATGGAGGGAATACTTCCGTTCTCTGATCTTTCCCAAAGGTAGTCTAAGTGACAAAATCAATTCAATCATCGACGACGGAGTAGATTGTCTACCACCGAGCCAAAACGAGATCAGCACGACAGTTGCACGGCTTAAAATCAATAAAAATGCGGGAGCCGAGGTCCTGTCTGGTGTGCGAAAGACTAAAGTCCATCATAGCGAACCTGATTGGGCCTTAATAGTGTGGCTTTAGGCCTGGTAAATCCACGAACGACCAGATATTCACACTACGATAAATCCTGGAGAAGTCCCATGATGCGGAAGGCTGCAAGAAACAGGACTGGTACGGCCTTTAACAAAAGTCAGATTCTGCTGGCGTATGTCAGCCGTGGACTGCGGAAAGTTATTGCGCCTTTTTGAGCAATGAGGAGCAGTCGGCAGAGGTACGCTTGCTCATAAATGAGGACAAAACCAAGTAATTTGTTTCAACGTGTGGAACGCTGAGAACTATAACTTTGAAGCTGTGTAAGATTTTGAAATCAAGACACGATTATTGATCGCAAACCGCTGCTACGATGCGCTAAGTAGGTGATTTAATGACAAAGACCTTTCTCGGATAACAATGATCAAATTGTACCAGCCTGTCTTGCTCTACAGCGCAGAATCATGGGTAATGACTAAGGCTCGTATCTGTACAGTTTTTCGCAGTACTGTACTGTTTTCGACATCAAAAACTGCATACTGCTTTTCTGTTTTACGATACATAATAGAAATATAAACGGCGAACAGCAAATTCATGCAATAATATTTTTCACTTCAAAAATAAGCTCGAAGAAACACTAAAAATGCGTCAAGAGGATGATTTTTAAACCCCAGCTGTAGTAGCAGAAAAGCAAAAACTTATTGACAATGGATACAATTCGATTAAGATGGCTGCTTTACGCACTGATTTTTTCGGAAATTTTGTCTGCTTTGATTTGAATGCTTTTATACTAATGGAATGAAGTCGAAGCCGATATGAACAAGTTAAGGGAATACAATTTGTACAATGCCAATGAAAATGCTGTATATTCCACACCCAATTTAGATATATCAAAAACGAGCGACAAAATTATGCAATGGAGAGAAGGCAATGTTTCGAATGTGGATCGGTGAGTGGAGATATTTATTCGTCTCAATAACGCTGATTGCGAATTCAAAGAAATGGCCACGATCGTTGAATATAATTTATGTTTGTCAGGAACTTCAGCATCATTGGAGCGAATCTTCTCTGCAGTGAACAAAACTTGGACGTCAGCCTAAACACGATTAGATGTGCAAACATTGAAGGCGATCATTCCGGGAATCCCGGGAATTGATTTTTTTTTCGGTTTGTGAAGCAAAGATGCACAGAATGGCTTGAAATTTCGCACAGATCATAAACAGAGACTTTGTTGTATTCTCCAAAAAAAAAATATGCCATCTGATGGAACGCTGCTCAAACGCCGGTCCGGGAAACGACAAATTTCTATTATTATCTTACATTTGTATGAAATTAATAAAATTTTCCGGTCTAGTTCCTAAACTACTTACTCAAATGGATCGCGAGTCAGCAGTATTGAAAAACGACATTAGTACAACATTTCCACAAATTTTTGTGACGTTTGCTTAACAACTGCGGAAACGCTGGTCCGGGAGCGAAGAAGTTTCTATTATTTTTTTTAGTTTCCCCGTCTATCCCGGACCGGCGTTTCTAAAATACTTTTTGAAATGGATCGCGAGTTGGCAATATTGAAGAACAGTATTTGCAGAGCATTTCCACGAATTTCTGTGACGTTTGCTTGAAACTGCTGAAACGCCGGTGCGGAAGAGAAGAAGTTTATATTCTTTTTTTCAGTTTTCCCGTCTATCCCGGACCGGCGTTTCTAAAATACTTTTTGAAATGGATCGCAAGTTGGCAATATTGAAGAACAGCATTAGTAGAGCATTTTCGCCAATTTTTGTGATATTCGCTTTGAAACTGTGGAAACGCCGGTCCGGGAGCGAGAAATTTTCTATTATTTTTTTCAGTTTCTCGTCTATCCCGGACCGGCGTTTCTAAAATACTTTTTGAAATGGATCGCGAGTTGGCAATATTGAAGAACAGCATTAGTAGAGCATTTCCACTAATTTATGTGACGTTTGCTTTAAAACTGCGGAAACGTCGGTGCGGGAGAGAAGAAGTTTCTATTCTTTTTTTCAGTTTTCCCGTCTATTCCGGACCGGCGTTTCCGCAGTTTTTAAGCTAATATGCCGGGAATACCGTTTCCCGGGAAATGGGGAGCACTATTAAAATATATATGCTATGTAAATATGTACTGCGAAAAGTACTGTTTTTCCAAATCGATGTACTGCTTTTTTAAAAAATGTCAGTGAAATGTACTGTTTTTGTCCAAAAAATATATACGAGCGTTAGTAATGACACAAGCGGATCAATATATTCAGAGAGTCTTCGTTAACGGCGAGTAAAGTCTTCGAATGAACCATGAGCTGTACCATGTCACTGACTTTGTCAAGCGCGTTGAAATAGACCGAATGTGCTGACATGAACACTTTGTACTAATGGATGAAAATGCTCCGGTTCGAAAAGTCTTCAGCAATAAACTTGATGGTTGGCGAAGGAGGAATCAAGAAAGCTTCGTTGGATGGACCAAGTAAAAGAGCTGTTATTTAAAATTGGTGTGACGAACTATCTACGGAGCGCAAAAGACCGAAGCGCTTGAATTTTTTTTCTACGTGCCGCTTCTGATAGATGAGTTTCTGTCGTTGCTGCAAAATAAGAAGAAGCATGTCCATTACCATCCCATAGCCTTACGCCTTCGAAAGCTACCGGGAAGAAGTCGGCTAGTATATTTCTAACTTTTAAAAATTTAAATCTAAATGTTTATATATAGTCGCTTGACTTTTTGAAACATTATCTGACATTTGTTGAAGATTGTGAATATTTTTAGTCAGCGAGCAAGAACAGACATGAAGACTCAGAAAAAGTTGCTCCATCCACATACATCATGCATAAACTTTTAACTTCTCTATAACCTCATTTTTTCCCAAAATTAAATGACAATAATAATTGCAAAGACATTTTCTTAATTGCTTGGATTTCTGACATTAAGGCACATTTTCAAATGTCTAACGGTTTCGTTTTTGACTTTCAGAAAATAAGAAATGTTTTAGTGCAGTCTAATAATTACATTGGACACTGTAATAGAAGTCTGCTATACCCCAGTAGGGTCGCCTAAACTGTACTAGCTTGCTTTCAACTTGTAAACAAACTGTGTCAAATCATAACAAAGAAAAAAACGAAAAAATCATTAGGAAAGCAAAAGCTGAACACAAAAAAACTGTAGCTACCTAGTATGACATCAGTTGTAGAAAGTCAGAGTTTGGTGAATTTTTTCCAGCTGGCAGAATGGAGTCCACTTCTATGTGTAAATGTGCATTGATTGTATGAATATGAAACCCCATATGAATGCATTTAAGTGATGTTATATGTATGTTCACAGTCCGACATACATACAGTAAGAATGCAAGTTTTATGTGGACCATTAGATCGAGCAAATATACCAATACTTGCTCTTTAATATCAAATATAGCTTTGCTATTTTTATTATTCAATAATTTTGATGTGATTTTGGAGACGTCATCACGAAGAAAGGTATTTGTATTTATTGGAATTTATTCTTTAAAATCACTTTTCTCAACT
This sequence comes from Muscina levida, assembly GCA_964034835.1. NCBI lineage: Eukaryota > Metazoa > Arthropoda > Insecta > Diptera > Muscidae > Muscina > Muscina levida. Next base: position 82,360,553 of record OZ035883.1, read on the forward strand.
CTCGGCGGAGGTTCTCAAATAGCGCACGTCAACAGATACGTCTCGTATTCCCATGGGCAATGCCACTGGACGTTCCCTGGCCATGATATTCAAATTGTTCTGGGAGATTTAAGTGCTAAATTAGGAGCGGAACGTGCTCTTAGATCAAAAATAACTCCCTTTTTATACCATCACCCTTAGGGATGAGGGTATATATCATTTGATACGACCCAAAAGTGTAACACATAGAAGGAGTCACTTCAGACCCTAGGTTTCTTAGAACCAAATTCGATTCATGACTTTTTAAGTCATTTGAGCCATGTCCGTCTGTCTGTCTGTCTGTATGTCTGGTGGCTGTCCGGCTGGTTCGCACGATAACTTTCGAAAGACGCAACCAAATGTCCTGAAATTTTGCACGAGTTAATATTTCCCCAAAACTACTTACGGTATTGCAAATGGGCTACATGGCTCCGCCCCTTCTGGTACCTCACATACAAATACATCATTCCGCCCACTTTAGAAATCGAGTTATAATATCAATACAACCAACGGGATCGTACCCAAATTCAGTACTTAGTAAAGCTATTACAGGATAAAGTTTTGGAAAAAATATTGGAAGTCTAGCCACGCCCCTTCTGGTACCTCCCATTCAAATGTACTATTCCGCCCACTTTAGATATGGAGTAGTAATATCAATAAATCCAAGGCGATCGTACCCAAATTCTTTATTTTAGTAAAGCTTTAGCAGGATACAGTTTTTGAGAAGAAACCAGTACAGAAATTTCAGTCAGTTGAACTGACTGATAAATACCATCACCCAATATAAGATATTGTTTAAGTCTTGAGTTATTGAAATTAACCGATTTGTAATTAAAACCAGTTAGAAAGTTTCAGTCGGGCAACCCAACTTACATTTACCCTTACCCTCAGTAAAACAAATAATTTTCTATTATATTGATATTATTACTCGATTTCTAAAGTGGGCGGAGTGGTACATTTGTATGGAAGGTACGAGAAGGGGTGTGGTTAGGCTTCCAAATTTATTCTCCATTACTTTATCCCGTTATAGCTTTACTAATTACAGAATTTGGGCACGATTGCCTTGGGTGTACTGATATTATTAGTACATCCCTAAAGTGGGCGAAAAGGTACATTTGTATGGGAGGTACCATAAGGGGCGTTGCTAGATTTCCAATTTTTTCTCCAAAACTTTGTCCTGTTATAACATAACAAAATACAGAATTTGGGCACGATCGTGTCGAGTGTATTGATATTATTACCCTATTTCTAAAGTGGGCGGAGTGGTACATTTGTATGGGAGGTCTGGAGGTCTAGAGTTCCAGATTTTTTCTCCAAAACTTTATCCTGCTTAAACTTTACCAAATACAGAATTTGGGCTCGATCGCGTTAGGTCTTTTAATAATATTAATCGATTTCTAAAGTGGGCGGTACCAGATGTGTATGGGAGGTACCAGATTGGGCGTGAACAGACTTCCAATTTTTTTTCTCCCAAACTTTATCCTGTTATAGCTTTACTAAAAATAGGATTTGGGTACGATCACGTTTAATTTATTGATATTATTTCTCCATCTCTATAGTGGGCGGAAAGGTAGATTTGTATGGGAGGTATCAGAAGGGGCGTGGCTAGACTTTTAAAATTTTTTCCAAAACTTTATCCTGTTATAGCTTTACTTAATACAGAATTTGGGGACGATCCCGTAGGGTGTATTGATATTATTACTCGATTTCTAAAGTGGGCGGAATGATGTATTTGTATGGGAGGTACCAGAAGGGGCGGGGCCATGTAGCCCATTTTCAATACCGTAAGTAGTTTTGAGAAAATAATAACTCGTGCAAAATTTCAAAAAAATTGGTTGCGTCTTTCGAAAGTTATCGTGCGAACCAGCCGGACAGCCACCAGACAGACAGACATACAGACAGACAGACAGACAGACAGACAGACAGACAGACAGACAGACAGACAGACAGACAGACAGACAGACAGACAGACAGACAGACAGACGGACATGGCTCAAACGACTTAAAAAGTCATAAATCGAATTTGGTTCAAAGAAACCTAGGGTCTAAAGTCACTCCTTCTATGTGTTACACTTTTGGGTCGTATCAAATGATATATACCCTCATCCCTAAGGGTGATGGTATAAAAACTGGAAGTCTATCCACGCCCCATCTGGTACCTCCCATACACATCTGGTACCGCCCACTTTAGAAATCGATTAATATTATTAACAGAACTACCGCGATCGTGCCCAAATTCTGTATTTATTAAAGTTCAAGCAGGATAAAGTTTTGGAGAAAAAATCTGGAAGTCTAGACACGCCCCATCTGGTACCTCCCATACAAATGTACCACTCCGCCCACTTTAGAGATGGAGTTATATATCAATATACTCGACACGATCGTGCCCAATTTATGTAGTTTGTTAAGTTATATCAGGATAAAGTTTTGGAAAAAATATTGGAAGTCGAGCCACTCCCCTTCTGGTACCTCCCATACAAATGTACTTTTCCGCCCACTTTAGATATGGAGTAGTAATATCAATAAATCCGACGCTATCGTACCCTTATTGTATATATGGTAAATCTATAGCAGGATACAGTTTTTGAGAATAAAACTGGAAGTTTAGCCACGCCCCTTCTGGTACGCCCATACTCATCTGGTACCGCCCACTTTAGAAATCGATTAATATTATTAATAGAACTAACGCGATCGTGACCAAATTCTTTATTTAGTAAAGATATTGCAGGATAAAGTGTTGGAGAAAAAATCTGGAAGTCTAGACACGCCCCTTCTGGTGCCTCCCATACAAATGTACCACTCTGCCCACTTTAGAAATCGAGTAATAATATCGATATAGAGCAATTCCATATGAAAACGATCAAAATTGGCAAATTTTTGGACGACCCCTCTCCGATTTTAAAATAAATAGTCTCAATCGATTGCCCAGCAAAAAATAATGTACCTACATATTTTTTTTTTTTTTTTATTGTGACTGGTTTAGTGGTGGTGTACACCACTGTCATGTGACAAAATTGAAGAATTCTTCATAAGGGACCTCATTGAAAGTTGTTTAAAAAAAAACTACTAAAGCGATCGCAACGAGTGATAGCTCGTTGGAAAGGTATTGAATCAGGCTTTAATTGAAAAATAAAATTTTCCTAATTTTTCCCAGAAATTTACCTTTTTCCCCATGAAAATTAAATTTTCCCATGAAAATTAAATTTTCCGATTTTCCACAGAAGCTCCTAAATTTTCCGGCTAATTTTATTTTTTTTGGATTCCTCATAATTTTTGCTTTAAGAATCAGCAATAAAAAAATGGGCCCCGACTCCTTGTTTGGACAGGAGAAGAGCATTTAAGAGACCACCTCATATGTTTTTGCTGCTTTTTATTGTTATTATAACCATTTTTAACAAATTTTGAACAAAATTTGTATAATCTCAGTAACATCGAAGAGGAAATATATAATTTTATACGGGAAGAAGTTAAGCCCATCAGTGCATATAACTGAGACCCTAGATTCCTTCAGAAAAAATAAGTTTCGGGGCTTCTTAACCCAATAAAGCTATGTCCGTCTGGCCGGCTGGGTAAATGGTTACGACGATAAATGAAGTAGTTCTTAATCAATTTCAATAGAAATTTACCAGTGGCATAAAATTCACTAGTCGCGATGTTGGTTGGAAAATGGGCGAAATAGCCACGCCCCCTCAAGTACCTCCCATACAAAATTACCTATTTCACTAAAACCACTATATTGTCACTAACTTCGTGATGGAGGGCTCTACGAAGCTAAAATTTGGATGGTATTATTATTTGACAGCGTGTAGTATATACTGAAATAATGGGTCCGCTTGCCCCGCCCCTTCTGGTACCTCCCATACAAATTAGCATAACCTTTTATACATTATTGTAGCCAAAAACCACATTTTTGTTCTGGTGTTAACAAAACTTTGCACATCTTAGTTTTTTTACACTATTATGATGTGGTAACAAACTAAGCATATCGGTTCAGATTTAGATAGCCCCCATATATATGTGTGTTTCACGATATATACTTTTATTACGGAGGTAGTGAAGTTTGATTATAATTATAAAGAATAATTAAACTCTTGACATACAAGTATTGCATATCAATGGAAAGGGAATTACATAAGGTTTAATAATTACAAAAACTAATTAAAAGCACATTTTATTTTGGACATAATTCTGAGTCAAATATAAAATTTGGTCAAAACGTATTTTTTGGAGAAATAATATCTTATATGAAAAATAGCGTAAAATCCAAACGGACTGAAATATCTTAACGAAATTTTGAAATAATGTACATAAATTGTCCTTAAAAAAATCGAATAACAATATGTTGCCATATCCTACATCAAACTACCCAAATTCCCAATATGGGGAAAATATGTTCCAAAATTCCGAATTTTTTACTAAAATGGCCACACTGTCTTTGTTTATAGCAGGGATGTTGAAATACGTTACGGTTAACTAGTCCACATATGTGGTCAAAAAAATATATAATGAGCTTTCTCGTTGGCGCTTTGCGATTTGATAATTTTCAAAAACAAAAAATTTTTTTTTTAAAAAATGGGGTATTTTTGGCATCCCTTGCCGGGGAATCTTTTTGCTGAACTGATTCAAATTTAGCATTAAATGCATCTGCATCAACATTTCTATGAGGAATAATAAAGAAATAGACACCTCCCGGAAGAAATCTTTTTTTTACAAACGAAATAATATAGTCGCCTTTTTGCAAAAAACAGTAAAAATAGGCCTTTTTTTGGAAACTTTTACTTGCGATGCTTATAAATTTTGATTGGAACAAAATATTTGACATATTTTTTTAGCAATTTCATTCAGAATTTTATAAGCTAACTAACGATATAAATATCTTTAAAATCAAGTAACAACTGAGCTCACACCCTTAAAAATACTAAATTAAACTCGTCCAAAAATTACACAATTATTTTTATTTTCTCAAATATCTCTTGACCTAAATGAGATAACATGTACATGTAAGCATGTTTTTTGAAATACAAATACAAAAAATCTTTTAAATCAGTACATAAATGGACATTCCTCAAGCATTTGAAATTTTGAAACACCCGAGGTGACCAACTTTGGAGGGACACGCAGTGGCCCCCACACTCCCTAGGGAGCCGAATATTTCCAAATCATCTCGAAAACACCTCAGCTTTAACTATTTTAAATTTCATCAAGATACCATTATCCGTTCAAAAGTTACAGAATTAATTCCAAAAAAAACCAAAAAGGAACCACTGTGCTATATTGTGAAGGCAGGCAGACCATATTCACTACACACTCAACTTGGGGCTCTTAAAAAAATTGATTTTTTCTTCATAAATGTATTTTTAACTGTAAAATAATTTTTAAAATGTATTTTTAATAATAAAATAAAATAATGTTAAATAATTAAAAATAATTCAATTATAAAAAATATAAAAACAATGAGAACAAGGTGGTCTCTTAAATGCTCTTCTCCTGTCCAAAGAAGGAGTCGGGGCCCATTTTTTTATTGCTGATTCTTAAAGCAAAAATTATGAGGAATCCAAAAAAAATAAAATTAGCCGGAAAATTTAGGAGCTTCTGTGGAAAATCGGAAAATTTAATTTTCATGGGAAAATTTAATTTTCATGGGAAAAAAGGTAAATTTTTGAGAAAAATTAGGAAAATTTTATTTTTCAATTAAAGCCTGATTCAATACCTTTCCAACGAGCTATCACTCGTTGCGATCGCTTTAGTAGTTTTTTTTTAAACAACATTCAATGAGGTCCCTTATGAAGAATTCTTCAATTTTGTCACATGACAGTGGTGTACACCACCACTAAACCAGTCACAATAAAAAAAAAAAAAAATATGTAGGTACATTATTTTTTGCTGGGCAATCGATTGAGACTATTTATTTTAAAATCGGAGAGGGGTCGTCCAAAAGGTGATCGCTTTCATATGGAATTGCTCTATAACAGAATTTTTTTTGTTTTACTGAGGGTGATGGTATATGTAAGTCGGGTTGCCCGACTGAAACTTTCTTACTGGTTTTATCACCCACAGTTTTCTCGGGACCTCATCTCCCCTTTTTTTAAGCTTTACCAGAATGACAACATTGAAGTAAGCTATTAAAACTGAAGGGGGAGGCGTAACGTACATCTCATTCTTCTTATTTGATAGCAGCAACATAAATTCATCCATCAGTGAACGCACGTAGAAAAGGATGCCAAGCGCTCTGGTCTTTGCGTTCCGTATATAGTTCGTTACACCAATCTTAGATAACAGCTCTTTCACCTGGTCCAACCATAGAAGCTTTGGCGTCCCTTCCTAAGCCGGCCATCGAGAATATTGCCGAAGACTTTTCGAGCTGGAGCATTTTATCCGTTCGAACAAAACATGTCCAAGCCAGCGCATTCGGTTTAGTTGAACGCGTTGGACTAAGTCGATGTCGTTCTACGATTCATACAGCTCATGGTTCATTCCACTACGGTACTTGCCATACGGTACTGATAGGTCCAAATATTTTGTGAAGTTTTTTTTCTCGAAGAATCCCAGAATCCCAGCTTGTGTCATTACCCAGGATTCTGCGCTCTAGACCAAAACATGTAGGATAAACCTCAGGTAGTGTTGGATTTTTGTTCGTCAAGAGAAGCCTTTGTCATGCATGCGATGGGTACAAGGCTAATCCCGCGGTACTTGGATCGCCTTTCTTAAGCCCAGGTCATAGAACAATCAGATTCCAAGCGTGGACGTTGCCACTTCAACGCCTCCGGCGTTAAAAAGTTCTACCGGCAGTTCTTCGGCTCCCTCAGCTTTATTGTTTTAAGCCGTACGATTGCCATGGTGATATCGTTTTAATTCGGTGGTGGACAATCTACTCCGTCGTCGATGCTTGGCGTGATTTCGTCAGATTTCCATCTATATCCTCACATGTGGGATTCCCTGTTCCAAAACCTTTACTTTCTACCTTTTTGGTAGAACTTTCGGGTTTCACCTCCATCCATATTCTTTCTGATATCCTGGCTCTCTCGTTCCTTCTTTGACGCATTTTCCGCCTGAAGAGGCATTTTATCACCCTCCTCGTCTCACTGTATCTTTCCGTCACCGCACGCGTTAGCATTGGCTACAGCATTAATTTCCTCAGACATTTCGGGACAATCCTCATCATATCAGGGCTTTTTCATAACCTAATAGGTCGTTGCGGCAGTGGTCATTACAGAATTACAGTAATTGAGAGAATTTAATGGAGTAGGCATTGGCTATCTCAGTGGTATGCAGCTTTGCGCTGTCCAGATTTCTTTGCATTTGATTGCTCACGTTTTTAGCACTAGTTAATAGTGTGCGTACCTTGACTTCAACTATGTCGTGATCCAAGTCGACATTTTCACGGCGAATCACACACACATCTGTAACGCTCAAGACATCGATTTTCACGTGATCAATCTGTTTTCTTGTCTTTTGATCAAGGGATGTCCAGTTTGCATTGTGAATATCTCTTTGCGGACATCTGGTCCCACTCACTACCATGTATCTTGCCAACGTCAGGTAAACAATCTGAATCCGTTATCAGAGGTATTGTTGTGTAGACGGCAAAATTCAGCTGCTGCACGAAGAGCAACTTCCCTTCCGAATTTAGCATTAAAATTTCGCCGAATTTTAACGTCATGGGCAGGGCAGCGGTCACATATTTCCTCCATGCGCTAATAGAATTCATCTTAAATCTAATTTGTCTTTGCCTTCCGTCGGGGCGGGTACACAAATCAGCGTGATGTTAAAATATGACGCCTAGAAGCGGATAGTGGTTATTCGTTCACTTACAGGGCTGAACTGCGAGACGAGATTTCGAAGTCGCTTGCCGGCTATGAATCAACATTCATATCAGTTCTATCGTCGTATGCATCATTTAAAGGAATGAAAAGGCTTGGTACAGGTAGAGCACTTTGTTCATAGACATATGAAAAGAGAGAGAGTATCGAGACTGACTACGACGAATGCGGCGTCTTTTGTACAATTACAGCCATAATGGCTTTATTTCGCTTTATCTGTGGTAATATTGCCATTTGGAGTTATTTCCCAATTAAATGGGAAATAAGCCCATATGGCTTTATTTCCTATGTCTTTATTGCACGGCACCGGCGTGGCGTTGCTTTCTAATAAATAGTGGCTAAGAACTTCTTCAAACTTAAAAAAAGTGGAAAAATCCAAAATGGTTGCAATTTAGAGGTAAAAGCATACATGTACATTAGGGCGTTTCACTAAAAAAATTTTGCAACTCTTGAAGCGGAATATTACAGCTTGTGATCTAAAAGAATTTCGAAAATTTTTTGGGATTTTTTGAAGATGGGTCTTAGCAAGGATCCGATCCCACGACAAAAAAATTATAGGTGTGAAAAATTATTATATTATGGACCACTTTGATAGTCTTAAAAGTGAAAAATTATTTTTCCTAGATTTTAAACCTCGATAACTTGAAAAGTTTTCAAAATTTTTTCAAGATGAAAAATGCGTTGGAAAGGTCTTTAAATTACCTTTCATTCGGTACATAGATTTATTTTTACTTGTTGGAAAAATATAAGAAAAAAATTAAAGTTTGAGAAATTTTTTTTTATTTATCAAATTTTATGAAAGTTAAAAGAATTTCATTATGTTTCGTTCTTGGTTAAGTAAAAATAAAACTTCAAAGTGGTCCACAATATAATAATTTTTCACACCAATAATTTTTTGTCGTGGGATCGGATCCATAAGAAGAGAATTGTTTAGTTGTATGAACAAAAAGCACCAGAAAAAAAATAATATAAAATTTTTTTCTCCATAACCTCATTTTTTTGATAAAATCTATTTCAGCGACCCCATACCCATCTTCAAAAAATCCAAAATTTTTTTCGAAATTCTTTTACATCACAAGCCTTAATATTCCGCTTCAAGAGTTGCAAAAAACGCATTTGGTGAAACGCCCTAATGTACATAAATATGTGTATCGAAGGAAATGTCTAAGATTCTTCTGTACAAAACCGTTAATTAATAGAAAATCGGTACAGACCTGACTGAGTTAATAGCCCATAAGTGAGGTAAGGTTAAGATTTTGAGGGTGTTAGTGATTTATGTACAGATTCAGGTTGTACTCGACCAGACCTACACCATGTACTACCCAAGTTCCTTAATTTTTTTTTTCCATTTTGCAGCAGTGTGTTATATGTTAGTATTAACATTGAGACATCCTTTTGGTGTCATTATTTTGACATTATCGCTACAGACACTATGCAGACTAGCAACTTACGAAGAACAACCTACATTCACTTAGTACAATTGTGACAAATACTTAGGTTTTCAAGCGTCAGATATTATGAGCATTATGTGTTAGCTTACACCTGTTTGTTATTTTGTTGTCTAACAATTAGCCAAATGGAAGTACTGCTGTTACAAAAGTTTTCCACTCACATAAGATTTTTTAAATGATATCGGCAGAAAATTAAAGGAACAGGTGTTAATGATATTTAAGGCATGTGAAAGCCACACAATTTCTTTTAGCTTCAAGCATAAAAGAATTTCGAACGTACAAATAAGGTTTTTCAGGCGGAGACAAAACCTGGGCATCATAATGGAATCTCTATGAGCAGGTACATGCAAAGTTGGCTCATACTCGTTAAATGCGAAACAGAAAGAGTATTTTAAAATGCGTCTAAAGTGAATAAAAGAAAGTGTCATAAAATTATATGTAAAATTAAGAAAACTTTATTGTTTACGGCCTGAAAAGTAGTAGGACGCATCTTTTTGCGCCAGATCTGTAGACAACGAAGTTGTTACCAAGAGTTTACAAAGAACGACAAGGCAAGGAGAATGCAAAACGAATGCTGTGCTTGGCTATATGGTAAAGTATTTGGAGGACATTAAATGCAAGTGGTATGAGTAGTACAGTACAATGAAGCTACTATGAAGCATCGCTGTAAGAAACTAATAAAATTAAAACAAAGTCTGCAAGAGCGCAACATAGTGAATACCTAACTAAAGTAAGTAGACTAAACTTAAATATATGCAGGGCATGGATAGAGGACAAGTGCTAGTATATCAATGATGCCTACGAAAACATCACGGTACATTGTTATACCTAAAAGAGTACATATAAATAATGCAATACAAAATAAAACCAGTACAGAAATTTCAGTCAGGTAAACTGACTGATAAATACCATCGCCCAATATAAGATATTGTTAAATCTTGAGTTATTGAAATTAATAGATTTTTAATTAAAATTAAATTACTTATGTATTGTTTTTGTCTGCCGGTGGAGCAAAACCGAAAAAAATTTGACTTATTTTAATAGGAGGAACAATTAGAGACATCACAAGGTGTCTGTATTTTTTTTGAAAACCAACTCTCAGTGAACTCTTACCTTGGCAAAATTTGTCTGAATTCGGTGTACATACAAAAATGATATGTATGTAAAAGGGGAAGTATCGGCTATGTATATTGGAGGTACCAGAAGGGGTGTGTCAAATAGTTGGGGTTGCTAAGGTTTTGCCTCCTATTACATGATAAATTTATTGACCAAATTTTATTATCCCTCCGGTGACGGTTAAGAAGTTATGGGAAAAATATTAATTTTCCAAACAAAGTAATTTTGTATGGGGGTACCAGAAGGGGTGTGTCAGATAGTTAGGTTTTCTGAGGTTTTGCCTCCTATCTTCTATATATATAAAATTCTACTGTACGTGTGTTTTGACTGAACTCCTCCTAAACGGCTTGACCGATTTGCATAAATTTTTTTGTATGCGTTTGGGTGGCGCCCCGGGTGGTTTAGATTTACAATTCGGTCCAATAGGACAAAGGGGCGTGGCACCGCCCATACAACTTAAAAATCAAAAGGGCTGTATCTCATGAACTATCAGAGGTATGAAGATAAGATTTGGTATATATGTTGTTGGAGCAGTATTAATTACACCCATGGTGGAAGTGGGGGTGCCACGCCCCCTTTTCAAAAATCGCTCTGACGGCTTTTCTAATAGACTGATTCATACGAAAATTTTAACAAGTGGTACAGTTGACCTGTAGATAGTTCCTGGCTACATTTGGTTGTGATTGGATAAAGGGGCGTGGCACCGCCCACACAACTTGAAAATTAAAAGGACTATATCTCATGAACTATCAGAGTTATGAAGATGAGATTTGGTATATATCTTGTTGGAGCAGTATTTATTACAGCGATGGTGGAAGTGGATGGGTGCCACGCCCACTTTTCAAAACTCGCCCTAACGGTTATTCTAATAGACCAATTGATACGAAAATTTTACCAAGTGTTACTGTTGACCTGTAGATTGTACCTGGCTATATTTGGTTGTGATTGGATAAAGGGGCGTGGCACCGCCCATACAACTTGAAAATAAAAAGGGCTATATCATGAACTAGCAGAGGTATGAAAATGTTACATATGTTGTTCTTGCAGTATGAATTACAGTAAGGGTGGAAGTGGGCTGTGCCACACCCCTTTTAAAATAAACAGTTATAACTGTCAAAATTCCACAGTATATTGCAGTCCGCCTAGAAATATGAACAGTAAGGTGGACCAATTTTTTTATTCGCAAAAATCGAATTTATCGAACCGCCGCCATTCTCAGCAACTAGGTCTCTACAAATGCTGAGGAAAGATCTTGGCCTACATTCATATAAAACACAGTGCAACATTTCTAAGGTCATCGTCTGGTGCCGCCTTCGTACCCAGATATTTTTGAAGTATATACCGAGACTAAAAAAATCCCCAAAGGATTTGGCCCCATTACATCGAAACATTTTTTTATGGATACTCCAATATTTTCACCCCAACACAATTTTTTTTATCATTTTTACAGAGTCCATATTTGATAAACTGTTCGGAATTCTTTCCTTTCGTCTTCGGCAAAGTTGTAGATCTAAACCATAGCAAAAAAAGTCTCAAACTGACCGACCCAAAAAAATTGCATCCAGTGCATGAAAATTGCAAAAATATGGGAAAAAGGAAATTTTTTTATGATGTTTTCCACACAAAATGTATTTCGTTGTAATCCGTGGCGTATGAATTATGTGGAATATTACTTGTTATAAATATAATTTTATGGTGAAAATATCATGAAAAAATAGCCTTTTTTCTCATATTTTTACAATTTTCATGCACTAGATGCAATTTTTTTCCGTCGGTCTATTTGAGACTTTTTTTGCTCTGGTTTAGATCTACAACTTTGCCGAAGACGAAAAGAAAAAGTTCCGAACAGTTTATGAAATATGGACTCCCTAAAAATGGTTAAAAAATCGTATGGCGGTGAAAATATTAGAGTATCCATAAAAAAATGTTTCGATGTAATGGGGCCAAATCCTTTGGGGATTTTTTTAATCTCGGTATATACTTCAAAAATAGCTTGGTGCGAAGGCGGCACCAATTTATGTGTTGCACTGTGAAATCAACCTGGTAGAAGCACGAGAGCCAGTGGACGATTAATTGATTTTTTTTATCATGTCATTGCACATTATTTAAAGGAGAAATGGTTCCAACATGACGGCGTAAAATGCCATACAGCGCGTGAGGCCATCACTTTGTTAAGCCAAACACTTGTGACCGAATTATCCCAAAAAATGGTAATACGAGTTCAATACAAAGATAGTATTCGGGAATATTCTTGATCCGTGTGAGAAGAAGACGTGGTAAAAGAGGTTTTTATGGCTAAAACCATGAAGCTTCAAACGAAATTTCTATTTGCGTTCAATAGGCGGAGAAGGCATGACAAAAGTGTTTTTTACGCCCAAAGAGATGGTTAGTATACAGACGGTTCCCACTACTACAGATAAAAATAAAAATTGAGTTTTGATCTTAAACGGAATGTCTGTTTCCGATTTGTGATGAATTTTTCTATCGTCATAGAGCCTATGATATTTAGAATTTAAAACAATAAAACTTAATTTGTTAACATTCATGTTAATGAGTTACTTGAAATAAGTTACATAAGTTAATAAACTCAACATATTATTATTTGGTTTAAGTACCTTTTTAAAAGTACTTTGTAGACCTAAATGTGAAATATATTACAAGTTAATTATAATTTTCATTACCTCCCAAGTGTCTGTTTGGAAGTTATGGGAGAAATATTAATTTTCCAAAAATAGGTCATTTTGTATGAAAGGTACCAGAAGTCGTGAACCGATATGGTCCATAATTATTCCTGATTAAAATTTTCATTACCGTACAACTTACGCAAAATTTGATTGAATTCAGTGTACTTACCAAAAAGATATGTGTGTAAGAATATGTGGGTGAGCACGGTCATTTGTATGGGATGTACCAGAAGTGGTGTGTCAAATAGTACCCCCAAATGTCCATTACCCCCCAAATGTCCGTTTGGCAGTTATAGGAGAAATATTTAGGTATAATAATAGGTCATTTTGTATGGGAGGTACCAGAAGGCGAAAACCGATATAGTCCATAATCATTCCTAAGTCCAATTTTCATAACCGAACATCATATGCAAAATTTGAGTGAATTCAGTTTACTTACAAAAAAGATATGTATGTAAAACTATTTAGGTCAATTCGGTCATTTGTAAGGGAGGTACCAGAAGGGGTGTGGCAAAGGTTTCGGTTTTCTTAGGGTTTGTCTACTTTTGCAAAATAAATAAACCTAACAAATTCAAATATCTGTTTGGAAGTTATGAAAGAAATATTATTTATCCAAAAATAGGTAATTTTGTATGGGAGGTACCAGAAGGGGTGAGGCTTTTCCGCTCTTTACAATCCCATTAGTTCGTTTCGAAAAATATTAATACTTCTCAGACCGATCCGTTAAGGTTTACTCGAGTTATCCTGCTGACCAGCCATCCCTCATCCCTAAGGGTGATGTATACATACATATCGCTCATTTGGTGCAAGACCGGCAAAGCTCCAAAAAATTGATTCGTTAATATCGTTATTCATATTGTGTAATTCATATTATTATCGTTAATACACTCCGCTTGCGAGATAATTGAATTCCTCTATTTTTTGAGGTAGGCATCAGTTGAAAATTTTAATTGGATTTTGACTCGGAATCAATTTTATTGAGTTAAGCCGGTCCTGCCTCGAATGAGCTATATGTGATTTAGTGTTATCAGGATTGTCAGAATCGAAAATCAATGCGAAGTTTTTATGGTTAAATTCCACAAACATTAAAAAGATATTCCAATATGTAATTGTTTAAACTAATTACATTTTATTTATTTAACTAGCTGACCCGGGCAAACGTGCAAAAACACAAAAAAAAAACTAAATATTGCGTCGCACGAACTTCAAACTACACAGAAACACTACTTACGGCCCATAGAAAAAATCGGTCCAGTAGTTTTGAGTTTAGCGATCACGAACATACACGTAATTTTTATATATGTAGAGATTATAATATGCGATGTTTTGTATAACACTTACACAAACTATAGTTCTAAACGTACACCAATGGAACACAATTTGGCATCATCATAAAGCAGTGCCAGGCAGTGACCGTGAATTGGAGGAAATTCGCATATTTGACATCGGTTTCGCCTACGTTTATTTTTAGGACAAAATCATAGGAACAGTTGCCAAGGTTATTAAAATTAGGCTGCAAGAACAATTTTCTAAATTGCTAGGCGAGCAATATAAACTGCATATACCAGTTCGTCGAGGTGTTCATGAGAACGCCTAGGCACATCGTGTTTGCCTGTTAGCGCCTTATTTAGTACATCGTCTATCTATGAGAAGGAGCAGCGGCTACAAAATACAGCCTGATTTCATACCAGTTTTAAGGACTGTCATTCCAGAATTCGCTTAAGAATGACAAGTAGTTGTGACGGAGCATGATTGGTTTGGGGAAGATTTAGCACTCTGCCTCAAAAGGATTAGGCATTCTGGAGAAGTGTCTAGGTCATCTAACTAATTATTCACTATATATTGTAATTAGAACATCCTTTCCGTCCTTGATAGGGCGGTTCGAGCAACTATATCTTCCGGTGAGGTCTCTTCTCGGTTTGATCAAATGAAGTACAAAACCAGTACAGAAATTTCAGTCAGTTAAACTGACTGATAAATACCATCACCCAATATAATATATTGTTTAAGTCTTGAGTTATTGAAAATAATCGATTTGTAATTAAAACCAGTTAGAAAGTTTCAGTCGGGCAACCCGACTTACATTTACCCTTACCCTCAGTAAAACAAATAATTTTCTATTTTATTAATATTATTACTCGATTTCGAAATTGGGCGGAGTGGTACATTTATATGGGAGGTACGTGAAGGCTCCAGATTTATTCTCCATAACTTTATCCTGTTATAGCTTTACTAAATACAGAATTTGCGCACGATTGCGTTGGGTGTACTGATATTATTACTACATCCCAAAAGTGGGCGGAAAGGTACATTTGTATGGGAGGTACCAGATGGGGCGTGAATAGACTTCCAATTTTTTTCTCTAAAACTTTATCTTGTTATAGCTTTACTCAAAATAGAATTTGGGTACGATCACGTTTAATTTATTGATATTATTTCTCCATCTCTATAGTGGGCGGAAAGGTAGATTTGTATGGGAGGTAGCAGAAGAGGCGTGGCTAGGCTTTCAAAATTTTTTCCAAAACTATATCCTGTTATAGCTTTACTAAATACAGAATTTGGGGACGATCCCTTAGGGTGTATTGATATTATTACTCGATTTCTAAAGTGGGCGGAATGATGTATTTGTATGGGAGGTACCAGAAGGGGCGGGGCCATGTAGCCCATTTGCAATACCGTAAGTAGTTTTGAGAAAATAATAACTCGTGCAAAATTTCAAAACATTTGGTTGCGTCTTTCGAAAGTTATCGTGCGAACCAGCCGGACAGCCACCCGACAGACAGACAGACAGACAGACAGACAGACAGACAGACAGACAGACAGACAGACAGACAGACAGACAGACAGACAGACAGACAGGCAGACAGACAGACAGACAGACAGACAGACAGACAGACAGACAGACAGACAGACAGACAGACAGACAGACAGACAGACAGACAGACAGACAGACAGACAGACAGACAGACAGACAGACAGACAGACAGACAGACAGACAGACAGACAGACAGACAGACAGACAGACAGACAGACAGACAGACAGACAGACAGACAGACAGACAGACAGACAGACAGACAGACAGACAGACAGACAGACAGACAGACAGACAGACAGACAGACAGACAGACAGACAGACAGACAGACAGACAGACAGACAGACAGACAGACAGACAGACAGACAGACAGACAGACAGACAGACAGACAGACAGACAGACAGACAGACAGACAGACAGACAGACAGACAGACAGACAGACAGACAGACAGACAGACAGACAGACAGACAGACAGACAGACAGACAGACAGACAGACAGACAGACAGACAGACAGACAGACAGACAGACAGACAGACAGACAGACAGACAGACAGACAGACAGACAGACAGACAGACAGACAGACAGACAGACAGACAGACAGACAGACAGACAGACAGACAGACAGACAGACAGACAGACAGACAGACAGACAGACAGACAGACAGACAGACAGACAGACAGACAGACAGACAGACAGACAGACAGACAGACAGACAGACAGACAGACAGACAGACAGACAGACAGACAGACAGACAGACAGACAGACAGACAGACAGACAGACAGACAGACAGACAGACAGACAGACAGACAGACAGACAGACAGACAGACAGACAGACAGACAGACAGACAGACAGACAGACAGACAGACAGACAGACAGACAGACAGACAGACAGACAGACAGACAGACAGACAGACAGACAGACAGACAGACAGACAGACAGACAGACAGACAGACAGACAGACAGACAGACAGACAGACAGACAGACAGACAGACAGACAGACAGACAGACAGACAGACAGACAGACAGACAGACAGACAGACAGACAGACAGACAGACAGACAGACAGACAGACAGACAGACAGACAGACAGACAGACAGACAGACAGACAGACAGACAGACAGACAGACAGACAGACAGACAGACAGACAGACAGACAGACAGACAGACAGACAGACAGACAGACAGACAGACAGACAGACATGGCTCAAACGACTTAAAAAGTCATGAATCGAATTTGGTTCAAAGAAACCTAGGGTCTAAAGTGACTCCTTCTATGTGTTACACTTTTGGGTCGTATCAAATGATATATACCTTCATCCCTACGGGTGATGGTATAACCAGTACAGAAATTTCAGTCAGGTAAACTGACTGATAAATACCATCACCCAATTAAGATATTGTTTAAGTCTTGAGTTATTGAAATTAATAGATTTTTAAAATAAAATTACTTATGTATTATTTTTTGTCTGCATGTAGGGCAAAAACATACAAAATTTTTCTTATTTGTACACAAGGTACAATTAGGGGCAGCACAACGTGTCTGACTTTTTTCGTATGTAAAAGGGGAAATAGCCCATATATTTATATAGGAGGTACCAGAAGTAGTGTGCCAAATAGTTTGGGTTGCTGAGTCTTTGCTTCCTATTACAAGAAAAATTAACTGACCAAATTTGATTATCCCCCCAGGTGCCGGTTTAGAAGTTATGGGAGAAATATTAATTTTCCAAACAAAGTCATTTTGTATGGGAGGTACCAGAAGGGGTGATCCGATATAGTCCATATTCATTTCTGATTAAAATCCTCATAACCGTACACCTTACGCAAAATTTTACTGAATTCAGTGTACTTACAAAAAAGATATGTATGTGAGACTATAGGTGTGGGTTCGGTTATTTGTATGGGAGGTACCAAAAGGGGTGTGTCAAATAGTTAGGCTCTCTGAGGTTTCGCCTCCTATCACGACAAGAATGTATCGACAAATATTCATTACCCCCCAAGTGTCCGTTGGGAAGTTATGGGAGAAATATTAATTTTCAAAAAATAGGTAATTTTGTATGGGAGGTACCAGAAGGCGTGAACCGATATAGTCCATATTCATTCCTAATTCAACTTTTCATAAGCGAACATCACACGCAAAATTTTAGTGAATTCAGTTTACTAACAAAAAAGATATGTATGTAAAAGTATGAGGGTCAATTCGGTCATTTGTATGGAAGGTACCAGAATGGGTGGGGCAAAGGTTTCGGTTTTCTTAGGGTTTGTCTACTTTTGCAAGATAAATAAACTGACCAAATTCAAACATCGTCCGGTTGTCCGTTTAGAAGTTATGGAAGAAATATTAATTTTCCAAAAATAGGTAATTTTGTATGGGAGGTACGAGAAGGGGTGGGGCTGTTCAGCCCATTTACAATCCCATAAGTTCGTTTTGAAAAATATTGATACTGGTAAATTTTCATACCGATCCGTTAAGGTTTACTCGAGTTATCCTGCTGACCAGCCATCCAGCCAGCCAGCCAGACAGACGGACATAGCTCATTCTTCTTAAAAAGTTCTGAAACGAATTTGGTCTTAAGATACTTGGGGTCTAACTCGTCTCCTTTAATGCGTTACACTTTTTTTCGTATCAAATGATATATACCCTCATCCCTAAGGGTGATGGTATAACTATATTCGATAGGGATTGTTTTTATTGCTGAATCCATCGTAATTATTTTCACCTATTCAAGTGTCTGTTGTGCCATTTATATATAACCAGGCTTATAAGGTGGGGGCTTAGTTCAACTGACTGAATTTTCTTAACTTTCTTGTATTTTTTAAATACACAATCACAAGAATTCCAAATTCTTTAATAACCTTTGTTGATCCTTTTATTAACACTAGAGCTGTTGCAATGAAACTAATAACTTTTGCTTAGCTGCTCCCGAATTACTTAAAACCCACTGTCAATAATACGGCAATCCTTTATTGTACTATGCAATGTTTTTCAACACTTCATGTGATTTTTCAACACTTTCAAATATTAATACTAAAAATAATTTCGGTGATTAGTTTCCTCATACATGTAGAGTAGGTAACATGCAGTCTCCCTTTATCATTTTTATTGTCAAGCTTACACCATTATGATGTCTCGTTAGTTCTGACAAAAATGGAACGCAAATGTTAATATTTCATGTGCAACCATAAATCTCCTGTGCTGTTCTTCTATCATCTATGTGATAGGATTGTTGGGAATAACAAACTTTTGTAAATACATATACACAGTGCCTGGTGTAATAAAAAACCGTAACCAGAAATCTTCCGACCGGTTTTATTAATGTACCGATATGAAGAAAATGGGAGCAGAAATATAAAGTAAGTATGTAAGAAACATGCATGCAAGGCATATTTACTTTTAAATAAAGAAAAATGTTATAATGAGACATATTTGAGGATATACATATAAAATGTTTTGCATTTTATTTCAGAGTATTTATATATGTGTATTTAAAATATCGACATTTTGTTGGACAAATTTAAAAAACCGTCGCCACAAACAAAACCCGGGTTTCCTACTAATTTCATATCGCGCACAACATACATATGCATCTTCAACAAAACTTGCATATGACTGTTTACTTAAGATTTTATGCTTGTTACACTTGGCCTCCATCCAAACTGTTACTGTGTTCTCCTTGGCCGTTGCGGCTGCTATATCAACTTAACTTTAAATTGGTTTTGCAAGAGTATTTTGGGAATTCAAACAAAATATTTGGCATTGTGCAAACAAAAGTTGAAAGAAGAAAATCCTAGAAAAGTAAGTATGACATATTTCCTAAATTTGAAAATACGCATACATTTATACTTTAAGATATGCATAAAACTCAGCAAATAGAGTATTGTTATTATTTAAATATGATGCAGAAGTGGTAAATAACTCCAAAACCGAGAGCGCACGCCTAGGGCTGACAAATCATGTTTTGTTTAAATTTAATACTGCAGAAGTGGAAGACCATCGCCAGTATGGACATATTGCTCATTTGGTGCAAGACCGGCATAATTAAAAAAATAGATTCCGATACAAATGCATTGAAAGTTTCCAATTGACTCCACCGTACATAGGGGACATCAAATAGCTCTCAAGCGGATTAAAGGTATTAATATAATTTTTTTGTACAACATGAACTATGGTATAACGAACAATTCTACTTTAGTAACTCAAAAATTCAGTTTTGTGAGTTATGCCGGTCTGCACCAAATGATCGATATTACATAATATTTTAATGTTTAAAATATTAAAACAAATTAATAAAAGGTTCGATTCGATGTATGTTTTCTTGTGGCTTGCGCTTACAATTAAAACTCATTTACCTAGTTTTTATACCATCACCTTTAGGGATGAGGGTATATATCATTTGATACGAAAAAAAGTGGAACGCATTAAAGGATACGAGTTAGACCCCAAGTATCTTAAGACCAAATTCGTTTCAGGACTTTTTAAGACGATTGAGCTATGTCCGTCTGTCTGGCTGGCTGGTCAACAGGATAACTCGAGTAAACCTTAACGGATCGGTATGAAAATTTACCAGTATTTCAATTTTTCAAAACGAACTTATGGGATTGTAAATGGGCAAAATAGCCGCACCCCTTCTGGTACCTCCCATACAAAATTACCTATTTTTGGATAATTTATTTTTCTTTCATAAATTCCAAACGGACAATCGTAGGATATTTGAATTTGGTCAGTTTATTTATCTTGCAAAAGTAGACAAAACCCCAGAAAACCTAACTATTTGACACACCCCTTCTGGTACCTCCCATACAAATGACGGAACTCACCCCATAGTCTTACAAACATATCTTTTTTGTAAGTAAACTGAATTCACTCAACTTTTAAGTATGATGTTCGCTTATGATAATTAGACTCAGAAATGAATATGGACTATAGTGGTTCACGCCTTCTGGTACCTCCCATACAAAATGACATATTTTGGGAATATTAATATTTCTGCCATAACTTCCAAACGGACTCTTGGGGGGTAATGAAAATTGGTCGATTAATTTATGTTGTTATAGGAGGCAAAACCCCAGAAGACCCTACTATTTGACACACCCCTTCTGGTACCTCCCATACAAATGATCGAACTCACCCCCATAGTCTCACAAAAATATCTTTTTTGTAAGTACACTGAATTCTGTTACATTATGCATAAGTTGTACGGTTATTTAAATGTGAATCAGGAATGAATATGGAAAATTAATGTTTCCCCCCATAACTTCCAAACGGACACATGGGGGGTTATGAAAATTAGTCGGTTAATTTATATTGTGATAGGAGGCGAAACCTCAGAAAACCTAACTATTTGACACACCCCTTTTGGTACCTCCCATAGTCTTACATACATATCTTTTTTTGTAAGCACACTGAATGCAGTCAAATTTTTCGTAAGTTGTACGTATGAAAATTTGAGTCAGGAATGAATAAGGACTGTATCAATCAAAATTACCATTTTTTTGGTAATATTTAAAATTTCTCACATAAATTCCAGACCGGCACCTATACTTCCTACACAAATAAGCCAAATTTTGGACGATTTTGCACCACAAGCAGGGAAAAAATTATACATAAGTAATTTTATTTTAATTAGAAATGCATTAATTTCAATAACTCACGCCTTCAACAATATCCTATATTGGGTGATGGTATTTATCAGTCAGTTTACCTAACTGAAATTTCTGTACTGGTTATTAATATGTATTTATAATACGGCATTAATCATATATTCAAAGTTCATTCGAACTGCATGAACTGAATGAACAACCTGTACAGAAATTTCAATCAGGTGAACTGGCTGATTTATACTTAGCAGGATCACATAAGTTTAGTAATGAACAGTTGTTCAACTTAATATTTCCTTGTCCAAATATTGTACAGACATTTGTGCAGTTTTGAAGAATAGCGTAATCTATATATATAAAAATGGTGGCAAAAATGTATAGTAATTCATCAATTGAGAACTGCTGAACCGATTTTGCTCAAACTTTTTTTAAGATGTGCGTTGTTGCCAGGAGAAGGTTTATGTGAAAGAAAATTTTGGGAAAATTTTCCGGAAAAGTCGGAAAATTGTAAAAATCGAAAATTGGATTTTTGTATGAAGTTTTGTGTGCAATTGTTACAGAATGGCATTCCAAATAGAAAAATAGAAAATTGTTGCTGAAAAATTCGGAAAAATTTTTTTGACGATGGTTTGCATTTTATCGTATGATTTAATATATTTGGACGATGTAACTGCGAAAAATTTCAAAAATTATTGCCAAATGGCTTTTCGAATGGAAAAATAGAAAAATTCTTAGTGGAAAACTCGGAAAAACCTTGGATTTTTTTCTACAAAATTTTGCATTGTATTGCTTGATTAGCAAAAATCGCAAATTGAATTTTTGTTTAAAATTTTCGAATAGAAAAATAGAAAATTTTGGTGAAAAATTACGGATAAATTCCAAAAATTTAATTTTTTGCGAGAAAATTTTGCATTTTATCGTATGATTGATAATTTTGGAAGATGTTAATGTGAAAAATTTCGCATAATAGAAAAATTCTTGGTGGAAATATCGGAAAATTCCGAAAAAAAAACTCGGAAAAGTTGAATTTTTCGCGAAATTTTGCATTGTCTCGCTTGATTTAATGATTTCAGTCGCAGAAAGTCGCATAACGTATTGGTCCGATTGTTCAAAACCGCATTGAATACAATGCATACAGACGACCACAGAATCATTATCAGAGCAGACAAAAGACCCTCTGGATGCCATCCAAGATAATTTAATGCTCCTACTATGAATGAAGCCGCAGTGGTGATTGTTGGGGAAAATGTGGAATCACGCGATATTTTTCTCAAGCGTCGGAATTGTTGACAGCTGACGCACGTGTACGAGACTCATCGGTTATATGATGAACTTCAATACCCGTTGATGTTCTGTCGTTGAGAAAATGGCTATCACCTCAATTTAAAGTTGGTCAATAGAATTAAGGGTTGGTTTAAGTTCGAATTCGCATTAGAGAAGTGGAAACGAATAAAATGGTTAGCTCAATGAATTTGTATGCGTATCGATTGATGATTCGGCAATATGTTGACAATCATCTATTAAGATATCGCCGGTTATTTCAACAGTACTGCATTGACATGTAAGTCAAGATCGAAACGTAGCGTTTTAATTGTATTCGTTTCAATCATTCGCTACATTTCGAGAACCTTGCCAACGTCTGCATTTGCTCGAAAACAATACGTACATTGTTTGCGATCATCATAGCCACGTGTCATACGTCGAACCCGAGGGCATTGTGGGACAAATACAAGGACTAGAT
The DNA here is from genome assembly GCA_964034835.1 of Muscina levida. NCBI lineage: Eukaryota > Metazoa > Arthropoda > Insecta > Diptera > Muscidae > Muscina > Muscina levida. The sequence continues at coordinate 82,383,804 of OZ035883.1, forward strand.
GGCTGACGACATTTTGCACAGAGTTCGCAGGACAATATCGAATTTCGATCTTGAAATTATCTTCTGATTGAAGATCTTCAACTGATCTTCTGACTGAAAAAGTCCAAACAAATGTGCCGTTGTTGATAGCCGACCGTTGAAAGCCGAGTAAACGAACGTGTACGATTTGCTGATGTAGGTTGTTGACAGTGGAACGGGAGGCATTTACTTTCTCGATGATCCCGGTGGGACAGGCAAGATCATTTCCTTGATTCTGGCAACCATTCGCTCAAGATCGCAAATTGTGTTTGCTGTTGCATCCTCTGGCATTGCTGTCATATTGTTGAAAGGCGATCGAACTGCACATTCTGCTTTGAAGCTGCCGTTGAATCTTCCCACAGTTGACAAGCCAACGTGCAGCGAAATTGTTGCGAGAATGCAAAATCATCATTTAGGATGAATGCACGATGGCGCATAAACGAGCTTTGGAGGCAGTTGACCGATCAATGAAGGACTTACAAAGTGATTTGAGTCGATTTGGTGGTGCTATAATATTGCTACCCGGAGATTTTCGTCACGCGAATTCAACACCCCATTCGATTGGCTATTGCGATGACAATCAATAAATCGCAAGGCCAATCATTGGCAGTATGTACGTTGCCTGTTTGCCTTTTGGCAAACCGTCTTCATTGTTTGCTTTTACACCGCAAAACAAATCGAAAAACATTGTTTAACAGATCGCTCTTTCGATTAAATTCAAATAAATCACATTAAAACTTGAACTATCTGTGTTTTACTATTATCCTATGGCTTATATGAAAGCGTTACCTTAGAAGCGAGACGAAGTTTGCCGAAGGGTCCAAAGGTGTTTGGCAGAACAACGTTTGCCGGGTCAGCTAGTTAGTATAATAATTCTGGAAAATAAAATTTTATCAACTTTTGTTCTATACCTGATAATTGCCAGTGGAAGCTTACGCGGTTATAGAAATGGGTTAAATAAAAAAGGATGGGTTAAATATAAAAAATCCTTACATGAGTCGTTAGATCTGCAATATTTAACGTCACGTCTCCGATTGTGCCGGCAATTTTTATTATCGGAACTTTAGCCGTTTGGTTTTATCCTAAAAAAAGTACGACTTGTAAAAGGTCGTTTGCATCCCATAACTACTTTATAAAAAAAATATTAACCTTAATTATTGTGGTTTTACCTCTAGCTGTTTTTCAGAGCGATGATACTATTATCCCTTAAGTTTTTAACAATAAAAGTACGAATTTCGAAAAACCCCTTTTCGCGTTTCTGTCTTTAGGCGTTTGGTCTGGGTGGTGGTACCTATTGTATCCCTTATTCGACTTTGTTCTCTACAATTAGAAATTTCAAAAATCCCTTTGTATCGCGAAACTACCCTATAAAATAAGCTTTTTATTAATCTGGGTGATGGTAACAATATGATTCCCTTTTCCCCCTAAAAATACGAAATTAGAAAGATCCCTTCATATCACACAATTGCTTCATAACATAAATATTCACCCCACTGTCCCGATTCTACCCTTCAGGCTTTTGGTCTGCATGATTGCATTACATTAAACCTATATTCAGCCTTTTGTTAAGTACCAATTTTGAAAAATCCCTCCGTGCAGCTCCCTAATTTTATAAAAAGTATGTCCATGTAGATTTTTGTGATTATAGCCTTAGCCGTATTGTCTGGGTGATGGTACCAGTTAAATCCCTTTCTGTGCTTTTTTTAGCCAAAAAAGTACGAATTTCGAAAAATTCCTTCGTGCCGCTCTCTACTTCTATAGGAAGAAAACCCATGTAGATTTTCGTGATTCTATCTTTAACCGTTTGGTTTGGTGGTGGTACTTGTTTAATCCCTTTTTGGCGTAAAAGTACAAATTTCCAATAATCCCTTCATAGCTGTCGTCTGATCAGTATCTACTCTTCCAAATTTTATCATCCTATGTTATTATTGCGTTAGAGCGTTGATGAATCACCAGTCAGTCAGTAAATTAGTCATCAAGCAATTCTATATGTATAGATATGTATGCAAAAAGTTTGCATAAAACATTGCACCTATACATATTGTTAGAAATAAAACTTATATGCATGATTTTCAAATAGAATTACTTAATTTAATATATTTGCTCTTGGTTCGTTCTCCTACTAATACTTCAACTTTTATTTGAAGGCAACATTTGTAATAATACTCACATATTGCTTCATGTATAGCTATGCACTCTGCAACATATGATGTTATATAATCAATATGTATACGTGATGGCACACCATCCTTATGCATGCGACAGAATTCCGTTTCCGCTTTGACAATTCAGTGCATACGTGGACTCAGATATAAACATAAAAAATGTGCAACATATCGCAGCTGTTTTTTTTTGAAATATTTGGATAGCTCTAATATTCGTGCAAGGAAAAACAGAATGGGTGTACCATTAATGACAGTGTGGTAGTTTAAAATGTTAGTCAGCAATATGTATCCGACATTTATTTACCTAGAAATTTTCGGAATTGGTTTGAAAATACGAAGATGGTAAATTTTAAGCTTAAACTCACATCAACTTCCAAAATAAATGTCGTTAGTAGAATAGACACTGATTAAGAGTCTTCCAAACATTCCTACTAAGCCAAAATTGTTTGGAAAAATATTTTTTTCCATAGAATATCTGAGGTATGGAATAGCTTCTTGCTTTGTTGCGAATTAACACGCTTTCTATTTTAGATGCACAACAAACGGCACCTACTTGTTTATCGACGAATGCGAACGTCGCTGTTTGAAAAGTTTTCTACCAGACAATCCGATTGACTCGACACTTATACTGAGAAGTTGCTGTCGACAACATTGAGGGGGCTGGTAATGAAAGAAAAATGTAGATGACTGGAGGTGGAAATCGAACGCGGGATCTTCCGCATAGTAATCGCGTGTTCTAACCACTATGCCTCGTCATAGTATAACTTACTTCGGATATAAATCTTAAATTACTCTCATATTGCACAAATGTCTGCTAGGTTTGGCGTTTTTAATTTTTTTTTACTCTTGTCTTGTTTTAATAGAATTCATGTCTTATTCCCCTCCCCATCTGACAACAAAAAATGCTTATAATTTAGTTATTAAGCAACACATGTGATGACAAAAATCCGTTATCTTTAGTATAAATTCTTATGACGTTATTATATTCTTCACAAGTAAGTTCCATCTGATATTTTAATATGCATTAGGACATCAAGATGAAAACTACTCAATTTCATTCCAGGTCACTGTGTCCTCATCAACCTCATAATTGCCATCAACAGCTGTGTTGGTACGAGATAGTATTCAGTGCCAGGTTAACCTTTTTTGCGACTCACAGTGTACTTGAACGGAAAACTGTCTGCACAAGAATGTTAATGAATATTTTAGCGTTCACGTTTAGTGTATAAAAGGTAAAGTGATTGCTATGAATTGGATTGAAGTGCCCTTTGAATTAAAGGCAAATTCTCTTTAGTTTAAGACTGCATGTGCAAAGTTGTAGTATTTAAGATAGAATTGAATTTAGTACGTTCGGTTGTAATCTTAGTGAGGTATGAATGATATAGTATATTAATGGAGCACATCGTATGAAATTTCGTTTACGGTAAATAAAACTATCGCATATAAGCTTTTAGTTAGACCGGCCGTGGCATAGTGGTTAGAACACGCGACTACCATGCGGGAGATCCCACCGGCCCACTCGATGTTGTCGACAGCAACTTTGCAGTATAAGTGTCGAGTCAATCGTCATGTCTTGTAAAAAGCTTCTCAAACAGTGACGTTCGCATTCGTCGATAAACAAGTAGGTGCCGTTTGTTGTGAATCTAAATATAAAGCGTGTTAATTCGCAACAACGCGAGAAGCTATCCCATACCTCATTCATGGGGTGTAAAGGAAATTAAAGTTTTTTTAAGCTTTAGAGTTTGTTTACCCGTTGTCCCCTTTTGTTCCATATGACCAGGTGAAAATTTACATTGCCATGAATGAATTATGTTTAATGTCTATCTGTCGGTATTAAAGAAAGTTTGATGATTTAAAAAATTAAAGGGACAACATTTTACAGAATCATATTGGTATCTTTGCATGTAAGAATTTTTCGTCAAGTTAAAGTAAAAGCCCTTAACCTTAACCTATTTCAATAGCTGTTTCCAATTGTGTGAATTCATTGCGATATGTTTTTCTATCTTAAACTCGACTCCGTCATGCCATTTACGCTAAGACGGGTCGCCGTATATGGGATTTGAGTTCTGTAAAAAGTAGATAGCTACGTTATCATTGAGTGATATAGGCTATTTGAAATTCGTACTTTTAGGTGTAAAAGGACCGAAAAGGGTATAAAATTCGTAAAGTTAGAAACCCGGAAATCGGGATGCATATTATATAAACAATCTGCTATACATAGGGATAATAAAATTGCATACTTTTAGGGCCAAATTCATACTTTCAGAACCAGGCGAAACAGCTAAAGGTTGAATTGCGAAAATATATGTGGGCTTACATCCTTTAGAATTTTAGAGCTGCATGAATGGAATTTTTGGAAATTCGTACTTTTAGGTTCAAAAAAGATCCTAAACGGTATTAAACGGTTTCATTACCCGAACCAAACTGGTAAGGTTATAATCCCGAAAATCTATATGAGAATTAGAGATATGAGAATTTTTCGAAATTCCTTCTTTAGGGCAAAAAAAGGCCCAAAAAGATATAAAACTGGCACCATCACCCGAAGCAAACGGCTAAAGGTAGAATCACCAAAATGTTGGTGAATATATATTTAATGAAATAGCTGAGCGCTATTAAGGTATTTTTCCATGGGGTAGTTGAGCGATTTGAAGGGATTTTTCGAAGTTCGTACAATTAGGGACACAAGGCAAAGGAAGGGATAAAATTGGTACCATAACCCAGACCAAATGGATAAACATGGAAACGGGAATATTGGTGTGAAAGTAGTACGATACAAGAGGATTTTCAAAAACTCTAATTGGGGGCATTAGTCATAGATGTGTTACTTAATCATCCAAGAAACATGCAATTTGTTGTGAATATTCCTTTTTGGAAAATAATAATAGTAAATTAAGGTTGTTTCGAAATACCAATTATGAGCGGTAGAAATAGAATTTGGTGTGGATGGTTCTCTTAGAATATAAATAGTTAATGTATGATTTTTTCAAATCCAAAAGGGAGGAGGACGTGGCACAAAATCAGAGATTTTTTAAACTTTATTTAGAGGCGGTGGAATTCAATAAAACCAATTAGCGCCCTGACCAAACGACTGCAGTAAGGATTATTCAGTTTGTTGTGGTTTTCTCCTAATGAAGCACACTTCAGCAAAAAAGTCATTTCTGAATATCTAAGTTGAGAGCAGACGAAATAGGAAAGACACTAAATCAGACCAATTATCATTTCCATCAAACGACTGGTAATTTAAAAAAAAAATTAAAATTAAAAATTTGTCTACAACGTAAGCTCCAATTATAGAATAAAAGCTTGCATATCAAATTTCAGCTCCATATTTCCTAACCTAAGGCTGTAATCGCGGGGGCAGTTAGGCGGACACCTATAAAAAATGGGGGTTTGTATGGGAGGTTTCGTTTTTGACCGACCTTGCTCATCTTAGAAAATAGCCTCCGCTTAGAGGCAGCTATATACCTCTGGCAATACGGCTGCATTCGCAGGAATATACCCCAAAAAAGGGAGAGTTTGTATGGGAGGTGAGAGTAGTTTTTGACCCATCAGTCTCATCTTAATACTCAACCGCCGCTTAGAGTAGGAAAGCTTGCATAACAAATGTTAGCTTGGTTGCTCTCTAATTACTGCTGTAAACGCGGGGACTGACATACGGATAACCCAAAAGGTGGGATTTAGTATGGGAGGTTGGAGAAGTTTTCGACCGATCGGTCTCCTCTTACTACTCAACCTTCGTTTAGTATAGGAAAGCTTCCATACAAAAGTGAAGGGTATAAACACCGGAACAAATTATCCAAAAGAAGAGCTTAGCATGTCTTTGCTTATCACATATTATACAAATTACAATAGTAGAGAAAACACATGTCGTACACCGACGATACAATTTCATCGGCGGCGCACAGTGGGCAGAAGTATTGCTTTTGTGCGATAAATTATTTTGAAAAGTCTCAAGTAACTTTTTGTGTCTTAAAGGCTTGCATAATAGTAAACATGAGTTCAAATTTAATTTATATTAAGAAAATTTCCTCCATTCTCATATTTGAATATTAACGGTCAAATTCAAACTATAATTGGTGCTGGACATTTTCGGCTGATATCTACTTCGTATGTACATGTTTGACATAATTGTAGATATATATATATATACAGCTGATGATGTACTATTGTGCATCGGTTCGTCACAAAGGGGTCTGAAGATGATCTCGTCATGGAGTTCGAAACGCGTCATCCTAGTGCGTGACACACTGAATTTGACCAAAAAATATCAAACAATAAAAACACTTTTCTGATCGTTAGCCGAATTTGATGTATCATTTGATATACTAATGTAAATTGTGATATTAAGAAAATAAATATTTGTAGGGTTGTTGAAAGATAAACTTACACGTTTACATCAGGAAAATTTTAGGTTTTTATAGTGGATGATTAAGTTTTTTTGCGAAGGCTAATGTGTTGTTAAGTATAAATATACAAAGAATTAAATGAAAATGAAAATTTAGTGCCTAAAAGTTTATATTACCGATGTTTTGTAATTAATATCATAATTTACACTAATCTATATATATAAAAAATTGTTGCAAGTGTGTTGTGACTTTATAACTCACGAACGGCTGGACCGATTTGCATAAATTTTTTTGTATGCGTTTGGGTGGCGCCCCGGTTGGTTTATATTTACAATTCGGTCCAATTGGACAAAGGGGCGTGGCACCGCCCATACAACTTGAAAATCAAAAGGGCTGTATCTCATGAACTATCAGAGGTATGAAGATGAGATTTGGTATATATGTTGTTGGTGCAGTATTAATTACAGCCAAGATGGCAGTGGGCGGTGCCACGCCCCCTTTTCAAAAATCGCTCTAACGGCTTTTCTAATAGACCGATTGATACGAAAATTTTACCAAATGGTACTGTTGACCTGTTGATAGTCCCTGGCTATAATAGTTTGTGATTGGATAAAGGGGCGTGGCACCGCTGATACAAATTGAAAATCAAAAGGGCTATATCTCATGAACTATCAGAGGTATGAAGATGAGTTTGGTATATATGTTGTTGGGAGCAGTATTAATTACAGCCAGCGTGGAAGTGGGGGGTGCCACGCCCACTTTAAAACCGCTCTACAGGCTTTCCCAATAGACAGATTGATACGAAAATTTTACCAAGTGGTACTGATGACCTGTAGATAGTCCCTGGCTATATTTGGTTGTGATTGGATAAAGGGGCGTGGCACCGCCCATACAACAAGAAAATAAATAGGGATATATCTCATAAACTATAAGAGGTATGAAGATGAGATTTGTTACATATGTTGTTGTTGCAGTATAAATTACAGTAAGAGTGGAAGTGGGCTGTACCACACCCCTTTTAAAATAAACAATTATAACTGTCAAAATTCCACAGTATATTGCAGTTCGCCTAGAGATATGAACAGTAAGGTGGGCCAGTTTTTTTATTCGCAAAAATTGTAACCAAATCTACGATGAATTGTTAGAATATGTCACCATTAAACTTTATGTGTAATATCAATTCCTAGCTCGCGCTGGGAAAGCTTAATTTAGTGCAGAAAACTTAAATTTTGATAGAAGTGTCTTAAAGCTGAAGTCTGTACGCTTTCAATAATCATGGGGCAACAATCGTCACTTCTAAAAGAAGCGCAAAACGGAGTAAATAAACGAAAAATCCTTTTATCTTAAAAAAAGTATCAGCTAGGATTTTGATTCATGTGGATTTTTAATGTACAATTGACCCCCAACAAAACCCCATTTACCGTTTTTGTTGCCATTTTAGGTCAACCAATTCGTCATTCAGGCGAGGTGTGTGAAGTGTGATAGACTTTCATTGAGACTTTCTTTGAAAAATCACCATGTAAAGACTACACAAGAACAACGTTTACAAATCTTGCAAATTTATTTTCAAAATGCGCGTTCTGTTTGCCCTTTGTAAAGTTTATGGTGCATATACTCATCCATCTGAGCAGCTAATAGAAGCCATCGACGCTGTAGACGTAAGTGTGACAGGGGACTCGAATTTATCCAACCGACGCCGTTCTCAGCAACTCGGTCTCTGCAAATGCTGAGGAAAGATCTTGGCCTATATTCATATATCCAACTGGTAGAAGAACTAAAACCAGTGGACGATCAATTGATTTTTTTTATTTATCATGTCATTGCATATTATTTGTAAAGCCAAACGTTGGTGACCGAATTATCTCATAGAATGGTAATACGAGTTCAATACAAAGTTAGTATTCGGGAATATTCTTGATCCATGTAAGAAGAAGATAAGGCAAAAGAGCAAAAAGGCAATTTTCATTTTCGGTCAATAGGCGGAGAAGGCATGTCAAAAGTGTTTTTTACGCCCAAAGAGATAGTTAGTATACAGACGGTTACCGCTACTACATTGAATTTTGATCTTTAACGGAATGTCTGTTTCCGATTTGTAAAAGATATGACTGCTGATGAACTTTTTACTATCGTCATAGAGCCTATGATATTTAGAATTTAAAACAACAACACTTAATTTGTTAACTTTCATGTTAAGGAGTTGCTTGAAATTAGTTACATAAGTTAATAAACTAAACATATCATTATCGAGCTTAAGTACCGTTTTCAAAGTACTTTGTAGACCTAAATGTGAAATATATTACAAGTTAAAATGCAATAGCGAAGCATTGCCGGGCCCACTAGTACTACATAATAATAAAATTGTGTTTATTCAGTTTCAACAGTAGTTACCTTATTATTTCGATATAAACCAGTTAATTCACGTCATTTATTAACAAATTGAATTTTAAGCACAATTTAAACTTAAACTGATTAAAAAGATTTTACGGACTAATTGCTTATGCACACTTTAAGATGTTGAAAATAAAAGAAGTTGCAGATTCTTTTATGATTCTTTTTATGGATTCGGCCAAATTTGTTTGTTCGATGTGCAAGTGGATTCTCTCACTCATCTTTACCTAGCAATGAAGTTCAGTTTCCTCGCGATTTGCTGCTTCTCCATTATGAGAGGAACGCCATTGGAGCCCTTGCTCTAAGGGAACGGCCCTTTGGTTATCATGTATGTCCTCATGTCCTGGAACCCATGTTAGGGTAACTGTCGAATGTCTCGCTATCGTCTCCAGAGACGACCGGCATTCTCGTACATTTCTCGAAGTGGTGTACAGTGTACACGTTCTCCAATGATCTGATAGCCGATTTACTATCAGAAAGTGTATGAATATAGCCGCCAAAAATTCTCAACGTCTATTCCAATGGCCGCTATTTCGGCCTTAACAATGCTACAGTGATCTAGTAGCTTGATCGATAGTTGGTAATTCCACAGCCCACAGTGGCATTTCTGCGGAAAAAATAGGGGTTTTCAACTTTCCAATATTAAAATTTTAATGATATGGTTTTGTTAAGAAGTATTTGGATAAGAAAAGTTCAACAAGGTTTTTTATGAAAAGTGAAATTTTGTAGTTGAAAAAACTAACAGAAGTCAAGGAAATTTATTCAATGAAATTAGGCTAAAAATTATTGTCCAAATAAAGAACTTTTTGTGTGTGTAAGTTTAAAGCTATGGCTTTTGTTTTATTATTTAGTGAAAGTATAGCACTTTCTCTTTAAATAAAAAAAAAATTATTGAAATTAGAAATGTAAACTAATTATTATAATTTATCAAAAATTATACTAAAAAATATCAACTTTTCACTTTTTGATGGAAAAGAACTTTATGTGCTTTGCCTTGCTTAGCCCTCTAACTATAAAAAAATGAAAAGTCCGAGTGTGTATTTTCAATTAAGAAAAAAAAAAAAATAACCGCCAAATACCGTCCCTTTTAGTAACATCGATTTTAATGCATGCATTTCTGCGATATTTTCGGTGTATTTAAAGGCTAATATCTTTCGCGGAGGGTTGTTGGGGATATTTTCGTCTTTTGTATGGAGACAACACATGTTTAACTTTTGAATAAAAATTACAATTTTTAACTTATATGAAATTTTCATATGATTCTAGACATGGAAGAAAAACACCTAAAATCTACAACTTTCAATGGGCGTAAAATCTAAAGTAGGCGTGGCATCCCCAATATGTTTAATTTTTTTTCATAAGGAGAACTCAATTAAGAAGTGTCCCGAATTTCGAGTCCCTAGGTCCAAAAATACAAGTTTTGGCAAGGTCAGTTATATGGGAGGTGGGTGTGGCAGTAAGCGGTTTTCCAAGATTTTTTCAAAATTTCTTAATTTAGCCCAGAGAAGTGTTTCTGCAAAATTTCATTGCTGTACGACCACTCCTTCTATTTTTCTCCAAGAAATGTATGGGGCGGTGCCACTGTGCGGCCCGCTCTTTTTCTTAATTTCGAAACCTCAGTGAGAATAAGGGATGTTCCTTTTAAGACCCGGATCGAAAACAGGTTCTGGTACTGTGTAATCCATGTGACACCTCACATGGATTAAGTCCAGAATTTTGTCATGACTTTAGTTTCGGTGCATCAACGCCGTCGTGGCGTCTATACGCATTGCGGTGTCCGCTGCTATTTTCCTCGCCTCAATGTCTGGGGGTAACCAGTTTAGGATCGTAAACAGTATCTTAGTTGGAGTAGTTTGAAGTGCCATTGCTATCATGATAGCCACCGGTCTCATAATGCGTTCGAATTTTTGTCTTGAGACCGCAGAAGACTACAAATGGGCATAAAACATGGTACTAGGGGGTTTTTGGGGTCGCTAATTTTGAATCCGGGGCAAAATTTTGAAAAAACAAAATGGAGGCTAAGAAATGTCCGCCATATTTTTTTAAAAAAAATTTGGATTGGATTTTACTGATATTGTGACTAAGGGGATTTGGGGTCGCTGATTTCGAATCTAGAGTCAAATTTAGAAAAAACAAAATGGTGGATACATATTGCTAATTTTTTTTTAAATATGCTTAATTTTACGTTATATTTTGCCTATAGAGGTTTCTGGGGTCGCTGATATCGAATCCGGGGCAAATGTTGAAAACAACCAGTGAGAAGTTTCAGTCGGCAACTCGACTTACATATACCCTCACCCTCAGTAAAACATACATTTTTTCACCCAGTTTCTAAAGTCGGCGGAGTGGTTCATTTGTATGTTAGGTACTAGAAGGGGCTCGGCTAGACATAAAGTTTTTTTCTAAAAAACTTTATCCTGTTACAGCTTAACAAAATACAGATCGTGTCGAGTGTATTGGTATTATTACTCCATCTCCAAAGTGGGCGGAGTGGTACATTTGAATGGGAGGTACCAAAAGGGGCGTGTCTTGACTTCCGGATTTTTTCTCAAAAACTTTATCCTGCTTGGGCTTTACTAAATACAGAATTTGGGGACGATCGCGTTAGATCCATTAATAATATTAATCGATTTCTATTTCTACCAGATGGGTGTGGGAGGTACCAGAAATGGCGTCGCATGGCTTTCAGTTTTTTCTCCAAAACTGTATCCTGCTATAGCTTCACTAAATAAGGAATTTGGTTACGATCCCGTTGGGTGTGTTGATATTATTACTCGATTTCTAAAGGGGGCTGAATTATTTATTTGTATGGAAGGTACCAGAAGGGGCGGGGCCATGTAGCCCATTTGCAATTCCGTAAGTAGCTTTGGGGAAACATTAACTCGTGAAAAGTTTCAAAACATTTGGTTGCGTCTTTCAAAAGTTATCGAGCGTACCAGACGAACAACCAGACGTATAGATAGACAGGCAGACGGACAATGCTCAAACGACTTAAAAATTCATGAATCGAATTTGGTTCAAAGAAACCTAAGGTCTAAAGTCACTTCTTCTATGTGTTACACTTTTTGCTTGTAACAAATGATATATACCCTCCTGCCCGTATACAAATTGGTGGATATTTTGTTCAGGTAAATTCCAGAAATTAAAATTATATGTTTTTTTAATCCGCTATGCCTTACATAATAATAAAATAAAAAATAATGACCGGATTCAAAATCGGCAATCACAAAAAAACCCCTTAGTGCAATGTTTCATGAATATAAGAAGTCTACCTAATTTGGGACTAAATTTTCCAAAATTTTTATCGAAGGAATGGTAAATTCAAAGGGCAAAATAAGGAAAAAGGCAAAAATAGCCAGTTTTTCCAGGATCATTTCGATAGAGGAAACTTAAAAGGGGTTTAAGGGTGGTTAGGGTTTGCTGATGTTAGGTGATTTAACAGTCCAAAAACATCAGAAATTTTCAAATTATTTGTATTTTTGAGCCTCTTAAAATTTTCCCTATTTTATTAAAACAAGAACAAAAAACTTTCTATTAAATTTTACACAATTAAAGAACAATATTGAAATATTGAAAAAGTAAAAACTTTAAAATTGAAGGCTGAAGTGCAGAATATGGGGCGGGAGCCCGATTAAATAAAAAATATGCCACTTGGCAGCTCATCTTCAATATACAACATTTTATGTAAAGTTTTTGTTTGAATTTAGTTGAGAACGCCGTTCAGTATTTTCAGGGAGATAGTTGCAAAACACAAAAAAATTGCATTAAATTAAATGTTTTATTTGTTTTGGGTACCTTAATTCTGACTTTGTCTTACTCCTTCCTATTATGTTTGTTGTAGTGTTTCTTGCATCATGCCCTCATTTTTTTGGTGTCATGTGTATACCGTCAGTAGAACTTTCACTTGCATCAAAAGTCAGAGCGGGTTTCAATTTATACCATAATATGTAGTAAGAAGGAAGGTTATGCAACGTTACTGCGCACATTCTGGAATGCTTGAATGCATTTGCCAGAGCCAACAATAAAACTCTGAGCTAATTAAGTCTCTGTATCTGTTGCCACAATCAACAACATTAAAACAGAATGTAAGAGTTACAACGTCAAAAACCCTAGTCATTGCACATGGTGTGGCTGTCCTAACTTGTAACTTGGCCGAAAAATCATACAAACATACATCTAAATGTATGTTCTAACGGACATACATAGTTGGTGGTAGTATCCCAGAAAACATTGCATCATACTAAGTAGCACAATATTATGATGCAATGATATTATATTATATTATGATATTATCTCTAATCAAAAATTTTCTAATATTGACAAAAAACCAGTACAGAAATTTCAGTCAGGTAAACTGACTGATAAATACCATCACCCAATATAAGGTATTGTTTAAGTCTTGAGTAATTGAAATTTATAGATTTTTAAAATAAAATTACTTATGTATTATTTTTTGTCTGCATGTAGATCAAAAACATACAAAATTTGACCTATTTGTACAGAAGGTACAATTAGGGGCAGCACAACGTGTCTTATTTTTTTTCGTAAGTCAACGTTCAATGATCGCTTACCTTGGCAAAATTTGTCTGAATTTAGTGTACATACAAAAATGATACGTATGTTAAGGGAAAATATTCCATATATTTATATATGACGTACCAGAAGGGGTGTGCCAAATAGTTAGGGTTGCTGATGCTTTGCCTCCTATTACAAGATAAATTAACTGACCAAATTTGATTCTGCCGGTTTAGAAGTTATGGGAGAAATATAAATTTTCCAAACAAACTCATTTTGTATGGAAGGTACCAGAAGGGTGATCCGATATAGTCCATATTCATTTCTGATTAAAATCTTCATAACCGTACACCTTACGCAAAATTTTACTGAATTAAGTGTACTTACAAAAATATGTGAGACTACATGATATGTATGTGAGACTATGGGGGTGGGTTCGGTCATTTGTATGGGAGGTATCAACAGAGGTGTGTCAAATAGTTAGGTTTTCTGAGGTTTTGCCTTCTATCAGAAGATAAATTTACCGATCAATTTTCATTACGCCCCAAGTCCGTTTGGAAGTTATGGGAGAAATATTAATTTTCCAAAAATAGGTAATTTTGTATGGGAGGTACAAGAAGGCGTGAGCCGATATAGTCCATGTACATTCCTGAGCCTAATTTTCACAAGCGAACATCATACGCAAAATTTGAGTGAATTCACTTTACTTACCCCCCAAGTGTCCGTTGGGAAGTTATGGGAGAAGTTATGGAAGGTACCAGAAGGCGTGAACCAATATAGTCCATATTCATTCCTAATTCAACTTTTCATAAGCGAACATCACACGAAAAATTTGAGTGAATTCAGTTTACTAACAAAAAAGATATGTATGTAAAAGTATGAGGGTCAATTCGGTCATTTGTATGGGAGGTACCAGAATGGGTGGGGCAAAGGTTTCGGTTTTCTTAGGGTTTGTCTACTTTTGCAAGATAAATAAACTGACCAAATTCAAACATCCTCCAGTTGTCCGTTTGGAAGTTATGGAAGAAATATTAATTTTCCAAAAATAGGTAATTTTGTATGGGAGGTACCAGAAGGGGTGGGGCTATTCAGCCCATTTACAATCCCATAAGTTCGTTTTGAAAAATATTAATACTGGTAAATTTTCATACCGATCCGTTAACGATTACTCGAGTTATCCTGCCGACCAGCCATCCAGCCAGACAGGCGGACATAGCTCAATCGTCTTAAAAAGTCCCGAAACGAATTTGGTCTTAAGATACTTGGGGTCTAACTCGTCTCCTTTAATGCGTTACACTTTTTTTCGTATCAAATGATATATACCCTCATCCCTAAGGGTGATGGTATAAAAAGTGGAGGAAACATAACATTTTAATCATGATCATTTGTCGGCCGCCCCTCGACAGCAATTTCAACTAAAGTAGTCGAGTTAATCGTTAGTCGTATCAAAAAGTTAACGTTCGGAAATTATTCATGGGACAAATTAAATAAAATAATCCAATTAATTGATGATTCCTTACAAATATCTGGAATCACTGGTAATGGAAGTTTTTTGTTGCCATGTTGCTAGTGATAATTCGCTACAGGAAATTCCTATAAACTGTCTGCATGGTAGTTATAACTAGACATTATAGTTATTGGAATTAAGTAGCAAATATTCAAATATTAATGGCTCCCCTACTTCAACTGACAACCTTACCCACTTTAACCCACTGTTGTGAAATGTACAATCCCTGTTTTTCGCCAGCGAGACTCTGTCGACCCATCACGGTATCCTAATCAGAAGCCCATTTTCAAAACACGATTGATGAAACCACACAAAATGTATTCAGAAGCAAATAAACGATGGCGAATATTGCCAAGAAAAAATGGAATGGAATGTAAAAACGCTTTTTGAATCATCCAGACTTTATCAGCTTTGCAATGAATTCAGTAACTATAAAATGATCATACAGGGTCTCTGTGAAATAAGAGGGTCAGACCTTGGCAAAACCAAAACACCCCACTGGTCTCCCTCTTCTCTATTCAGAAAGAAGTTCATAAAATACACGATCTAGTGGTCAATACCGTTTCTACCCTCAGATTTCCAGCAATAATCTATATATATAACCAGTAAGAAAGTTTCAGTCGGGCAACCCGACTTAAACATACCCTTTCCCTCAGTATTCCATAAAATTTTCTATTATATTGATATTATTACTTGATTTCTAAAGTAGGCGGATTGGTACAATTGTATGGGAGGTAGGGGCGCGGCTAGACTTCCAATCTTTATACCATCACCCTTAGGGATGAGGGTATATATCATTTGATACGACCCAAAAGTGTAACACATAGAAGGAGTCACTTTAGACCCTAGGTTTCTTTGAACCAAATTCGATTCATGACTTTTTAAGTCGTTTGAGCCATGTCCGTCTGTCCGTCTGTCTGTCTGCCTGTCCGTCTGTCGAAAGACGCAACCAAATGTTTTGAAATTTTGCACGAGTTATTATTTTTTCAAAACTTCTTACGGTATTGAAAATGGGCTACATGGCCCGGCCCCTTCTGGTACCTCCCATACAAATACATCATTCCGCCCACTTTAGAAATCGAGTAATAATATCAATACACCCTACGGGATCGTCCCCAAATTCTGTATTTAGTAAAGCTATAACAGGATAAAGTTTTGGAAAAAATTTTGAAAGCCTAGCCACGCCCCTTCTGGTACCTCCCATACAAATCTACCTTTCCGCCCACTATAAAGATGGAGAAATAATATCAATAAATCAAACGTGATCGTACCCACATTCTATTTTTAGTAAAGCTATAATAGGAAAAAGTTTTGTAGAAAAAAATTGGTAGTCTATCCACGCCCCATCTGGTACCTCCCATACACATCTGGTACCGCCCACTTTAGAAATCGATTAATATTATTAAAAGACCTAACGCGATCGTGCCCAAATTCTGTATTTGTTAAAGTTCAAGCAGGACAAACTTTGGTGAGAAAATTAGAAGTCTAGCGACGCCCCTAATGGTACCTCCCATACCAATGTACCTTTCCGCCCACTTTAGGAATGTAGTAATAATATCAGTACACCCAACGCAATCGTGCCCAAATTCTGTATTTAGTAAAGCTGTAACAGAATAAATTTATGGAGAATAAATCTGGAAGCCTAAACACACCCCATTCTCGTACCTCCCATACAAATGTACCACTCCGGCCACTTTAGAAATCGAGTAATAATATCAATATAAAATGTAAGGTAAATGTAAGTCGGGTTGCCCGACTAAAATTTGCTAACTGGTTTTAATTACAAATCGGTTAATATCAATAACTCAGGACTTAAACAATATCTTATATTGGGTGATGGTATTTATCAGTGAGTTTAACTGACTGTAATTTCTGTACTGGTTTTCTCTAAAACTTTATCCTGTTATAGCTTAACAAAATATAGAATTTGGGCACGATCGTGTAGAGTCTATTGATTTAATTACTCCATCTCCGAAGTGGGCGGAGTGGTACATTTGTATGGGAGGTACCAGAAGGGGCGTGTCTAGACTTCCAGATTTTTTCTCAAAAACTTTATCCTGTTATGGCTTTACTAAATACAGAATTTGGGCATGATCGCGTTGGGTTTATTGATATTATTCACCATTACTAAAGTGGGCGGATTGGTACATTGTATGGGAAGTACCAGAAAGGCGTCGCTAGACTTCCAAATTTTCTCCTAAACTTTATCCTGTATTAAGGTATAACTAAATACAGAATTTGGGCACGATCGCGTTAGGTCTATTAATAATATTAATCGATTTCCAAGGTGGACGGTACCTGATGGGTATGTGAGGTCCCAAATAGGGCTTGGCTAGACTTCCAGTTTTTGCTCCAAAACTTTATCCTGTTATAGCTTAACAAAATACAGAATTTGGGCACGATTGCGTTGGGTGTATTGATATTATTACTCCATCTCCAAATTAGGCGGAATGGTACATTTGTATGGGTGATACCATAAAGGGCGTCGTTAGACCTCCAATTTTTTCCCAAATCTTTTTTTTTGTTATAGCTTTACAGAATACAGAATTTGGGCACGATCGTTTTAAGTGTATTGATATTATTACTCCATTTCGAAAGTGGGCGGAGTTGTTCATTTGTATGGGAGGTACAAAAAGGGGTGTGGCTTCCAATTTTTTTCCAAAACTTTATCGTTTTATAGCTTTACAAAATACCGAATTTGGCCACGATCGCGTTAGTTCTATTAAAAATATTAATCGATTTCTAATTTGGGCCGTACCCCAGTAAAGTTTTCCAAAACTTTATCCTGTTATTGCTTTACTAAATGCAGAATTTGGGTACGATCCCGCTGGGCGTATTGATGTTATTACTCGATTTCTAAAGTGGGTCGAATTATGTATTTGTATGGGAGGTACCAGAAGGGGCGGAGCCATGTAGCCCATTTGCAATACCGTAATTAGTAACTCGTGCGAAATTTAAAAACATTTGGTTGCGTCTTTCGTCTTTCTATCGTGCGTACAGACAGTGGCTCAAACCACTTAAATAGTCATGAATCGAATTTGGTTCAAAGAAACCTAGGGTCTAAAGTGACTCCTTCTGTGTGTTACACTTTTGGGTCGTAACAAATGATATACATATACCCTCCTACCCGTAGGTTGAGGGTAAAAAATACATGAGTTGTTTTCTATATTTTAAACCTAAATTGGAATTCAGAAAAGGTTTTTATTTTTTATCAGTAAACATTTTATTAATTAAGAATATCTATACTCAATCAAACCATTCTGGAAGTTATCATACAAATTAGTTTTTAGCCACATATACTATCGCTTCTTTAACTTCGAGTAGGTACACTGTTCCAGCCTAAAATGTAGCCAATCCTATTGAATGGTATTTTGAATGATCAAAGCTTTTGCATATTTGGTGCGAATTTAATGATGTTTTTTACTCTGCAAACATTTAACATTGATTTGGAATTTATTTCAAGCTCAACCCCAGTGTTTTTGAAAGAAGTTTGTAGCATTATGATATTCTTATAATGCCAGGCAGTCTGTACAGCTGTTTCGAATTCAGCCACGGTAGGTGGGAGAGCTACCTTCTCCCCATGTGGTGCCTCCAATATATATCGGTCTTTTTAAAAACAAATGTTGAATTTGGTGCGATTTGATGTAAATACTTTCAAAAATGCACCAATTGCCTAAATATACTATTTTATTGCGTTCAATACATCCTCTGTCAACGCGTCATTTTGACCCACTCCTTCTTTAACCCCTCATAAAGATTACACTAATTCCTATGGCAATATTTTGATCATAACTTTTTCAATTCAAACGCAATTTATTGAAATTGTGCACATTGCTACTATTTTGTTGTTCTATTTTACTGCACTTTCGAGTCTTATTGTCTTGGAAACCGAAAATATCGCACAAAAAATTGGGTAACGACTAAAAAATAGTAGCAAACTATAACCTTAATAAATTAAATATCGGACAAAATCTTCAAATTAGCGGTCGGACACAATGTCGCTCGGATATACACTCTTATCCTTTCTTAGGTCGACATAAAGAACAAATCATGCTCTCACTAGTATCTGCCGTACTCGATCTATCCATGCCAAGTATATCAAAGTCCCAAACTACTGTATTCTATCTATCTGCACAACATAGACAAATGAGGAACCCTTCGTTAAGGTTTCGAAGCTTTCCAAACTCTAAGCAAGTTACACCCCAAAAGTTTTCTTCGGAATCGATCTACCTATGTATACCAATTACCTTACATGGGTCGATAAAAAAAAGTTATGCCGGTCACTCCTAGAATTTTTTATTTTTTTGCCACGCCCCATGACCCCTAACATTATGTTTTTTGTTTCCTGTGTCTCCATTTATAGACCGATTGCAACGTGTGACATGTCTTTGTTCTTAAAAAAATGTAGCAACAGCTACATTTTCTTCTTTGACCACTTTTGACTCTGGTGTCAAGCTTTAGGTGCGACCCACCTTAATGTATATGTAATTACAGTCGATGCTATCTCTTTATTGCTATGTAAAGTTTAATTTAAGTTTGTCTTGAATAATGATTTAACCAGGATCGAGTTTAATAATATAGAACTTCAATGGGAAGCGATCACATAAATATTAGAACTCATTTATGTCTAATTATTTTTCTTTTAGATGTATGTTATGTATTAATGTTTAACCTTCTCCTTTGCACTCTAATCAAAATCACATTGTAATTACAACTTTATATTGATAATCAACTTTAGTGATTTCTATGTAATCTCACAAGTATTTGGTATATAATTAAAAATAAACGGGCTTTTGATGCAGTTTAAATATTTTTTGCTGGGATATTTTGGAATCACATGGCGATACATGGATACAGTAGTTAGCATAAACTGGCCACATATTGGTCAGGCATGGGTTTGGCCTAATATTGTTTTCCCGAATCCTCAAATAAATGTTAAAACTACAAAACGTTGACTGCCAACATGATATCGATGTGACTAGAAAATAAACCGCATTGACAGGTGTATTATTTGTACACTTTCAAAGTTCAACTGCATCAACATTAAATTTGTGATCGAAAACACATTTTTTTTCGGAAAACATCTTAAGTGATTCTTGTTGTTGTATTAGGTTAGCACGGAGGGTATATATCATTTGATACTACCGAAAAGTGTAACACATAGAAGGGGTCACTTTAGACCTTTAGTTTCTTTGAATCAAATTCGATTCATGACTTTTTTTTTTGAGTTTTGTCCGTATGTATTGGCTGTCCGACTGGTACAACTTTCGAAAGACGAAACCAAATATTTTGAAACTTTGAACAATTTAATATTTCCCCAAAACTACTTACGGTATTGAATATGGGCTACATCGCCACGCCCCTTCTTGTACCTCCCATACAAAAGTACCATTCCGCCCACTTTAGAAATCAAGTAATAACGTCAAAATAACCAACGCAATAGTGCCCAAATTCTGTATTCGGCAAAACTAAATAAGGATAAAGTTTTGGAGAAAAAACTGGTAGTCTAGGTACCTCCCATAAAAATGTACCATTCCACCCACTTTAGAAATCGAATAATAATATCAATACATTTACCACAATCGTTTAGTAAAACTATAACTGGATAAAGTTCTGACGAAAAAACTGGAAGTCTAGCCACGCCCCATCTGGTTCCTCCCATACCGCCCACTTTTGAAATCGATTAATATTATTAATAGACCCAACGCGA
The DNA here is from genome assembly GCA_964034835.1 of Muscina levida. NCBI lineage: Eukaryota > Metazoa > Arthropoda > Insecta > Diptera > Muscidae > Muscina > Muscina levida. The sequence goes on from OZ035883.1 coordinate 82,404,453, forward strand.
TCGTGCCCAAATTCTGTAGTTAGTAAAGGTTAATCAGGATAAAGTTTTGGAGAAAAAAATATTAAGACTAGCCAGGCCCCTTCTGTTACCTCCCATACAAATGTACCATTTCGCCCATTTTAGAGATGGAATAGTAATATAAATACACCCAACGTGATCGTACCCAAATTCTATATTAAGTCATGCTAAATCAGTATAAAATTTTGGGGAAAACTGAAAGTCTAGCCACGCCCCTTCGGGTACCTCCTATACAAATGTACCACTCCGCCCACTTTAGAAATCGAGTAATAATATCAATATGCTAGAAAATTTTATGTTTTACTGAATGTAAGTGTATATGTAAGTCGGTTTTTTTGTTTCTTTAAATTTACCCTTCCTTCGATAAAAATGTTGAAAAAATTACGTCAATAAATAAGGATAACTGCGGATGTACATGAAACATATCACTAGGGGTTTTTAGGGTCGCTGATTTCGAATCCGGAGTCAGATTTTAAAAACGAAAACAAAATGGGAGGCATTATTTTCAAAAAGGCTGGAAGTCACCTGAACCAAATGTGCGCCATTTTGTTTTTGAAAAATTTGACTTCAAATTCGAAACCAGCGAACTGAAAAACCTCTATAGGCACAATATCGGTTGAATTCCAGCATTTTTTTTTTAATGCCGACCATTTTGTATTCTCCATTTTGTTTTTTTTTTTTAATTTGATTTTAAATTCGAAACAAGCAACCCCAAAAACGCCCATACCCACTATATTGTTGAATTCCAGCATTTTAATATATCCGCCATTTTGTATCCGTCATTTTGTTTTTTTCTAAATGTGACTCCAGATTCGAAATCAGCGACTCCAAAAACCACCTGATTCGCAATATCTATTAAATACAAGCATTTTTGAGAAAAAAATGTGTCCGCCATTTCTACGCTCATTGGAAGTCTTCTTCATATTAAGGCCAAAATTTTTTACGGATCCGATCAATTTGCAACGTGAGAGCTATCCCATACCTCATTCATGTGTTGTAAAGAGAAATTACGTTTTTTTAAAGTAAAGTATGTATTCCAATAATTTTGACAAAAATTTGACTGAATTCTATACACTTATAGAAAAACATGTAAAATGTAAAATAAGTTTTTCATTGTTAGTGAAGATATTGTGGCCACTGTTACGTCTTTATTTATTTATTTTAATTGATTTAAGTGAATCATAAATAAATGTGCACTTTTAGTTCCATAGCTGTTTTTACCAATTGCTTTAAATTTTTCAATCGCTGCAGTATGCTTAATTTTCACTTTCACTTATATTTTATGCTCATGACCAAAAAAAAAATGCCAACCCCTAACAACGAAAGCAATCTTGTGAATATATTAAAGTTCCCTATTTGACTTCTTTAACTAAAAACATGCTAAAGTACAATTATATTTTGTATACAATGTACGTACATGTTATTACTTTTTCGAGGTATCCTGCGATATCATAGAGAATTTGTTTTTGCTATAGTGGCTGCCCTCGAATTTCTTGACGTAAATATTTATTTGCATTTGTGCACAAAACCATGAATATTATGAATGTATGAATGAATTTCTTTTATTCTATATTCAAATAATATTCAGCAAGCCAAGAATAAATGCGCTGTGAATTTTCACAGGGGGAGTACCAAAGAAAATATTTCTTGCGCATTCAATATGGTTTGCATATTAATTTACATTGCTTTAAATTTTTGTTTAAAAAAACGTTATTCACAAGAGCATGTGGTCACCGCGAGCCACGATATCCTTAGACACTTATATATTTGTACAGTTATATTCTGTATTGTTGCAAGTGTGATGCTTTTTTACGAAAACGAAAAAAATAACAAAAGCAATTACTCTTTGCATCTTGAATGAGTCATGGGAGAGCTTTTCAAATTCAGTGATTTAACATTCTTGTGTTCCAAAAGTTAGTTTTTGCGAGGCTATAGCCAGACATGCATTGCGAAAACAAGTTCATAACTATTGTTAAGCCATGAATATCGATTTTACTTAAAAACTGAAAATTATTAAAGCTAACGTTTTAAATAGCGGTAGGCATATGTCGAACGCACGCACACAACAGTATGGTGTGCTGTGTGCGGTCCATAGAGTAGCATAATATAGAGACAACAACTCGCTCTTAATTGTTAGAGAGAGTTGGTCCCTATCAATGTAGCGGACAAGTTTAATACCCTCACCCTGCCGGTATGAGGGTATATATCATTTGATACGACCCAAAAGTGTGACGCATTAAAGGAGACAAGTTCTTGTCAGGACTTTTTAAGACGATTTAGCTAAGTCCGTTTGTCTGGCTGGCTGGCAGGATGGCTTGTGAGCAAGATAACTCGAGTAAACGAACTAATGGAATTGTAAATTGTAATGGGTTAACATTTTCTGGTACCTGTCACACAAAATGACCTATATTTGGAAAAATTAATATTTCTTCCATAACTTCCAAACGGACATGTGGGGAGTAACGAAAATTGGTCAAGTAATTTATGTTGTGATAGGAGGCAAATTCCAATACAGCACAGGGCGACGAGATGAGAAGTAACTCGTCCCTTAAAAGAAGGAGCTGAAGAAAATACAGGATGAGTGCACAGAGTTACTCCGAAGTAGAGCGGAAGCCCGAAAATTGTACGAGAGAGTTAAGGCGATAATGCGTGGAACAGTGTTGCCCTCCTGCAACGATAGCGATGTCCAGCTAATGACGGACCTGGTTAACGTTCTAAAGGTATGGAGAGAACATTTCAGCAATCTACTAGCTACCGACACCACTTCATAAAACCCCGCTTCAATCCATGAAGATGGTATTAACTGTCCACCTCTGCGAGACACGTGTGGCAATATCCCTCCTTAATAATAGCAAAGCGGCAGGAGCCGATGGTCTTCCTTCGAAATTGTTCCAGGCAGGTGGGGAGGAGCTGATTAGAATGCATCAACTCATGTAGAAAATCTGAATAGAGGAGATAATGCCCGGCTGTTGGAGTCTGACTCTGTTATGTCCCATATACAAGAAAGCGGATCATAGTGAATGTAAGAACTACCGTAGAATAAGCCTATTACCAATTGCGTGCAAGGTCCTTTCGAGAATATTGTATGATCTCTAAAGCCAATTGTAGAAAAACTGATTGGACCCTATCAGTGCGGTATTAGACCTGATAAATCTTCGACGGATCAAATATTCACTTTATGACAAATCCTATAAAAAAGTGATGAAAAGCAGATCGACTCCTAGCATCTCTTTGTCGACTACAAAGCTACCTTCGGCTTTCCGATAAGGAATAGGTTATATGAGCCTACACCGGACTTGCAAAGCTAATTCGACTTTGCATATGTACCTTGGAAAACACTAAATCTCCGGCTAAGATTCTGAAGGATCGCTCTGAACCATTCAAGACGGAAAGAGGTCTTAGGCAGGGTAATAGCTTGTCATGTACACTATTTAATATATTTGTGGTAAAGGTGGTGAGAAAAGGCTGTCTTGCACCATGTTCTACAAGAGCCCCATGCCACTACCCAATGCCGGCGATATAGACATCATTGGCCGAATTATGCGTGATATTACTGCAGTTTTCTCATCACTAGAAAAGGAGTCAGCGGTTTACGAGGATAAAACAAGAATTATGATTTCGACGCACAAAGAGTCCTCTCGATGGGGACGCACCGTCAACATTAAAAATTTTTGTTTTGAGGGATTAGATGAGTTTACCTACTTTTTCAACAGAAAAACTAATGTCATCCAAAAAAAAAAACAAGCGGAGAATTGTGCTTGACAATATATGATTGTACGGACTTCGGCGTACAGGCGTGAATTTTTGCCCTTTCTATTGATTGCCGCCAAATCGTTGGTGCTTACGACAACGGGCATACAAAACCTGAGAGAATTCGAGAGAAAAGTACTCTGAAAAATATATGGAGTATATATATCTGTGTCGATGGCTAGTTTTGCCATCGGATGAACCATTAGCTGTGTGGGCTGTATCACGACATCGCCTGCGATGGCTTGGACATGTGGCCAGAATGGATATAAATGGTCCAGCGAGAGAGGTGTTTGAAGGCGAACCTAAAGGACGGTGCAGAGCAGAGAGACCAAAACTTCGTTGCAAGGACCAAGTGGTTGGTGACGTGCCACCATCTGATAGGACTAACTGGAAACCGCACGCAGAAGACCGAAGCGTGTAGAATTTGTTAATTCTTCAGGCCTCTTATTTATGAGGCACGTTTGTAAATTGTAGTGGGTCACTTAAGTAAGTATTTAGGTACACTCCAATATCCTTTAGTAGTCCGTTTTGGTGTAATAAAAGAAATATTAATTATCCAAAAACCAGTAAGAAAGTTTCAGTCGGGCAACCCCGACTTACATACATCCTCACCCTCAGTAAAATAAACAATTTTCTATTATATTGATATTACTAGCTGACCCGGCAAACGTTGTTCTGCCATACAACTTCTGACTCGGCGAACTTCGTCTCGCTCCAAGTTAACGCCTTCTTATAAGTAATATTAAAACACATATAGATAACATTTTAATGTGACTTAATTGAATTTAATCGAAATCAGTGAAGAGCGGTCTGATAAACAATGTTTTTCGATTTGTTTTTCGGCGCTAAAATAAACTGAGAAATTCGAGGTTGATCCCACAAACTTCCAATGATTGGCCTTGTGATTTATTGATTGTCATCGCAAAAGCCAATAGAATGGGGAAATGAGGATGGCGAGAAGCGTTTGACGGAAATCTTCCGACAGAAATATTGTGGCCCCCACCAAATCGTTTCGAATTACCTCATAAATCCTTCATCTTTCGGTCAACTGCCTAGAAAGCTCGTTGAAGCGCTATCGTGCATTCATCCCAAATGATGATTTTGCATTCTCGCAACAATTTCGCTGTCGCTGAACTTCTGGATATTGTGCCCAATGGCTTGTCAACTGTGAGAAGATTCATCGCCAACTTCAAAGCGGAGGGTGGAGTTCGACCGCCTTTCAACAAAGTGGCAGCAGATGCTGCAACAGCTAACGCAATTTGCGATCGATACGCATAAAAATTATTTGAGCTAACCTTTTTATTCGTTTCTTTTCCTGATGACTTGTAAACAAACCTGTCGTTGTATTTACCATCTTTATTGTGGTGATATTCGCCCTCTCCACGGCAGAACATCAACGGGTATTGAAGTGCATTATATGACCGATGAGTTTCCCGACGCTTGAGAACAATATCGTGTGATTCCACATTCTCACCCTGCAGTACCTGTGAAGCCGTCGATATTCATATTATATGAACAACTTTAAATGCAGTTATCTCCTAACAAAAATGTTCGATCGCAAAAAGAATACAGTTGGGATCTCATCTTAAAATAGATTGGGATCTCACCTTGAAATGAGTAGCACGCCGTCGATATTCATATGGAATGGTAAAAAGGTGGTTAACATGCATGTGATCAAATCGATACCTTAATTCTAAGCCAAGGTATGTGTAAATTTAATATTTTACAGAAAACGCCTTTAAAGTTTGTGAGTACATCATATAGATTGCACTTATATGTTACGTTAAAATATCCTAAATCTACTAAATCATGTATTCGAAAACCGAATTGTTGGATAAAGGTATTTTTCGAATAAACCGGAAACCGGTTTTCTGAAAAATTCAAGTATTTGAACACTATAATTGTATCCAATGCAGAAAATATTGCAACTGTTCGATTATTTCGTGTTTTATTGAAGTAAAAATTGCACAACGTTGATCTAGTTCTATTGCCGAATCACCAACGAAATAGATCTTAATGAACTTATTATCTTCGTTTGGTGGTGGTAACAAAGCGGCAGCTCGATGAATGTGTGGAAGCAATTTCGAGCAAAACGGGAGGAATAGTTTTTAGTAATAACACTGACACAAAATCAAACTTTTTCGGAAACACTCGAACGTTGGGCAAAACCTTGCCCCAGTTTACACTTTGCTTAACATATTCCTAGAATATTTAATATCATTGAATATTATGTCTTCGTTTTTTTTTAAGCAACGAAAAGAAATAAAATGTTTTTGCGACCTATTTTAAAAAAGTGAAAAAATTATTTTTCACTGAGCTAGGGGTTTACTCAGCTCCAGTAATACTATCTGAACTGCATAACTATGTTCGTGCGTTTTTTTTCACTGTTCCACTGTGTAATGAGACGCCATTACCTTTTAACTCGGATTGTTGCGGGTTGATCAACAACTTCGGCTCCGAATGACGGGATTTTCCGATTGTAACTTCAATGCATTGCAATGCTGGCATACGACAGACTATGAACCGATATCAACGCAGCGAAGATCTTTGTAGGCGATTGTGGAATCGTATTCAAAAGCAGCTCGATTCTAGTCTATATTTACGACTGGTCTTCTTCTAGTAACATTTTGTCGAATTTGAGGTGGTGATTGTGCAGCGCAAAACTGTGCAATATGGCACGTCTCCCAAAATTTTTTTGGCCCGTTCCGTTTGATTATTACGGACGTTCTGACTAATTATAGCACGTCGCGTACGCCGTCCAAAGTTTGATTGTCAAATAGGAGGCTTTAGTCTAGTAAATAACTCTCCGTAAAAACAACCATGTCTTTTCGAAAAATCCAAATTTTTAGATTTTTTTCGAGTTTTCCATCAAGAATTTGTCTATTTTCCATTCGGAAAGTCATGTCGGAATAATTATCTAAAATTTTTCGCAGTAACATCGTCAAATCATATGACAAAAAGCTAAATTTCGTCGAAAAAAAATTAAAAAATTTCGATTTTTTCCGGAATTTTAAAACAAAATTTATCTATTTTTCCATTCGAAAAGTCATTCGCAATTATTGCACACAAAATTCCATACAAAAAAAAAAAACAATTTTCGGTTATTCCAATTTCCAGGCTTTCCGGAGGATTTTCCCTTCTCCTGGCAATTGCGAACAACTGAAAAAATATCAGCAAAATCGGTCCAGCCGTTCTCAATTGATGAATTACTATATGAATTAATTTTGTCGAAGGCATTAAAATCTTTCGATTTTTTTCTGGAATCTTCCGAGTTTTCCACCAAGAATTTTTCTATTTTTCCATTCGAAAAGTCATAATTGTTCGAAATTGTTCACATTTACATCGCCCAAAATTACCAAAACATACGATAAGATGCAAAATTTTGTCGAAAAAAATATTTTTTTTGGCATTTTCCATAATTTTCCAAGTAAAATTTTCTATTTTTCCATTCGAAAACCGACAAAAATTTAATATGCGATTTACCTCAAATCAGGCGATGAAATGCAAAATTTTGCCGAAAAATGCAAATTTATCGATTTTTTTGGAATTTTCCGAGTTTTCCACCGAGAATTTATTTATTTTTCCATTCGGAGTCATTTCGGAATAATTATCCGAAATTTTTCGCAAGTTCCTTCGTTCAAAACTATCAAATCGTACAACAAAAAGCTTAATTTCGTCGAAAAATAGTATTAAAATTTATCGAATTTTTCCGGAATTTTCCAACACAATTTTTTTATTTTTCCATTCGAAAAATTATTTGTAACAATTGCACACAAAATTCCATACAAAAAAACAATTTTCGGTTTTTCCAATTTTCCGGCTTTTCCGGAGGGTTTTCCAAAATTTTCTTTCGTAAAAACCTACTCCTGGCAATTACGAATAACTGAAAAAAAATTGAGCCAAATCGGTCCAACCGTTCTCGAGTTTTGCGCTTAGCAACATATTCAGCGACTTATTTTTATATTATAGATCACACGATTTCTAAAGTGAACTGAATGGTACATTTGTATGGGAGGTACCAGACGGGGCGTGGCAAGACTTCCAGTTTTTTTCCCTCAAAAACTGTATCCTGCTATAGATTTACTAAATAAAGGATTTGGGTGCGATCGGATTTATTGATATTATTACTCCATCTCTAAAGTGGGCGGAAAGGTACATTTGTGTAGAAGGTCCCAGAAGGGGCGTGGCTGGATTACCAATTTTTTCCGAAACTGTATCCTGTTATAGCTTTACTAAGTACAGAAATTGGGTACGACCCCGTTGGGTGTATTGATATTATTACTCAATTTCGAAAGTGGGCGGAATGATGTATTTGTATGGGAGGTACCAGAAGGGATGGAGCCATGTAGCCCATTTGCAATACCGTAAAAAGTTTTGGGAAAATATTAACTTGTGCAAAATTTCAAAACATTTGGTTCCGTCTTTCAAAAGTTATCGTGCGCACCAGGCCAGACTGACATGGCTCAAACGACTTAAAAAGTCATGAATCGAATTTGGTTTACAGAAACCTAGGATCTAAAGTGATTCCTTCTATGTGTTACACTTTTGGGTCGTATCAAATGATTTATACCCTCATCGCTAAGGGTGATGGTATAAACAATACATAATTGCCATAATTCCATGACGTACACGTTAACCTCATCAATAATGTAATCTATTCTGCTGCACTATACCATTTCAATATTATCTAAACAGTACCATCTTAGCTAAAGGTTTAGCTTTGTTGCAACGTTTCACATAAATAACAAAAATAATTACCGATTTGACTTCTTGGTACTGTAATTAACTAAGTTCAGTTATACGAGTACAGAAAGAATAATTTGACTATTGATTTGTGTTTTACCACTTTGAAAGCATGAAAAATCTAAATTCACTGTTCACACTGCATGAATTACAATGTCTCGATAAAAGAAAAATGGTTATTAGTTTTCCAACACTAGTAGCAGTGTAATTACGCAATTAGAACACACATTAGCTGAATGTTGCATGGCTGAAAATTACTACTGCTTGAACATTAAATGGAAGCAAACAATAAACTTGGATGTTTTAAAGCTGTCGGTTTCCAAAATTAGTGCATATGTATTCTTGGCTTTAAATAAAATCAGTATGTACAATAATAAAACTAGTAAGTATCTTCTTGATAAAACTGGTTATTTTCACTACTACTATATCGTCGGTATACAAGAAAAACTGGCCAAGTCCATATCACTTCATTCGGATATAAATGCGTGTAAACTTATAATCCATTCAACAAATCACACATTAGTTTAATTGTAATTTTTATACCCTCACCCTACGGGTAGGAGGGTATATATCATTTGATACGACCCAAAAGTGTAACACATAGAAGGAGTTACTTTAGACCCTAGGTTTCTTTGAACCAAACTCGATTCATGACTTTTTAAGACGTTTGAGCCATGTCCGTCTGTCTGTCTGGTTTTCCGACTGGTGCGCACGATAACTTTCGAAAGACGCAACCAAATGTTTTTGCACGAGTTTATATTTCCCCAAAACTATTTACGGTATTGCAAATGGGCTACATGGCCCTGCCCCTTCTGGTACCTCAAATACAAATACATCATTCCACACACTTTAGAAATCGAGTAATAATATCAATACACCTAACGGGATCGTACCCAAATTCAGTACTTAGTAAAGCTATAACAGGATAAAGTTTTGGAAAAAAATTTGAAGTCTAGCCATGCCCCTTCTGGTACCTCCCATACAAATGTACCTTTCCGCCCACTTTAGAAATGGAGTTATAATATCAATAAATTCAACGCAATCGTACTGAAATTCTTTATTTAGTAAAGCTATAGCAGGATACAGTTTTTGAGAAAAAACTGGAAGTGTAGCCACGCCCCATCTGGTACCTCACATACACATGTGGTACCGCCCACTTTAGAAATCGATTAATATTATTAATAGACCTAACGCGATCGTGCCCAAATTCTGTATTTAGTAAAGTGCAAGCAGGATAAAATTTTGGAGACAAAATGTGGAAGTCCAGACACGCTCCTTCTGGTACCTCCCATACAAATGTACAACTCCGTCCACTTTAGAGATGGAGTAATAATATCAATACATTCGACACGATCGTGCCCAAATTTTGTATTTTGTTAATTTATAACAGGAAAAAGTTTTGGAGAAAAAATTGGAAGTCTAGCGACTCCCCTTTTGGTACCTCCTATACAATTGTACCTTTCCGCCCACTTTAGAGATGGACTAATAATATCAATACACCTAACGCGATCGTGCCCAAAATTCTGTATTTAGTAAAGCTATACCAGGTTAAAGTTTTGGAGAAAAAATCGGTAAGTCTAGACACGCCCCTTCTGGTACCTCCCATACAAATGTACCACTCCGCCCACTTTAGAAATCGAATAATCTATATATATAAAAATGAAATGGTCCACGTATGTAAACCCATCACTGGAGAACGGCTGGAGCGATTTGTCAGATTTTTTTTTCATTCGACTAGAAATATTCCGTAGATTGTTCGTAAAGAAAAAAATCCACTCCAGGTGGCGCTAGGGTGGATTTATATCGAAAATTTGAACGCATGTAGCAATTTAACTGAAATTTATAGTGGATATTTCTTTGATTATGAGACAACATTTTATGTACAAATGGACCCGGTAGGTGGCGCTGGGGTGGGTTTATAACCTAAATTTAAACGAATGGACCAATTTAACTGAAATTCAGAATCTATATTTGTTTGATCATCAGAAAAATGTGTATGAACAAATGGACCCAGTAGATGGCGCTGGGGTGTATTTATAATCAAAATTTTAACGAATGGACCAATTTAACTGAAATTCAGAATGTATTTTTGTTTGATCGTGAAAAACAATTGTATGTACAAATGGACGCGGTAAATGGCGCTGGTGTGTATTTATATCGGAAATTCTAATGGATGGACCAATTTTACTGAAATTCAGAATAGATATTCGTGTGATCATAAGAAAACATTTTATGTACAAATGGACCCGATAGGTGGCGTTTGGGTGCATTTTTAATCAAAATTTGAACGAATGGACCAATTTAACTGAAATTTAGTATGTATATTTGTGCGATCATGAGAAAAAAGCTTTTTGTATAAATGAACCGGGTAGGTGCCGCTAGGTTGGAATTATAATGAAAATGTTAACGAATCAAAAATTTGTCTAAAATTAAGAGAAATAATATAATGAGAATTTTTTTTTATAAATGGACCCGCTGTTGAGTTGGCTGGAGGTGAATTATTTCGATTGTCCGATTTTACTCAAATTTAAAATGAATGCATTTTTTGACATTTGGATATATGTTTGGATCCAGTTGCTGGTGTTTAGCTTATGATACACTTAATTTTTTGAAAGTCACCATTGATTACATTACATATAACCATTTTTTTAACATCAAAATTATTGAAAACTCTTTATATAAAAAATTATATGTCCATTTTAATGACACCACTAATTGCGAAAACTGTTGAACCAAATTTTGACCAAAATTGCAGTGAAAGCTGGGGATGGGCTGTAGATGGTCACTCAGACCGCAAACGGCGCACTTCCTATAGAATTAGAGAGCTTCAAAAAGAGGTTTTTCGCATTTCGAACTTTTAGTGGGACAGACCTGAAAATGGGAAAAACTGTTGCTATCAACCAGACCAAACGGTTAATAGGGTTGTTGAGGCAAATGAAGGGATTTTTGGAAATTCGTACTCCTTGAGATAAAAAGGAGTAAAGTGTTATCATTACTCCAACGGAGAATGTTATATGTCAGTCAATCGGCTTAAAAATGTTGTTTTAGAATATATGCCTATCAATAAGTAAGTTTTCATGAAATCATGGACGATACTGCTGATCCATTTTAGCAATTCTTACAATAATATGTAATAATCTTTTAGAAAAAATTTGTCCGGAAAAAATCGCCTTTTATATTGAAATATTTCAGAGGTCAAAGTAATAAACCAATCGCTATTAGATTTTAACAGCAATCAATATCTTTTACAAAAATTTGACGGCAGGACGAAGTCTGCCGGGCCAGCTAGTAATATAAATATAATAGAAAATGTTTTTGTTCTAATGAGGGTGATGGTATATGTAAGTCGGGTTGCCCGACTGAAACTTTCTTACTGGTTTTCCTGTTTGTTAGTATTGGGTAGGGAATCCATTACGTTGTGCTGAAATAACAGATATAGATGCGCTCTATTATTTTAAAAATATCAGCTTATTGAAATCTAAAAACCAGTACAGAAACTTCAGTCTTGTATGGTACCAGAAGAGGTTATGCCCATTTACAATCCCATTACTTCATTTTGGAAACTATTAATCCTGGTAAATTTTCATACCGATCAGTTAAGGTTTACTCAAGTTATCCTGCTTAAGGTGTTATCCTAAAAAGGTGTTCTCTCTGAGAGAAATTATAAACATTAGGTTGCCCTTATAAAATAATGGCTACAAACTTTTTCAAACATAAAAAAATGTGAAAAAATTAAAAAAGTTTTCGGTTTCGATGCAAAAACGTTATCTATATAACTACACTAGCTGAAATGTCAGACTTCGTCCTGCCTGAAATTTTTTGATAAAGATGTTCAACCATTTTAGCATTGTTGGCATAACATTGGCATCATATCATTACGTTACTGTTGTTGCACAGGTTTATGTCCACATGTCCATGTGGCTCACGGGAAGGGCCGTTATAGGACATGGACCTGGAGAAAGGTAAAAGGAACGTGATTTGAAACAATAAAAAACATATCACTAAGAATTGTAGCACTTGCATACATAAGCTGTATTATTAATTTAATGTAATACCATCATCCCGATGGTATTATTGTTTTTATTATAGCATTTAAAAAAGTTTCGTTAAAAATTTATTATTTATTGATATGGAGCTGCTTGCACCAAGCATCTTAAGAAAAAGAAAATAAATACATACTCGAAAATTTACCAAATGGATATTTATTCATACTCCGCCATAACCGATTTCGAAAACATCCAAAAATGTGTTAGGATTTTTATAGTAGGCACCACAATTATAGCTTCGCCGTTCACTAAGTAAAGAGGAACTATAAATTTCTAAAAAGTTGCCTTTAATAAACCAATAGTTATTATTTTCTTGTGTTTTGTATTCTTTTTGACACGTTTAAAAGTGAAAAATAAATGTTTCTTACGTTTCTTACACTTTTAAAAGACACCATATAAGATATTGCCTTAGCAATACTTAGTCGTTTTACCTTTGTCAATTTTCTACAGACAAACTAAAGTTTTCCATCGTGTGCAAATATTTGTTAATACACTGTTGACTTAAGAAAACGGTACCTCCTGTCTTCTACAATTTATTGCAAATTCCACTTGACAACTTTTATCAACTGTTGTATACTACCATAAAACGACTATGACAATATTTAATTTCAAAAATTTCATAATTTAAACTTGAGCGTTAGCACTTAATGTAAAGGTTGTGTTACCCACTCAGACAAAACGATAACATGCAAGTATAGTTACAATGGAACGAACGCTGTATGGGACTTGAAAGTCAACCAGACCAGAAAAGTAAACATTAAAGTAAGGCTGAGTAATAACATATTTTTATGTGGGGGTGATATACCATTCTTAAACTCTAGGTATTATTTGTAAGTAACCATTTTATATTTGCAGGTATATTAAATATACAAAAGTAAAGGAATGCCAAGTTTAATATAGTACCACCGGCTTTATGCTCTTGATATTTAAAAAAAAAATCCTTTAAAATGGATAGTAATTTCGATGACCAAATATTTTGCAAAACTACGCATTGTCAGTTTAATGTTATTAGAGTGTGGCGTAAAGTGATCAACGTTCAAATTTGTTATCCAATGCCGCTATGTATTTGAATGTTTCAAATTGTCAAATTCATAAAAGGTCACGCCTATGATGACAGGTCATTGCTCTTTTCATGTGATTTTAAAGTGAAGTGTTAGATCTCGGATTTGAGCTCAGAAATCGTTTCTGATTTATTAGCAAAAGCGGCTAGACTTCCAGTTTTTTATACCCTCACCCTACGAGTAGGAGGGTATATATCATTTGATACGACCCAAAAGTGTAACACATAGAAGAAGTCACTTTAGAACCTAGGTTTCTTTGAACTTGAAATTCGATTAATGAATTTTTAAGTCGTTTGAGCTATGTCCGTCTGTCTGGCTGACCGGCTGGTGCGCACGATAGATAACTTTCGAAAGACGCGACCAAATGTTTTGAAATTTTACACGAGTTAATATTTTCCCACAACTACTTACGGTATTGCAAATGGGCTACATGGCCCCGCCCCTTCTAGTACCTCCGATACAAATACATCATTACGCCCACTTTAGAAATCAAGTAATAATTAGGGATGTAACGAATGTGCTTTAGCGAATGCGAATGCGAAAGCGAATATTGGAATATTTTTTTTTGCGAAAGCGAATGCGAATGCGAATACTTGTTTTTGGTTTTTGCGAATGCGAATGCGAAAGCGAATATTCCAAAATTGTTTAGCGAATGTCAAAAATGGTTTAAGTAAACGAATAATTTAGTTTCATTCCTACTGTCTGCCTTTTCAAATAAAAATATGCATTTCAGTTAAGTAATTAAGCATAAAATATTGATTTCAAAGTAAAACAAAAATATATATAATTCTCAGAAATTCAGTCTTTAAGGTAACTAAACAATAATTTTATTTACTTTCGAAAACTTTGATATTCAGTATTCAAAGTTTAGTAGAGCCAAGTTGTATTTAACAAAAAGAAGCTTCGCTGCCTTTTCGCTATGCAATCTAGTTCTTAGTGGATCATAGATAAGTCCGGCTCCACTAAACAACTGTTCGCTGGGAACACTTCCCGGAGGCGTAGCTAAGAACTGGCGTGCCAAAGGTACTAACTTTAGGTATTTCGAGCTGTTTCGTTTCCACCATAATAAAAGATCTTCTTAAATATGAATTTTTTTCTCTTTATTGTATTCAGCCAACAATTTTTATGCATAAGAGACTGATAACGTTATCTCTTGCATGTCGTCAACAGTCTCACTATTACTATTACTTGTATGAATGCGAATATTGGAATATTGTTTTTAGCGAAAGCGAATGCGAATGCGAATATTGAAATATTTATTTATACGAATGCGAATGTACAAAACGATGCGAATAATTCGCATTCGCATATGCGAATGCGAACGTTCGTTACATCCCTAGTAATAATATCAACACAACCAGCGCGATCGTGCCCAAATACTGTATTTTGTTAAGCTATAACAGGATTAACTTTCGGAGGAAAAATTGGAAGTCCAGCCACACCCCTTTTGGTACCTGCCATACAAATATACCATTCCAACCATTTCTAAAATCGAGTAATAATATCCACGCGATCTTGCCCAAATTCAGTATTTAGTAAAACTATAGCAGGATAAAGTGTTGGGGAAAAAACTGGAAGTCTTGCCACGCCCCTTCTGGTACCTTCCATTTAAATGTATCCTTCCGCTCACTTTAGGAATCAAATAATTATATCAAAACACCCAATTTCTGTATTTCGAATGAAACTTCCTCAATTGTTTTTTATTGTTGTTCGTAGGAAGCAGCAAGAGCTGATTCCACAGCAACTTTCCAACATACGGCTGTAATTCTAATTGACGCTATCACGAAGTATAAGTTAGCTGTTCGACAAAAACTGATTTTGAGAACCTTTTAAAGTCAATAAAAAAAATTGTTCACTAATCTTCCCAAACTAAGTATAGGAGTACATAACTCTTCGATAGTAGAATCGAATCTATACTGTCGACTTCTAGTATTTTGCAAAAAGTCTTCATTTGGCAATTGAAAACTCATATCCAATCCAAAATTTACTTTATATTTAAAGTCTTGCTTGCGCCAAATTTTTGACTTAAAACCATTAATATTGCACCAACGAAGCAGCAAGTGCTACTTAAAAGCGAAAATAAAATCAAAACAAACCACAGGATTTGAAAAGTTTTAGCGAAGAGCAAATGGAAAACAGATGGCATCTTCCAACTGGCTTAAGAGATAATAAAAAGGAAACTAAAAAAATGTTGTTATTTTTAATTAATTACACATAAACCAAACCTTAAGAAAGGAGGTGTAAAAGAGATTTAAAAAAAACATATTTTAAGTGAACACTTAGTAAAGGCTAAGAAATAATTATATGATTTGTCCAGCAAATTAGCTCTGCATAAACTTAAAGCATTAAATATTTCTAATTACTTGAAATGCTCATAAATATTAAAAATAGTAAAATAATAGTAGATTCAAGGATTCATGATAAAATATGATATAGTCTCAAACAAATAGGATAGAGGCAACAATTTCATACATAATATGAACGAAATCAAAAGCAACCAATAGAACCGTAGTTTTATGTAACGAAAGCAGTGAAATTAAGATATAAGATCAATAAAAGTGAAATATGTGGTGACGTAAAGTTTAATTTAGAATGCATGTATTGCAAATTAGTCATACCACTCGTTGACCGATCGCGCAAGCAGAGAAATCATTACATGTATAAAAAGATGCTGCTACTGCGCACGTGTAGGCGCTTTTGTGCATGCCTGCTTGCACAACAGATTTCACGAACTTGTTAAAAACACTTTACAAAAGAAACATAACAAAAGGCTTCCATATTTGGGTTGTATGATTACTTGTGTACACAAATTAATTTTACGTAATAAATGTGACAAAACGGATTACAGTTACCAGTCCTCACTAAATTCCTTGAGTAAATATTTCTGGTTTAAGGTAAAGTATTCTTTTAAATTCTTCTTAACACAAAAATAATTGTTTATTATACACACTCAATGTTGCTCTAACTCGACTTAGGCTGCTATGGTTTGTGACCCCAGAATTATTATGAAAAACCTACTCTACCAAGTGCTAAATAAATGCTAGCACAATTCCAATTACAGACTCCATTACATTAGGAAAAATGCACCGTGTGGTGCGGTTTACATGTTGGTGGCATCATTGGACTCTATTTAATTTAAAAATTAAGACGAACCTCGCGTGTCGGCCAATGGAGATCGTTACCGTACCCTTATCAATGATTTGGTTTTAGCAGGAGACCCGAACATGACATACGGAGACGCTAGCCAGAGAATGACAACAAGTACTCGGCATTAAAGTATACTTAAGTACATACCCATAATTTGTATACTTGTGTGGAACTATACCTTACACACAGAGGTTGTTTAGAAACTCTTAAATGCGTCTCAAAAGACATATTTGCACTCTTTTTATAACGTACATTGCCTCTACCCACCCTTGCTTTTGTTTCTCCTACACAAGTATAAACAAAATACACTCGATGCTCATGAAGTCAGAAGCCAAAGCAGACTCAACTTAATTATGAAGTTTTGGAGAAAAAATCTGAAAGTTTAGACACGCCCCTTCTGGTACCCCCCTTACAAATGAACCACTCCGCCAAATTTAGAAATCGATTAATATTATTAATAGACCTAACGCGATTGTGCCCAAATTCTGAATTTAGTAAAGCTATAACAGGATAAAGTTTTGGAGAAAAAAAATTGGAAGTCTAGCCACGCCTCTTCTGGTACCTTACATATAAATGTACCACTTCGCCCACTTAAGAGATGGAGTAATAATATCAATAAATCCAACATTATCGTACCCAAATTCTATATATTGTATAGATATAGCGAAGATACAGTTTTGGAGATAAGAACTATAAGTCTAGCCACGCCCCTTCTAGTACCTCCCATACAAATGTATCTTTCCGCCCACTTTAGAAATGGAGCAAGGCTGAAGTGCAGAACATGAAGCGGGAGCCCGATTAAAAAAAAATTTGCCATTGTCTTCGTCTTGTTTCCCAAACATCGGAATGGTTGGTCAAAGTTGGCGCACAGGCCCATGGGGCTCGGGGGTCAAAAAAGGGGTCCAACGATGTTATTTTTCCTGCGGGTCTCCTGGACCGAGTTAGAGCCATTTGAATTTCCGGGATATACCAAAAAAAATTGAAAAAATGTGGAAAAATCATGGAAAAAGTTAGAAAAATGTAAGGAAATAAATTGAAAAATTCTAAAAAAAATAGAAAATCTAAAAACCGCGGGTCCAGGAGACCCGTAGGAACTGACAAATAACATCGTTGGATTCGTCTCGAAAATATCTTGCATTTGAGTACCCACACATGGGGGGTCATCATAGAACCCAAGGGGCCCCTTTTTTTGGCACCCGGGCCTTAGCGCCAACTTTGACCTCGATTTTCGTGTTTTGGGGCGTATTTGGGGGGAAGTGGCATTTTTTTTGGGCTCCCACCCCATATTCTGCACTTTTGCCTGGAGCAATAATATCAATAAATCCGACGTGATCGTACCCAAATTCTTTGTTTAGGACAGCTATAGAAGGATGCAGTTTTGGAGAAAAAAAACTGGATGTCTAGCCACGCACCATGTGGTACCTCCCATACGCATCTGGTACCGCCCATTTAGAAATCGATTAATATTATTAATAGATCTAACGCGATCGTTCCCAAATTCTGTATTTAGTAAAGCTCAAGCAGGACAAAGTTTTTGATTAAAATTTTGATAGTGTAGACACGCCCCTTCTGGTACCTCCCACTTCGCCCACTTTGGAGATGGAGTAATAATATCAATATACTCGACACGATCCTGTCCAAATTCTGTATTTTGTTAAACTATAATAGGCAAAAGTTTTTGAGAACAAATCTGGAAGGCTAAACACGCGCCTTCTGGTACCTCCCATTCAAATGTACCAATCCGCCCACTTTGGAAATGGAGTAAAAATACCAATACACTCGACACGATCGTATCCAAATTCTGTATTTTGTTAAGCTAGAATAGGAAAAAATTTTATAGGAAAAAACTGGAAGTCTCTTATTGTACCTCCCAAACAAATGTACCACTGCGCCCACTTTGGAAATCGAGTAATAATATCAATTAAATAGAAAATTTTATGTTTTACTAAGGGCAAGGTATATGTAAGTTGGGTTTCCGATTGAAAATTTGTTACTGGTTTTTGTAAGTACCAAGAATTCACTCAAATTTTGCGTAATGTGAAAATTAAACTCAGGAATGAATATGGACTATATCGGTTCACCCCTTCTGGTACCTCCCATACAAAATTACCTTTTTTGGAAAATTAATATTTCTCTCTAACTTCCAAACCGGCACCTGGAGGATAATTGAAGTTGGTAAGTTAATTTATATTGTAATACGAGCAAAATCTAAGCAACCATAACTATTCGACACACCCCTTCTGGTACCTCCTACATAAATAACCGATATTGCCTCATTTACTTACACATAATTTTTGAATTTCTAAAAAAAGTAAGATTTTTGTTTTTACTATTTTTATTTTAAAAAACAAATGTTTTTAATTGTTATATGAAATGAATTTTAAGTTTGAAAATGTGATGATTTACAAAATGGCAAAATGTCTTGCATAATTTTAATTGCACGCTCTGCGCAGAATAGCTGATGGTTTTTTGACACAGTGTCTGAGAAAACATTCATTTGCTTTTGTAAAGGTTTATATACAAGATTTATATATACAAGATTAAATGACATAGTTCGTGACAAACGTCCAAAATAACTGGGCTGCCACCTCTATATCAGTCTACTATTAGTTAATAAAGTTAAGATTTACAGTGTAAAAATTTATGTATTGCTGCGAGTTGGCAACCCTGTAATTGAAATCAGTTTGACTGATTTGTGAAGAAATAAAACAACAAAGTAAAACGTCAAAAACAGCTAAAGGGATGATGTAACTTTTGTGGGAAAACCTTGAATGGCTTTATGATCTGAAAAAACGTAATTGCGTTTGGTGCGGAAAGTTTTTTGCAATTTCGAAAAAAAAATAATAATGGGAGTTCATACTTTTTTATGCTCTTATCGACTATGCTATGCCATTTTTCCTATTTACAAAAATTGTAAAAAGTTATATGCCTAATGTACACTGAGTTTATTAAAATTTTGACAAGGTAATCGTTGAATAAACGTTGATTTACGAACAAAAATCGATCACATTGTGCTGCCCGTAGTAATACCACATAAACAAACTAGTAAAATATTTACGGTTTTGCTACATTTCTCTAGACCGCTGTTATTATGACAGAAAGCCCTAATTAGTGACGCTCCTCAAGCAGACAAATAATGAGACATAAGTAATTTTAATTAAAAATTGGTTAATTTCAATAACACAACGCATAAACAATATCTTATGTTGGGTGATGGTATTTATCAGTCAGTTTACCTGACTGAAATTTCTGTAGTGCTTTAAAACATTCAAATATGTTTTTACTTATGTCCAAATTAGATAATGATAAAAAATTGTATGGTTAATTCACATTTATATTATCAATACATTTTGTAACTTATGTGCTCGAGGCGCCATTCACTAAATCACTGCATCAGTTTTTCCTAAACATATTAAAATTATCAGGACTATAGAGTTGGCATTGTTTTACATGAGCCTCGCCGTGAAGGCCATACCCATGGTGTGCTAAACACACTAGGAACGAAAAACATCGATTTGTGCGGACTAGGAATTAATTTATGACCAAAAATTTCTTAGAATTGTACACAGATTTCGCTTTTGCTATACTATATTTGATTTATTTCTTCCCATACAAATCGACCCGCCCTAATGTATATACATTTGTAGTAATCTTATATTTGATTTGTCGATTTTCAATCAGAACATAATTACTATCTCCATCTAACACAGTAATTTACAAGTCAGTCGATTCTGAGCATATCTAACGATAGAAATGTCAACAAACCAAGTCATTGTTCATCGAAGTCAATATCATATAAAGTACAATTCAAATTTGTTTGAACACATAATACGTACCAATGTGTACATGCAAATAATCTTCCTTTGTGGTGGAGAATAAAATCTAATTCGAGTCTAAGTTAATACGATTTGTTCCCCCGAGTCCTTGTAGTTGGGCCTTATCCTGCTGCTTATCCCCAATTTTGCCATTAATTGAATTTTATATACGACCATTATTTATTGGTCAGTTAGAAACGAATAAAGTAAAGCGAATTTGGAAAATGAAGTAAATGGTAGTAAGAATAAAGCATTTGTTTAGCTATGTTAAGTGAATTGGCCGTGAAATGAAAAGGAATAATAAATTTATCAGATTTAATGCGAAGGGCAGCTAAACCTGCCATGTTGTAGACATATAGTATAATGTTACTTTTTAAATATTCATTCATATATAAACTAACTGACTACATAAATTACTGCTTGAATTTTGTACTCTTAAGTATTGATAATAAGTTCATAATGAAAACATTATTTAAACAGATTTGTCCAACTGACACATCACATAAGAAAAAATTTAATTTACCTTTACACCGCATGAATTAGGTATGGGATAGCTTCTCGCGTTGCTGTGAATTAACACGTTTCCTACTTTTGGACTCACAACACAACGGTACCGACTATTTACAGACGAATGCAAACATCAGAGAGAACTTTTTGATAGACTTTGGACGGCAATATAGTGGGGGCCGCCGATGAAAGAATGCCGAATATGTACACATGACCAATATCAAATGTATGTAAATTAGACTTACTTTCGATGTAATTTTATAGCAGAAATGTTTGGTCTTTAGAGGTCTTCGCGGACGGAAGTAGACATCATAACAATATGGTTACCTTCAAGGCCGTAGCCAGGGCCTAACGATTGGTCCTTTACACTGGTCACCCTTTCGTTAGACATATATTTAATTTTTTTTTAGTTTTTTTCCACAACTACTCATTTGATCGGAATGCTCGTTAGCCTGATTTAGTGACTTGGCTATTTCATCCGCCCCCAACTTAGAAATTCAATGAAGCCTTATTAGCTGAGGTCTACTTCATTAGGGGAAAACCACACTAAATTGTATATTCTTTACTTGAGGCGTTTTATTAGGGTGCTAAAGAGAGCTAATAGTTTTTTAGATGCCAAACATTTGATTCTACCGCTTTTAGATAAATATTCACAACAAATTTGATTTTTGGATGACGCGTTTGTTCAAAATCACAATTTGTCTGATTTAGAGACACAACCATGTCTACTGCCCCAAATTAGAGTTTCCAAATCGCACTACTACTCCACAAAATAAACATACACGTCAATATTAGCATTTCTATCTTTAGCCATTTGGTGTGTATTATGTCACCAATTTTATCCCTTTCTTGGCCTTGTGCCTCTAATAGTACGAATTTTGAAAAATCTCTTCAAATTGCACAACAACCCAATAGAATAAGAATTACACCTTATTTTCGGTATTTTTAAGTTGTACAGTTTGGCCTTAGTGGTGGTACCAGTTTTATCCTATTTCTGGCCCATTATTAAATATCGAAATTTAAAAAATTTCTTAATAGCGCTTAACGCTGAAATAGATATTCACTAACATTTTCGCGATTTCACCTTGTGCAGTTTGGTCTGGGTGATGATACCAGTTATTTTGTTTTTTGGTTCTTTTTTCCGATCCGGTTGATGGTGCCAGTTTTATCCCTTTTTGAATCTTTTTTGATTCTAAAAGTACGAATTTTGGAAAATCCCTTTATCTAGCTTTCTAAATTAATACTAAGCAAGCCTACAGCGATTTTCGCGATTGTAAATTTAGCCGTTTGGTCTGAGTGACGGTACCAGTTTTATCCCTTTTTGGCCATTTTTAGCCTTAAAAGTACGAATTGTAAAAAATACCTTAATGCAGCTCAATATTTTTATATAAGTTTTCGTGATTATAGCTTTACCCGATTGATTTTTGTTATGGTACCAGTTTTATCCCTTTTTGGAACATTTTTGGTCTTTAAAGTACAAATTTCTAAAAATCCCTTCATATAGATTTTCGCAATTCTACCTTAACCCGTTTAATCTGGGTGATGGTACCAATTTTATCTCTTTTTGGGCCTTTTTAGCCCTAAAGGTAGGAACTTTAAAAAATCTTTTTGATTTTGACCCTTTAAAATAAATACGCACTCCAATTTTCGTGTTTCTACCTTTAGCCGTTTGGCCTAGGTGACGGTACCAGTTTTATCCCTTTTTCGGCCTTTTTTAAAGTACGAATTTTAAAAAGTCCTTTGTATCGCACAACGACTCTATAAAATAAATACGCACTCCAATTTTCGTGTTTCTACCTTTAGCCGTTTGGTCTAGGTGACAGTACCAGTTTTATCCCCTTTTCGGGCGGTTTATCCCTAAAGGTACAAATCGAATAGCCTATAGCACTTAGGGATAACGTAACTATCCACTGGTAAAATAACTTTTAAAATCGGAAATTAGTTTAGAAGATTGCTTCCTACAAAACAACAAACAAACTCACAAGCAGCTTCTCTTTATAATACGAGTATTAGTATAGATTTATTTCTACATATAGAATTAACTATAAGTCACACTTTATTTTAAATTAAATGTATAACATTACATTAGTTGAATAGTTTACCAAAAACATCTGACATTCTTGTATCAGTCTATTTCTAAAGAAAAAAGAAGCAAAAAAACAACTCAATTTGAGTTGAAATTCTACTTATATATAAATTTTTAGAATTAATTACAGAAATTATTAAGTTTTAGAGGTTCTAACATAGCTGGAAATTGGAAGATAAAACTGTGTAAATAAATGTATTTAAACTTGATATAATTGAGCAATTGCATGGAAAGCGAACACATAACAAATTGTCAGTCATCTATTTTTCATTGTTTTCTCAGGAAGTTGAAGAAAATCGAACTTTGACCTCTTTGCGGCACACTCTACACTCTGGAGCTCGATATCCAACACAGCTACCACTTCCTTTTTTTAACAAAATTGCCGAATATACCACATAAGGTACACCCAAATATAAATATTTGATAATTTAATTATTTGTTGTTCCATTTGGTTTTGGCCTCCTCCGAAATTAAATCCTGGCTACGGCCCTGGTTACCTTAATAATAAAAGTCAACAATCGAATAAGTATTACAGTCAAAAATTACCAGAGGGACATTTCGGAGCCATTGACAAAACATGAATAACATACGATCAAGGACACGAAATAACTGGGCAATAAAATCTAGACAGGCCGTATGTAGGGTGTAAGCATCCTTTTAGATTTTTTTTTTGCAAATTTGTTGAATTCCGAAGACTAGTGTTAAGGTAGGCGTTCAAAAAAAAAAACATCATCAAATATAATCAGATTTTATAGAGACCCTAAATTTTAACTCAATTAACACTGTCGACAGTTTTACAAAGAAACCGGCAATAATCTTTTGTGCCGAAAGAAACATATACAAACAATTATAATATTTAATAACTATGAACACTTCCTTCCGGTTATTGCAAACTTGTTTAAGTAATTTTCTAACTAAGCTACCCTATTGGTTGTCAAAGTTTTTCGCGATTTAACTTGTTCTTGCTTTAGGTTGTTATAAACAATGCTCTTAATTACAATGTGCCAACAACTATCATAATTTTATGAACTTGTATTTTCATACACCAGATCGCTTTTGCTTTTAGTATTACTATTGACTTAGGAAACATTTCACAAAACAAAGAGGAAATCAGTTTTAGCTTTCAAACCAAAGAATTAAAAATAGTTTGTAACATTTTACTAAAGCCCTTGACTGTGGATAATCATAGATTTCATGGGGATGTGGGAAATTGTGATGGCATCAATCTCATTGTTGGGATCATAGTCAAAAGTTAGTGTGGTGTGGCAAACCCAATTTGGCAAACTTTTCCTTTATAGGCTAAACTTTTCGAAATTTTAAGTAGAAAATACCACACATTTTGTAAACCGTATGATGTCAGCACTTTGTTGTATAATAATTTTATTTTGTGTGTTTCTCTCTCTTTTTGTTGGAACAATTTGCATTTTTGGTCTCTGACCAAATAACACAAAATCTATTTGGAGACATTGTACACATGATGGAGACAAAAAGAATTCACATTCAAATAGTCAATTTAATTCAAATTTTCAATTCTTTTGTTTCTCAATAATTAAATGTGTGTATTTCTCTGCCAAAATTGGTTTTGGTGATTTGTATGTTAGCATCCTACAGAATGCTTACTATTAATATATGTAGTTTAATATGGAAAACATTGTAAAGCACATTTCAAAAAGTATTTCCAGATCTATTACCCTATAGCTTTTTAAGAATACATAATTTTATGGGGCATAATAGATCGTCGAACTAATTATATTTGAATATTTGTCGTTGACTTCCTTATTTTATTGTCAGCCTGAAATATTATAATATCGTCGAGAAACCAAAGTTTTTCAAGTAGATCTTGTATAAAGATATTAATAAAATTGGAGAATTAACAGTTCCCTGTTGTAAACCATTAACAATAAGAAATTTTTAGAACTTTCCTGGTTTTTTTCACATACTAAAGTTTATTATCTTTATATATAAAATTCTAACGTACGTGTGTTGTGACTGAACTCCTCCTAAACGGCTGGACCGATTTGCATAAATTTTTTTGTATGCGTTTGGGTGGCGCCCCGGATGGTTTAGATTTACAATTCGGTCCAATTGGACAAAGGGGCGTGGCACCGCCCATACAACTTGAAAATCAAAAGTGCTGTATCTCATGAACTGTCAGAGGTATGAAGATGAGATTTGGTATATATGTTGTTGAAGCAGTATTAATTTCAGCCAAGGTAGAAGTGGGCGGTGCCACGCCCCCTTTTCAAAAATCGCTCTAACGGCTTTTCTAATAGACCGATTGATACGAAAATTTTACCAAGTGGTACTGTTGACCTGTTGATAGTCCCTGGCTATAATAGGCTGTGATTGGATAAAGGGGCGTGGCACCGCCCATACAACTTGAAAATCAAAAGGGCTGTATCTCATGAACTATCAGAGGTATGAAGATGAGATTTGGTATATTTGTTGTTGGAGCAGTATTAATTACAACCAGGCTGGAAGTGGGCGGTGCCACGCCCCTTTTTCAAAAATCGCTCTAACAGCTTTTCTAATAGACCGATTGATACGAAAATTGTACCAATTGGTACTGTTGACCTGTTGATAGTTCCTGGCTATAATTGGTTGTGATTGGATAAAGGGGTGTGGCACCGCCCATATAACTTGAAAATCAAAAGGGCTATATCTCATGAACTATCAGAGGTATATAGATAAGATTTGTTACAGTATAAATTACTGCAAGGGTGGAAGTGGGCTGTGCCACATCCCAGTTATAACTGCCATAGTAATAGTTTGATCGTCCTCTAAATTCCATATTATATTGCAGTTCGCCTAGAGATAGGTAGAGTTTTTTTTGTTTTTAAATAAGCAAAAACCGAAAACTTCATATATATTTTTTGAAACCTTCTGCGGAAAACTGTGAAAAATAAGTTATGGCCTTTGAAAGTTGGCAAGCAGAATTTAAGTTTTTTAAAATCCTTGAATTTTTGCCTTTGGCGGAAGTCCAATATGTAGGGCGGGATCTCAAACAGCATCAGAAATATACTATTCTGTTCGTCTTGGTTTCCAAACATCTGAATGGTAGGTCAAAATTGGAGCCGGAGCACATGGGGTCAAAATAAGGGCCTCTTGGATTCTATAATGACCCTCTAAGTGAAATTTTCGTAGGTTCCGATTTTGGTATACGATTAAATTGATCCGTCCTAATGAACAGGCTATTTGGAACTAAAAAAATAAAAAGTGCCGAGGCGCTGCAAGCGTCAAGCGTTTGGTGACCGAATTATCTTAAAAAATGGTAACACGAGTTCAATGCAAATACAGTATTCGGAAAGAGGTTTTTATGGCTAAAGGCATAAATCTTCAAACGAAATTTGTATTTGAGGTCATTAGGCGGAGAAGACATGCCAAAAATGTTTTTTACGCCCAAAGAGATAGTTAGTATACAGAAGATACCCGCTACTACAGAAAAAATAAAAATTGAATTTTGAACTTTAGCAGAATGTCCGATTTGAGAAATAAGTGGTTTTTCGCCCTACATACAGATATGATAGATATGACTTTGCTGATGAACTTTTTACAATCGTCATAGAGCCTACGATATTAAGCATTTAAAACAATAAATCTTAATTGGTTAACTTCCATGTTAAGGATTTACTTGAAATTAGTTACATAAGTTAATAAACTCAACATATTATTGTCGAGCTTAAGTACCATTTTCAAAGTACATACTTTGTAGACCTACAAATGTATTAATAAGCGTTTATATAGCATTTAGGATGGCAAGAAATCTGAAATGTATTACAAGTTGATATGCAATAGCGAAGCATTGCCGGGCCCACTAGTTAAGCATAAATAAATAAATTCGGATGGGAGTTGGCGTTTGATACATTTTATTTTTATGACAGATATTTCCATAATTTGTCACGTTTTTTCAAATTGTTTCAGATGGGATATCTTAAGCGAACTAAAATATGACATGGTTCTATTAAAAAATCTCACAAATCTCTCGAAATAGTGCTGACTGCAAAATACTGACAATAAACTTAAGTTAACCACATACATACCACCCAATCTTGCCGACGAATTTTACATTTATTCTTAAAGTGACACTGCTAGATACAGAGTACACATTATACTAAAGCTAATTCTTTAAATGGCACTACTCTACTTTTTAGAGTTTTTGAAAAGGATATAATGAAACGTACAACTTTGTCAACATACTACATAGTGCTACGGACGGTCATAGAGGGGCGGTATTTTTAATTAAACTAGCTGTAGACCCGGAAAGACAAAGAACTACAAAACGTAATCAAAGTAAATAACAAAGCAAGAAACAAATTGAATTACATTTGTCTGTAGTAATTTTTAGCTTCTTGTATATTTTTTTATCCCAATATGCACCTCGCCTTACATTAAAGCCCCTCATTACACATGAACGGACATCAAAGCAAATGTTAAAACTGTAATTAATTCGTCTGTCACCACAAATTAAATGAAGTTTAAGGGTTACAGGACGAATTCTTATGCAGGCATTAAGAAGATGTTAACAAAAGACTTGGAAGCAAAACAGACATTAAATTTTATTAATTTGTGAATATGTACTTTCATTGGCATTGTTATATACAAAATCAATGAAAGACCGTTTAAAGTATTTCGTTGGATGATTTGGCGGGAACATCCTAACATATAAAAAACACAAGGAAACAAGGTATTTGTTGATTAACAACTAAATGTTATTTAATACTTTTCGCGATATACCGTTATGTTAAATGAAGGCACTTCTCTGCATATATTGGAACAACTTGAAAACTGTTCACCGTATTCAGTTAAAACAACTCCAAAACTCGTCAACAAAACTATCCTTAAGTTGTGCTAACATTGGTTATAAATTTGCACAGTAGTTAAAGTTTTGAAAAAAAACCAAAATTTTATAAAAAAAGTTTGTTCTTTAAAAATTCATAAAAAAATATAATTGCTATAAAAATCAAAGTTTTTTTCTAAAGGCAATTAATCCAATATATTTTGAATGAAATGAGATTTATTTAATTTTATGTAGATGGAATGACCTTGAGGTACACTATACAAAAATAATGCCAACCAATGCCAGCCAGTTATTAACTGTGAAATTGTATTGCAAGAAAGACTTGTCAAAATTGGTGTTCAGGTAATTTTTACTTCAGACGAATTTATTAGGCTGAAGTGCAGAATATGGGGCGGGAGCCCGATTTAAAAAAAAATATGCCATTGCCTTCGTCTTGTTCCCCAAACATCGGAATGGTAAGTCAAAGTTGGCGCTCAGGTCCATTGGGCCCGGGGGGGGTAAAAAAAGGGGCCCCTTTCGGTTCTATGATGACCCTCCAGGTGCGGGTACTCAAATGAAAGATATTTTCGAGACGAATCCAACGATGTTTTTTTTTTGGTTGCTACGGGTAGAGCCATTTAAATTTCCGGGATATACCAAAAAAAAAATATTTTTAAAAAAATCGCTCGATTTTTTTTGGTATTTCCCGGAAAAAATTTTTGCCTGCGCCGCTTTTACGCCCAACATATCTATTTTCACTCTAAATCGCGCGATTTTTTGCCTACGGCGCTACTGCAACCATCTCCTCCGTTACAACTTTAATTTAAAAAACAAATAATATTTTAAAGGGTTATATGAAAAAAAAAATCGCTCGATTTTTTTAAAAATAATTTTTTTTTGGTATATCCCGGAAAAAATTTTTGACTGCGGCGCTTTTACGCCCAACATATCCATTTTCACTCTAATTTACAAATAAAAAATTATTTTCCCCGGAATATACCAAAAAGAAAATTATTTTTAAAAAAATCGCGCGAAAAAAATCCTCCGTTACAACTTTAGTTTAAAAAACAAATAATATTTTAAAGGGATATATAAAAAAAAAAAAATAATTACAATACATAGCTTTTTTTTTAATATTTTTCAAATTTTTCTTCATTTTATCCACTTTTTGGGACTTTTTCTTGAATTTTTTTTAAATATTTCTTGAAATTTTCCTTTAAAAACCTTAAAAATTTCACACATTTTTGATGACATTTCAATTCATTTCCTTAAATTATTCTTATTTTCCATGATTTTCCCCCAATTTTTTTAAATTTTTTACGGGGTTTTTCAGAAAAAATAATTTTTTTTCAAAAGATTTTCTATTTTTTTTTTAGAATTTTTTAATTTATTTCCCTAATTATACCATCACCCGTAGGGATGAAGGTATATATCATTTGATACGACCCAAAAGTGTAACACATAGAAGGAGTCACTTTAGACCCTAGGTTTCTTTGAACCAAATTCGATTCATGACTTTCTAAGTCGTTTGAGCCATGTCCGTCTGTCTGTCTGTCTGTCTGTCTGTCTGTCTGCCTGTCTGTCTGTCTGTCTGTCGGGTGGCTGTCCGGCTGGTTCGCACGATAACTTTCGAAAGACGCAACCAAATGTTTCGAAATTTTGCACGAGTTATTATTTTCTCAAAACTACTTACGGTATTGCAAATGGGCTACATGGCCCCGCCCCTTCTGGTACCTCCCATACAAATACATCATTCCGCCCACTTTAGAAATCGAGTAATAATATCAATACACCCTACGGAATCGTCCCCAAATTCTCTATTTAGTAAAGCTATAACAGGATAAAGTTTTGGAAAAAATTTTGAAAGCCTAGCCACGCCCCTTCTGGTACCTCCCATACAAATCTACCTTTCCGCCCACTATAGAGATGAAGAAATAATATCAATAAATTAAACGTGATCGTACCCAAATTCTATTTTGAGTAAAGGTATAACAAGATAAAGTTTTAGAGAAAAAAATTGGAAGTCTATCCACGCCCCATCTGGTACCTCCCATACACATCTGGTACCGCCCACTTTAGAAATCGATTAATATTATTAAAAGACCTAACGCGATCGTGCCCAAATTCTGTATTTGGTAAAGTTTAAGCAGGATAAAGTTTTGGAGAAAAAATCTGGAAGTCTAGACACGCCCCTTCTGGTACCTCCCATACAAATGTACCACTCCGCCCACTTTAGAAATAGAGTAATAATATCAATACACTCGACACGATCGTGCCCAAATTCTGTATTTTGTTATATTATAACAGGACAAAGTTTTGGAGAAAAAATTGGAAGTCTAGACACGCCCCTTATGGTACCTCCCATACAAATGTACCTTTCCGCCCACTTTTGGGATGTAGTAATAATATCAGTACACCCAACGCAATCGTGCGCAAATTCTGTATTTAGTAAAGCTATAACAGGATAAAGTTATGGAGAATAAATCTGGAGCCTAAACACACCCCTTCACGTACCTCCCATATAAATGTACCACTCCTCCGCCCAATTTCGAAATCGAGTAATAATATCAATAAAATATAAAATTATTTGTTTTACTGAGGGTAAGGGTAAATGTAAGTCGGGTTGCCCGACTGAAACTTTCTAACTGGTTTTAATTACAAATCGATTATTTTCAATAACTCAAGACTTAAACAATATATCAAATCGATTATTTTCAATAACTCAAGACTTAAACAATATATTATATTGGGTGATGGTATTTATCAGTCAGTTTAACTGACTGAAATTTCTGTACTGGTTTTTTCTAACTTTTTCCATAATTTTTTCAATTTTTTTTTGGTATATCCCCGAAATTTAAATGACCCTAACTCGGTCCAGGAGATCCATAGGAACTTAAAAATCGTTGGATTCGTCTCGAAAATATCTTTCATTTGACTACCTACTAGGGTGATCAGTTCGGTTTTCAAAAACCGGCTACTCGGTTTTTTTCACTCATAAAAACCGTCGGTTTTTTTTTAATCCCTATTTTTCGAATATCGAATAATCCGGTTATTTTTTTGTCGAATCTCGGTTTTTTGTCGTTCGATATTTTTTATTTAAATTTATTCATAAGTGTGTTAAATGTGTTCTCGTACTTGTTTTTTTCCAGTGTTTCGGAAGAACAACCTAATTGTTAGTTTTATAAATCTTCAATGTTTAATAAGTCGGCTGAAAAGCGAAAGAAATTACAAATGTTTGTAAAATACCAATTTAATAAGGAGCTTCAACTTATCCATGATGTTAAGCACCACTGGAATTCTATGGCCAATATGGTTTCTCAATTTTTAAAAATGCACAAATGTGTGAATCATACTTTATTAGAGTAAGGACTGACACCATTTAGTGAAAATTATATCGCAACTTTGTCTGTGCTTAGTGACACCCTTAAACCTTTGGAAATGTCTATACAAAAACTTTCTGCAAACTCTTCGACTTTAGCTGATGCTGAAGGTATTTTTAAATTTGTACATTAACACTTTTCAACAATTCAAAACCAATTATCAATAAATTTATATGCAATTTTCAAAAGACGTATATCAGAACGACGTGTTCAAACCCTGAATACTGTCATTTTGTATTTAAGTACGGGTGACGCATTTCTAAAATATTCAAGTAAAATTGATTTTTGATTTTTTATATATGGATAAGAGCGGCAAAATGACTCAAAACCTTGTCAGATTTTTAAACGCCTTGTACACTTTAATTCCAAATAGTACACTGAGTGAAAGGGCATTTTCAATGTCAAGTTTTATAAAAACCAAAAAAAAATAGGTATACACCCAATCACTTAAATTGTATCTTATTTCTTAAATGTTACTTTAGGTAAAACTAAAGATTAAATTAAATATATTTATATATAATCAATTATTTACAAATGAATTGTTTTGTTTCGTTTGTCTTTGTTAAAAAAACAAACTGATCTCACTAATGTTTAGCATTGTAATTATAATTAAACTAAAAGTTTACTTTTTATAGGTATAATTGATTTGTTTTCTGTTATTTTTTAATAAATTTTTTTGTCAAAAATTGTGTTTTAATTTGTTATTTGGCATAATTTTGAAAACCGGATTATCCGGTTTTTTGTGAATTTCAAAAAAAGCAACCGGTTTTTTTTAAATGCCATTTTTCGAATAATTCGAAAACCGGTTTTCGCAAAAACCCGAATAATTGATCACCCTACTACCTACATATGGGGGGTCATCATAGAACCCAAGGGGCCCCTTTTTTGACCCCTCCCGGGCCCCCCGGGCCTTAGCGCCAACTGTGACCTTGATTTTCGTATTTTAAGGCGTATTTTGGGGGGATGGCATTTTTTGCTTTTTATTTGGGCTCCCGCCCCATATTCTGCACTTTTGCCATTTATTAATATAAAATACTCATTTGCTATAAAAATTAAGTTCGAATTCAAAAAGTTTCTAATATTTTTGCCCTTATGGTAACTTTCTTGGTTTTTAAACTCGACATGAAAGCAGTCACTTTAGACACTTTATCCTGTTATAGCTTTACTAAGTACAGAATTTGGATACGATCCCGTTGGGTGTATTGATATTATTACTCGATTTCTATATTCTGTATTTGTATGGGAGGTACCAGAAGGGGCGGGGCCATGTAGCCCATATGCAATACCATAAGTAGTTTTAGGAAATATTAACTCGTGCAGAATTTCAAAACATTTGGTTGTGTCTTTCAAAAGTTATCGTGCACACCAGCCGGACAGACAGACGGACATGGCTCAAACGACTTAAAAAGTCATGAATCGAATTTGGTTCAAATAAACCTAGGGTTTAAAGTGACTCATTCTATGTGTTACACTTTTGAGTCGTATCAAATGATATAAATAATTATATAAATAACACAGTGCAACAGTGAAAAAAATACAAAAACGGGATAGTATAGGTTCGATTCTACTATCGAAGGGTAATAAAACCCTATACTCAGTTTGGCGAGATTGGTGACCAATTTTTTTTTATGGGCCCCTAAAGATTCTCAAAATCAGTGAGCCCCATTAAAAAAGGTGTCATCAGTTTTTGTCCAACAGCTAACTCACACTTCGTGATAGCGCTAAACTGTATTCGGCAATAATATAGCTGGGAGTTTTGCGCACTAACTTTGTTAACAAATTATGTCAAAAAGGTTGGTTATTCCTGACCTTTTTCAAAAAAAATTGAAGAAGAATTTATTATTTTTCCACTTTTTTGAGCATTACTTTGAGGGAGTCCAAATTTTTCTCTAACACTGTTCGCCAAAATTGTAGCCCTGGTAAAGATAAACAACTTTCGTGAATATATCAATCCAATCTGAACGTGTCTAGGCAACCTAAATAGCTCATAAACTCCACTTTGATACCGGGTTTTCGAACCTTTACGCACTTATAAGCCAGTAACGTGGTTGAATATCAACCGATTTTAAGTTTATCAGTGGATTTAGAAAGAAGAGACTGCGGCCTTTCCAACCATATATATAGTTATATTGGTACCTTGTCATATCTGCTTGTTTTTTGCCCCGAAACTTCAAACTTTTGTAATTTTTTCACTTTTTTTAAGTTTGATGAAGTTTGTAGACCCTATTTTATAAGCACACCCTAATGTTTACTATTTTATTCAGAAAGTGCACGCTTTCACGAGTTAAACGCATACTTGTTTGTAAAAATCGTTTAACAAATAGTTAAGTTATTCATGTTTTCCGAGGGACGCAAGTTTCATATCCTATACTAAAATCAAAGAGTTGAAGAAGAAGCACTGTTGTGGCGTTGTTAATTACTTCAACTTTGATTTCAGCATAGGATATGAAAGTTGCGTCCCTCGGAAAACATGAATAACTTAACAATTTGTTAAACGATTTTTACAAACAAGTATGCATTTAACTCGTGAAAGCGTGCACTTTCTGAATAAAATAGTAAACATTAGGGTGTCCTTATAAAATAGGGGCTACAAACTTCATCAAACTTAAAAATAGTGAAAAAATTACAAAAGTTTGAAGTTTCGGGGCAAAAAACAAGCAGATATGACAAGGTACTAATATAACTATATATATGGTTGGAAAGGCCGCAGTCTCTTCTTTCTAAATCCAATGATAAACTTAAAATCGGTTGATATTCAACCACGTTACTGGCTTATAAGTGCGTTAAGGTTCGAAAACCCGGTATCAAAGTGGAGTTTATGAGCTATTTAGGTTGCCTAGACACGTTCAGATTGGATTGATATATTCACGAAAGTTGTTTATCTTTACCAGGGCTACAATTTTGGCGAACAGTGTTAGAGAAAAATTTGGACTCCCTCAAAGTAATGCTCAAAAAAGTGGAAAAATAATAAATTCTTCTTCAATTTTTTTTGAAAAAGGGCAGGAATAACCTACCTTGTTGACATAATTTGTTAACAAAGTTAGTGCGCAAAACTCCCAGCTATATTATTGCCGAATACAGTTTAGCGCTATCACGAAGTGTGAGTTAGCTGTTGGACAAAAACTGATGACACCTTTTTTCATGGGGCTCACTGATTTTGAGAATCTTTAGGGGCCCATAAAAAAAATTGGTCACCAATCTCGCCAAACTGACTATAGGGTTTTATTACCCTTCGATAGTAGAATCGAACCTATACTATCCCGTTTTTGTATTTTACAAAAAGTCGTCATTTGTTGCATAGTGTAATTATACACAAGATATGACTCTTTCTTTTTGTTTTTTTTTCGATACGGTGCCTTACTGCCGTAGTAAAAGGGCTAACCGCTATCGAAATTGAAATTTATAGGCCTACTTCCAACAGTTAGTGTTATGGCTATTTCTTATATTTGAAGTGTAAAAGTATGGAAATATGGAAATTGTGTTTATTTCTTGAAAGGAATTTGTATTTACGTATTTTTTAAAACTATCCGCGGCCCCACGAAACGGTTTGGCGGGCCACTAATTGAGTAGGGGTGCTATAAAAAATTAACATTCTGTCAATACAATTAAGTCTTTGTAAGTTAGCTTTTACACTTGTAATTTAAATTACTGAAATTTTTGTGATTCCCTTTTGAACTTGCCATTAACGTGCAATTTTTGTTGTCATTGTTGCATCTTATTACATTCTCAGTTGAAACCAGTAAGAACGATTCAGCCGGGTAAACTAACTTACATTTACATTAACCCTCAGTAAAACATAAAATTTTCTAAAGTGGGCGGAGTGGTACATTTGTATGGGAGGTACCATAAGGCTTAACTTGCAATTTGCTCTCCAAAACCTTATCATGCTTAAGCTTTACGAAATACAGAATTTGGTCACGATCAAGTTGGATATATTAATAATATCAATCGATTTCTTAAGTGGACGGTACCTGATGGGTATGGTAGGTTACAGAGGGGGCGTGGCTAGACTTCCAGTTTTTCCTCCAAACTTTAGCCTGCTCTAGTTTTTCTAAATATAGAATTTGGGCACGATCGCGTTGTGTGTATAGATATTATTACTCCATCTCTAAAGTCAACGGAAATGTACATTTGTATGGGAGGTACCAGAAGGGGCGTCGTCATGTAGCCCATTTTCAATACCATAAGTAGTTTTAACTTGTGCAAAGTTTGGTTTTGTTATTCGAAAGTTATCGTGCATACCAGCCTGTCAGCCGGCAGACGCTCAAACAACTTAAAAAGTCATGAATCCAATTTGGTTCAAAGAAACTTAGGGTCTAAAGTTACTCCTTCTATGTGTTACACTTTTTGGTCGTATCAAATGATTATACCCTCCTACCAGTAGGGTAAGCGTATAAAAATGGTTAGATGTTCCATTTGTCATTAAAGACAGTGAAATGATATAAAGTATATAGATTAAAATTTAAATAATGTATATATGTCATTTAAAACCTAAGAATACTGAAATCATTAGTTGTCCATAGTTGTTGTATAGAAATATTATAGTAAAAGTCAAACCTTAACATAATTCCACGAATAAACGTTATGCTACAATAAAAGAAAACTATTTCGTTAAATGAAATTCCTGAAATGTTTATGAAAAAAGCAGAGAAGATCTCATTTCGCTACGTTGTTTACAAAAAATCAAGTTTTTTGAGTTATGCTGGTCTTGCACCAAATACGCGATATGATTTTCGTTTGCATTTGGTTTAACAAAGTTTGCGCAAACAAACCGCAAATGCGTCAAAAAATATGCCATTTCTGCTTTTTTTACTTTAATTAAAATTACTATTTCTGCACCAAGAGTCAGAGGTAAGGTGAAGTTAGCGGCCAAATTGTTAAGCCAAATCTGAAAAATAAAGTTTCCCACACAGCACAATTCCATCAAAATGAAATAACGACATAATGTTTACCTGGAATTCATACAGCTAAGCGTTTTTTTTTTTCATAATATCCTTTAAATATAGACGGTTCACTAAAACGTACACTATCAAATTTATAAAGTGTATTTTAAAATGTTCAAATAAGAGTAATCTGGATTATATAAAATTCGGGTAGCCATTTTTTCCACGAAAATCCTATATAATTAGTTCACAGTGGCACATATGCAATGTAAGTTCTTTAGCAAAATATCAGCCACTGTTTATATAAATTTATTATTTATCAATTTTTATATTGTTAAGCAATAGTTTTGATATGTTTATATCGATCGATTGCGTTTTTACGCCCTTGACCTTAGGGATGAGGGAATTGGTATATCATTTAATATGAGAATAACTGAAACGCATTAAATGTGTTAGACTCCAATTGTGTTAAGACTAAATTTGTTTTAGGACCCATATCCATCAGTCTAACTGGCTGGCCGGTTTGTTGACTGGTGGGCAGGATAAATTGAATACGACTTAATAAATCCTTATGAAAATTTTCCGGTTTTAATTGTTCCCAAAATAAATAATCCCATTAATAAATGGGCAGAATGTTTCCATCCCTTATTGTACCTTCAATATAAAGTTACCTAATTTTGGATAATTACTATTTCTTCCATAATTTTTTTTATTTAAAACCGTATGCCGGTTTTTGCAAAAGTGCCATTTTCGAATAACCGGTTAACCCGAGTATTTTCCTTCGGAGACTCGGTTTTTTTTGAAATGCTTTGTTATAAATCTAAAAGGAGTTATTGAAAAAGTGAATATTTTAAAATTGAATTTGAAATTAATTTAGAAAAAACATTTTGACATTTTGTAAACGATAATGTTTTTAGAAGTTTTGTAAAATTTTAAAATTCAATTTCAAATTATTTTGGAAAAATCTTTTATACGTTATTGGATCAACAAGTCGAAGTGGATCTCGCCAAAGATGATAGTGACGATGATGAATGCGGTGAAATAGTTGAAGGCAAAAAATCATACGAGCTCATTAAAATGTGTTCTATTAACGCAAAATTGTGGAAGCATTTTAATTAATTTAACAAGGCTCGTTGTCGATGTGAAACACCGGTGGAGCTCCTTATCTGCAATTATTGAACAGTTTAAAGAACCAGTAAGAAAGTTTCAATCGGGCGACCCGACTTACATATACCATCACCCTCAGTAAAATTGCTATTATATTGATATTATTACTCGATTTCAAAAGTGGGTGGAGTGGTAAAAGTGTAGAAGGGGCGTGTCTAGACTTCTAGGTTTATCCTCCAAAACTTTATCCTGTTATAGCTTTACTAAATACAGAGTTTGGGCACGATAGCGTTGGATGTATTGATATTATTACTTCATCTCTGGAGTGGGCGGAAAGGTACATTTGTATGGGAGGTCCCATAAGCGGCGCCGCTAGACTTCCAATTTTTTCTCCAAAACTTTATCCTGTTATAACTTAATAAAATACAGAATTGGGGCACGATCGTGTCGAGTATATTGATATTATTACTCCATCCCTAAAGTGGGCGGAGTGGTACATTTGTATGGGAGGTACCAGAAGGGGCGTGTCTAGACATCCAGATCTTTTCTCTAAAACTTTACCCTGTTATAGCTTTACTAAATACAGAATTTGGGCACGATCGTGTCAAGTGTATTGATATTATTGTTCCATCTCTAAAGGGGGCGGAATGATACATTTGTATGGGAGGTACCATAATGGGCATGTCTAGACTTCCAGATTTTTTCTCCAAAATTTTATCCTGCTTGAAACTTACTAAATACAGAATTTGGTCACGATCGCGGTAGTTCTAATAATAATATTAATCGATTTATAAAGTGGGCGGTACCAGATGTGTGTGGGAGGTACCAGATGGGGCGTTGGTAGACTTCCAGTTTTTTTCTCAAAAACTGTATCCTGCTATAGCTTTACTAAATTAAGAATTAGGGTACGAGCGCGATGGATTTATTGATATTATTACTCCATATCTAAAGTGGGCGGAAAGGTGAATTTGAATGGGAGGTACCAGAAGGGGTGTGGCTAGACCTACAATTTTTTTTCTTTTATCTTTATCCTGTAATAGCTTTACTAAGTACAGAATTTGGTAACGATACCGTTGGGTGTATTGATATTATAACTCGATTTCTAAAGTGGGCGGAATGATGTATTTGCATGGGAGGTACCAGAAGTAGTTTTGGGGGAATATTAACTCTTGCGAAATTTCAAGACATTTGGTTGCGTCTTTCGAAAGTTATCGTGCGAACCAGCCGGACAGCTACCAGACAGACAGACAGACAGACGGACATGGCTCAAATGACTTAAAAAGTCATGAATCGAATTTGGTTCTAAGAAACCTAGGGTCTGAAGTGACTCCTTCTATGAGTTACACTTTTGGGTCGTATCAAATGATATATACCCTCATCCCTAAGGGTGATGGTATAATTAACCCATGTGTCAACCATGCGCTTACAAGAAATAACAATTTTGAGAGATTTAAGCTTAGCGCTGTTTTAGCGCTTGCAATTAAAAGGGCGCTATGACATTAGGCCCCACGAAAATACACCCCAAAGTGAAAATGAAATTAGGGCCCAAATTTGGGGCCTAATTACATTATGAAAATAGACCCCAGGAAATTATACCACAAACATAGAATGAAAATAGGCCCCAAAATTTATATATTGGGGCCCAATTTCGTAGTTGTTATTTGAAAGTATGCAAATACACCCCAAAAAAATGCAAATATGCCCCAAAATATAGGGTTGTTGTTTTCCGTATAAAATTGGGGTATATTTTCATATTTGTGTTTGGGGTCTTATTTCCAAATAAATATCGCAGTTCGTATATAAATACACAACACGCAAATAGGCCCCAAAACGGCGGTAGAAAATATAACAAACAAAAATTACCCAAAATTAGAAATGAAAATAAAAAGTTGGCCAAAAAAAAATGCAAATTTACCTAAACCAATTATGAAAATTGCCCCAAAAAAAAAGTATTTTTTCATATGAAAAATCACCAAACGAAATATATAATTCCAATTATAAGTAGTTTCTTGAATTTCTACTCATTGCATATTAGCTAAACTATACTGACCGTAATGTCTTCGCATACAATACATATTTTGGCCCTCACGTAAAATTGTACGTTCTATTTTTCTATTTTTTTTTATTTGTATGACATACGATATATGAATATATAGCGTAATGTAAGTTGTGAAATCAGGGGAAGCACTGTAGGCAAAACAATTATTTAGAACATGTAAAAAAATTTTAGTTTCTATAATAACTTTTTATATTTTTGCTGTTTTGTATGGGTTTTAAATTGTTAGTTGCATAACGTAATATATATTGAGTAGTTAAGGCAGTAGGCAACACAAAACTTTAAAAAAAATGCGCGATTTTATAAAAGAGATTAGAATTTTTAAGTGCAATTTTTACATTGTCGATATTAAAATGAAAATTAGCGGAAAAGATTTGCGCAGAATTGTAAATAGTCTGTTCTGTGAAATACGCCGCACTCGAAAAATTATTTAAACCAGTACAGAAATTTCAGTCAGTTGAACTGACTGATAAATACCATCACCCAATATAAGATATTGTTTAAGTCTTGAGTTATTGAAATTAACCGATTTGTAATTAAAACCAGTTAGAAAGTTTCAGTCGGGCAACCCAACTTACATTTACCCTTACCCTCAGTAAAACAAATAATTTTCTATTATATTGATATTATTACTCGATTTCTAAAGTGGGCGGAGTGGTATATTTGTATGGGAGGTACAAGAAGGGGCGTGGCTAGGATTTCAAAATTTTTTCTAAAACTTTATCCTGTTATAGCTTTACTAAATACAGAATTTGGGGATGATCCCGTAGGGTGTATTGATATTATTACAGACAGACAGACAGACAGACAGACAGACAGACAGACAGACAGACAGACAGACAGACAGACAGACAGACAGACAGACAGACAGACAGACAGACAGACAGACAGACAGACAGACAGACAGACAGACAGACAGACAGACAGACAGACAGACAGACAGACAGACAGACAGACAGACAGACAGACAGACAGACAGACAGACAGACAGACAGACAGACAGACAGACAGACAGACAGACAGACAGACAGACAGACAGACAGACAGACAGACAGACAGACAGACAGACAGACAGACAGACAGACAGACAGACAGACAGACAGACAGACAGACAGACAGACAGACAGACAGACAGACAGACAGACAGACAGACAGACAGACAGACAGACAGACAGGCAGACAGACAGACAGACAGACAGACAGACAGACAGACAGACAGACAGACAGACAGACAGACAGACAGACAGACAGACAGACAGACAGACAGACAGACAGACAGACAGACAGACAGACAGACAGACAGACAGACAGACAGACAGACAGACAGACAGACAGACAGACAGACAGACAGACAGACAGACAGACAGACAGACAGACAGACAGACAGACAGACAGACAGACAGACAGACAGACAGACAGACAGACAGACAGACAGACAGACAGACAGACAGACAGACAGACAGACAGACAGACAGACAGACAGACAGACAGACAGACAGACAGACAGACAGACAGACAGACAGACAGACAGACAGATAGACAGACAGACAGACAGACAGACAGACAGACAGACAGACAGACAGACAGACAGACAGACAGACAGACAGACAGACAGACAGACAGACAGACAGACAGACAGACAGACAGACAGACAGACAGACAGACAGACAGACAGACAGACAGACAGACAGACAGACAGACAGACAGACAGACAGACAGACAGACAGACAGACAGACAGACAGACAGACAGACAGACAGACAGACAGACAGACAGACAGACAGACAGACAGACAGACAGACAGACAGACAGACAGACAGACAGACAGACAGACAGACAGACAGACAGACACTTTAGAAATCGAGTTCTAATATCAATACACCCAACGGGATCGTACCCAAATTCTGTATTTAGTAAATCTATTACAGGATAAAGTTTTGGAAAAAAACATTGGAAGTCTAGCCACGCCCCTTCTGGTACCTCCCATACAAATTCGCCTTTCCGCCCACTTTAGAGATGGAATAATAATATCAATACACTTGACACGATCGTGCCCAAATTCTGTATTTAGTAAAGCTATAACAGGATAAAGTTTTAGAGAAAAGATCTGAATGTCTAGACACGCCCCTTCTGGTACCTCCCATACAAATGTACCACGCCGCCCACTTTAGAGATGGAGTAATAATATCAATATTCTCGACACGATCGTG
The DNA here is from genome assembly GCA_964034835.1 of Muscina levida. Classification (NCBI taxonomy): domain Eukaryota; kingdom Metazoa; phylum Arthropoda; class Insecta; order Diptera; family Muscidae; genus Muscina; species Muscina levida. The sequence goes on from OZ035883.1 coordinate 82,446,038, forward strand.
CCCCAATTCTGTATTTTATTAAGTTATAACAGGATAAAGTTTTGGAGAAAAAATTGGAAGTCTAGCGGCGGCCCTTATGGGACCTCCCATACAAATGTACCTTTCCGCCCACTTCAGAGATAGAGTAATAATATCAATACATCCAACGCTATCGTGCCCAAACTCTGTATTTAGTAAAGCTATAACAGGAAAAAGTTTTGGAGGATAAACCTAGAAGTCTAGACACGCCCCTTCTAGTAACTCCCATACAAATTTATCACTCCACCCACTTTAGAAATCGAGTAATAATATCAATATAATAGCATTTTTTTTATTTTACTGAGGGTGATGGTATATGTAAGTCGGGTCGACCGACTGAAACTTTCTTACTGGTTTTAATGCATATGGTTAATTGTCTGTTCCGTAAAAAGCGCCGCAGCAAAAAAATAATTTATAAAAATCACACGTTTTTATACCATCACCCTTAGGGATGAGGGTATATATCATTTGATACGACCCAAAAGTGTAACACATAGAAGGAGTCACTTCAGACCCTAGGTTTCTTTGAACCAAATTCGATTCATGGCTTTTTAAGTCGTTTGAGCCATGTCCGTCTGTCTGTCTGTCTGTCTGGTGGCTCCGGCTGGTTCGCACGATAACTTTTGAAACACGCAACCAAATCTTTTGAAATTTTGCACGAGTTATTATTTTCTCAAAACTACTTACGGTATTGCAAATGGGCTACATGGCCCCGTCCCTTCTGGTACCTCCCATACAAATACATCATTCCGCCCACTTTAGAAATCGAGTAATAATTTCAATACACACTACGGGATCGTCCCCAAATTCTGTAATTAGTAAAGCTATAACAGGATAAAGTTTTGGAAAAAATTTTGAAAGCCTAGCCACGCCCCTACTGGTACCTCCCATACAAATCTACCTTTCCGCCCACTATAGAGATGGTGAAATAATATCAATAAATTAAACGTGATCGAAACCTAATTCTGCTTTTAGTAAAGCTATAACAGGATAAAGTTTTTGAGAAAAAAATTGGATGTCTATCCACGCCCCATCTGGTACCTCCCATACACATCTGGTACCGCCCACTTTAGAAATCGATTAATAATTATAAAAGACCTAAAGCGATCGTGCCCAAATTCTGTATTTGGTAAAGTTTAAGCAGGATAAAGTTTTGGAGAAAAAATCTGGAAGTCTAGACACGCCCCTTCTGGTACCTCCCATACAAATGTACCACTCCGCCCACTTTAGAAATAAGGTAATGAAATCAATACACTCGACACGATCGTGCTCAAATTCTGTATTTTGTAATGTTATAACAGGACAAAGTTATGGAGAAAAATTTGGAAGTCTAGCGACGCCCCTTATGGGACCTCCCATACAAATGTACCTTTCCGCCCACTTCAGAGATGGAGTAATAATATCAATACATCCAACGCTATCGTGCCCAAACTCTGTATTTAGCAAAGCTATAATAGGATAAAGTTTTGGAGGATAAACCTAGAAGTCTAGACAAGCACCTTCTAGTACCTTCCATACAAATTTACCACTCTACCCACGAGTAATAATATCAATATAATAGCAATTTTTTTATTTTACTGAGGGCGATGGTATATGTAAGTCGGGTCGCCCGACTGAAACTTTCTTACTGGTTTATACCATCACCCTTAGGGATGAGGGTATATATCATTTGATACGACCCAAAAGTGTAACACATAGAAGGAGTTACTTCAGACCCTAGGTTTCTTAGAACCAAATTCGATTCCTGACTTTTTAAGTTATTTGAGCCATGTCCGTCTGTCTGTCTGTCTGGTGGCTGTCCAGCTGGTTCGCACGATAACTTTCGAAAGACGTAACCAAATGTCTTGAAATTTTGCACGAGTTAATATTTCCACATAACTACTTACGGTATTGCAAATGGGCTACATAGCTCCGCCCCTTCTGGTACCTCCCATACAAATACATCATTCCGCCCACTTTAGAAATCGAGTTATAATATCAATACACCCAACGAGATCGTACCCAAATTCTGCACTTAGTAAAGCTATTACAGGATAAAAATAAAAGAAAAAAAATTATAAGTCTAGCCACGCCCCTTCTGGTACCTCCCAAACAAATTCACCTTTCCGCCCACTTTAGATGTGGAGTAATAATATCAATAAATCCATCGCGATCGTACCCTAATTTTTAATTTAGTAAAGCTATAGCAGGATACAGTTTTTGAGAAAAAAACTGAAGTCTACCAACGCCCCATCTGGTACCTCCCACACACATCTGGTACCGCCCACTTTAGAAATCGATTAATATTATTATTAGAACTACCGCGATCGTGACCAAATTCTGTATTTAGTAAAGCTATAACATTATAAAGTTTTGAGAAAAGATCTGAATGTCTAGACACGCCCCTTCTGGTACCTCCCATACAAATGTACCACGCCGCCCACTTTAGAGATGGAGTAATAATATCAATATTTTCGACACGATCGTGTCCCAATTCTGTATTTTATTAAGTTATAACAGGATAAAGTTTTGGAGAACAAATTGGAAGTCTAGCGGCGCCCCTTATGGGACCTCCCATACAAATGTACCTATAACAGGATAAAGTTTTGGAGGATAAACCTAGAAGTCTAGACACGCCCCTTCTAGTACCTCCCATACAAATTTACCACTCCACCCACTTTAGAAATCGGGTAATAATATCAATATAATAGCATTTTTTTATTATTTTACTGAGGGTGATGGTATATGTAAGTCGGGTCGCCCGACTGAAACTTTCTTACTGTTTTTTATTGCATATGGTAAATTGTCTGTTCCGTGAAAAGCGCCGGAGGTTAAAAATTATTTAAAAAAAATTGCGCGATTTTTATACCATCACCCGTAGGGATGAAGGTATATATCATTTGATACGACCCAAAAGTGTAACACATAGAAGGAGTCACTTTAGACCCTAGGTTTCTTTGAACCAAATTCGATTCATGACTTTTTAAGTCGTTTGAGCCATGTCCGTCTGTCTGTCTGTCTGTCTGTCGGGTGGCTGTCCGGCTGGTTCGCACGATAACTTTCGAAAGACGCAACCAAATGTTTCGAAATTTTGCACGAGTTATTATTTTCTCAAAACTACTTACGGTATTGCAAATGGGCTACATGGCCCCGCCCCTTCTGGTACCTCCCATACAAATACATCATTCCGCCCACTTTAGAAATCGAGTAATAATATCAATATACCCTACGGAATCCTCCCCAAATTCTGTATTTAGTAAAGCTATAACAGGATAAAGTTTTGGAAAAAATTTTGAAAGCCTAGCCACGCCCCTTCTGGTACCTCCCATACAAATCTACCTTTCCGCCCACTATAGAGATGGAGAAATAATATCAATAAATTAAACGTGATCGTACCCAAATTCTATTTTGAGTAAAGCTATAACAAGATAAAGTTTTAGAGAAAAAAATTGGAAGTCTATTCACGCCCCATCTGGTACCTCCCATACACATCTGGTACCGCCCACTTTAGAAATCGATTAATATTATTAAAAGACCTAACGCGATCGTGCCCAAATTCTGTATTTGGTAAAGTTTAAGCAGGATAAAGTTTTGGAGAAAAAATCTGGAAGTCTAGACACGCCCCTTCTGGTACCTCCCATACAAATGTGCCACTCCGCCCACTTTAGAAATAGAGTAATAATATCAATTCACTCGACACGATCGTGCCCAAATTCTGTATTTTGTTATATTATAACAGGACAAAGTTTTGGAGAAAAAAATTGGAAGTCTAGACACGCCCCTTATGGTACCTCCCATACAAATGTACCTTTCCGCCCACTTTTGGGATGTAGTAATAATATCAGTACACCCAACGCAATCGTGCGCAAATTCTGTATTTAGTAAAGCTATAACAGGATAAAGTTATGGAGAATAAATCTGGAGCCTAAACACACCCCTTCACGTACCTCCCATATAAATGTACCACTACTCCGCCCAATTTCGAAATCGAGTAATAATATCAATAAAAAAGAAAATTATTTGTTTTACTGAGGGTAAGGGTAAATGTAAGTCGGGTTGCCCGACTGAAACTTTCTAACTGGTTTTAATTACAAATCGATTATTTTCAATAATTCAAGACTTAAACAATATATTATATTGGGTGATGGTATTTATCAGTCAGTTTAACTGACTGAAATTTCTGTACTGGTTTTAAAATAATTTTTCATGTTTTTAATTTTCTTAAGAAAAATTTAATTTTTCATGGTTTTAATTTTTAAAGAAAAGGGCCACAGACGAAAAATTATTTTATAAAAATCACGCGTTTTTTTTATTGCATATGGTAAATTGTCTGTTACGTTAAAGCGCCGCAGGCGAACAATTATTTAAAAAAAATCGCGCGATTTTTTTAAAATAATTTTTCATGTTTATAGTTTTTTAAAGAAAATTTTAATTTTTCAGATTTTAGTTTTTTAAGAAAAGAGAAAATTTGATTTTTAATAAGAAAAGGGCCACAGACGAAAATTCTTCTTCTTCTTCTTTACTGGCAGCAACAACAGAAATTCATCTATCAGTAGCCGCACGTAGAAAACCATTCCAAGCGCTTCGGTCTTTTGCGCTCCGTAGATAGTTCATCATACCAAGCTTACTTAACATTTCCGTCACCTGGTCTATCCATTGGAGTTTTGGTCGCCCCCTCCTGCGCCGCCCATCGAGTTTATTGCCGAAGACTTTACAAGCCGGAGCGTTTTCGTCCATTCGTACAATGTGTCCAAGCCAGCGCATTCGGTCTATTTGAACGCGCTTGACCACGTCGATGTCGTTGTACAGATCATACAGCTCATGATTCATTCGACGACGGTACTCGCCGTTCACGATGATGGGTCCAAATATTTTGCGGAGTATTTTTCTCTCGAAGACTCCCAGAATAGATTGATCCGCTTGTGTCATTACCCACGATTCTGCGCTGTAGAGCAAGACAGGTAGGATCAGAGTCTGGTAGAGCTGGATCTTTGTTTTTAGAGAGATCGCTTTGTCGTTAAATCGCTTGCTTAGCGCATAGTAGCAGCGGTTTGCGATCAATACTCGTCTTTTGATTTCGAGGCTGACATTATTATTTTTGTTTATGGCGGAGCCAAGGTAGACAAAATCATCTACCACTTCAAAATTATAGTTGTCAACGTTCACGCAGCGTCCCAGACGAGTGGACTCTTTGTTCGTTGAAACAAATAACTTGGTTTTGTCCTCGGTTATCACCAGACCCACTTCAGCCGACTGCTTTTCAATGCTCGAAAAAGCCGCAGTAACATCTCGCAATCCACGTCCAATAATATCGATATCATCAGCATACGCGAGCAACATGTGGCTTTTGTTAAATATGGTGCCATTCCTGTTTACTGCTGCTTTCCGCATGATCATCTCCATTACGATGTTAAAGAGATCGCAGGACAGACTATCGCCTTGTCTAAAGCCTCGCTTGGTAGAAAATGCCTCTGACAGATTTTTGCCAATTTTCACTGAAGACTTCGTGTCAGTCAGTGTCATCCCGCAGAGTCGATGCATGTTACCAGGTCATCGCCGCCGGCTTTAAAAAGCTCTGCCGGCAGTCCATCGGCTCCCGCAGCTTTATTATTTTTAAGCCGGGCAATTGCCGTGCTGATCTCGTTTTGGCTCGGTGGTGGACAATCTACTCGATCGTCGATGATTGGTGCGATTCCGTCACTTATTCTGCCTTCGGGAACGAGAAGAGATTGAAAGTGTTCCCTCCATATTTGCAGCACACTCTGAGTGTCCGTGACCAGATTTCCGTCTCTGTCCTTACAGGTGGGGATCCCTGTTCCAAAACCTTTACTTTTTACCTTTTGGTAGAACTTTCGGGCCTCACCTCTACCCCTGTAGTTTTCGATATCCTGGCTCTCTCTTTTCTTCCACAGACGCTTTTTCCGTCTGAACAGGCGTTTCATCTCCCTCCTTTTCTCTTTATAACGCTCCGTCACCGCACGCGTCGCCATTGACTGCAGTTTTGCCTTGTATGCAGCATCCATTTCCTCAGACATTTCGCGGCATTCGTCATCGTACCAGGGCTTGTCTGAGCGTGGTTTTTCATAACCCAGTACGGTTTTTGCGGCAGTGGTCATAGAATTCGCAATATGCTGCCACTGCATGTCGGGAACATCAGAACTAGGGGGATTTGTTTGGAGTAATTGAGAGAGTTGGTTGGAGTAGGCATTGGCTATCTCAGTGGTCTGCAGCTTTGTGATGTCTAGCTTCCTTTGCGTTTGATTAAGAGTGTTTTTAGCTCTACTTAATCGTGTGCGTACCTTGGCTGCAACTAGGTGGTGATCCGAGTCGATATTTGCACCGCGCATCACACGCATGTCCATAACGCTTGAGACATGCCTTCCATCAATTACCACGTGATCAATCTGATTTCTTGTATTTTGATCGGGAGATATCCAGGTTGCCTTGTGGATATCTTTATGCGGGAATCTGGTTCCGCTCACAACCATGTTTCTTGCCGACGCGAAACTTACCAGTCTGAATCCGTTATCGGAGGAGTTGTTGTGTAGACTGAATTTTCCGACTGCTGAACCAAGAGCATCTTCCCTTCCTATTTTAGCATTAAAATCTCCCAGAACAATTTTAATGTCATGCGCAGGGCAGCTGTCATATATATCCTCCAGCCGCTCATAGAATGCATCTTTGATGTCATCGTCTTTGTCTTCCGTCAGACAAAAATTACGAAAATTATTTAATACAAATCACGGTGTTTTTATACCATCACCCGTAGGGATGAAGGTATATATCATTTGATACGACCCAAAAGTGTAACACATAGAAGGAGTCACTTTAGACCCTAGGTTTCTTTGAACCAAATTCGATTCATGACTTTTTAAGTCGTTTGAGCCATGTCCGTCTGTCTGTCTGTCTGTCTGTCTGTCTGTCTGTCTGTCTGTCTGTCTGTCTGTCGGGTGGCTGTCCGGCTGGTTCGCACGATAACTTTCGAAAGACGCAACCAAATGTTTCGGAATTTTGCACGAGTTATTATTTTCTCAAAACTACTTACGGTATTGCAAATGGGCTACATGGCCCCGCCCCTTCTGGTACCTCCCATACAAATACATCATTCCGCCCACTTTAGAAATCGAGTAATAATATCAATACACCCTACGGAATCGTCCCCAAATTCTGTATTTAGTAAAGCTATAACAGGATAAAGTTTTGGAAAAAATTTTGAATGCCTAGCCACGCCCCTTCTGGTACCTTCCATACAAATCTACCTTTCCGCCCAATATAGGGATGGAGAAATAATATCAATAAATTAAACGTGATCGTACCCAAATTCTATTTTGAGTAAAGCTATAACAAGATAAAGTTTTAGAGAAAAAAATTGGAAGTCTATTCACGCCCCATCTGGTACCTCCCATACACATCTGGTACCGCCCACTTTAGAAATCGATTAATATTATTAAAAGACGTAACGCGATCGTGCCCAAATTCTGTATTTGGTAAAGTTTAAGCAGGATAAAGTTTTGGAGAAAAAATCTGGAAGTCTAGACACGCCCCTTCTGGTACCTCCCATACAAATGTACCACTCCGCCCACTTTAGAAATAAAGTAATAATATCAATACACTCGACACGATCGTGCCCAAATTCTGTATTTTGTTATATTATAACAGGACAAAGTTTTGGAGAAAAAATTGGAAGTCTTGACACGCCCCTTATGGTACCTCCCATACAAATGTACCTTTCCGCCCACTTTTGGGATGTAGTAATAATATCAGTACACCCAACGCAATCGTGCGCAAATTCTGTATTTAGTAAAGCTATAACAGGATAAAGTTATGGAGCCTAAACACACCCCTTCACGTACCTCCCATATAAATGTACCACTCCTCCGCCCAATTTCGAAATCGAGTAATAATATCAATAAAATAGAAAATTATTTGTTTTACTGAGGGTAAGGGTAAATGTAAGTCGGGTTGCCCGACTGAAACTTTCTAACTGGTTTTAATTACAAATCGATTATTTTCAATAACTCAAGACTTAAACAATATATTATATTGGGTGATGGTATTTATCAGTCAGTTTAACTGACTGAAATTTCTGTACTGGTTTTATTGCATTTTTTTAAAATAATTTTTCATGTTTTTAGAAAAAAGAAAATTTTAATTTTTTTAAGTTTTTTTTTAGAAAAGAGCAGCAGACGAATAATTTTTTTTAAAAAAATCGAGCAATTTTTTTTTTTTTGGTTTGTTAAAGAAATGCTTGTTTTTAGTTTTTAAGAGATAATTTTACTTTTTCTTTATTTCCCTATTAATATGTATGCCAAAATAGCTGAGATGAAGCAAAGAGTCTGTAATTGGTGAGCGTCGTTGTTGTTAGAAGAGGAGAAGATAACGGTTGAAAAAATTCTTAAGAGAGAGATGGATGGTTTTTTCTACGTGCAAGATGTTATACAAGTTTACAAATAAGTTTAAAGGTAATAAATAAACTATATTATTTTCAATAAAAAACCAAGGCTTTTTTATTTTGCCGAAGGAAATTAGACCCCAAAAATATTAAGCCTGACCCTAAAATGAAATTGGACCCCAAAAAAGCGAAAATAGGCCCCACAATTTTATGAAATTATGCCCCAAAAAAATCTTTGGGGTCTATTGTCACACAGACATTTGGGGTATAATTGCATTATGCAAATATACCCCAATAAAAATATAAAATTACGCTCCAAAAAATCATAAAATTTCGTGTTGTTGTTTTCCATATATTTTTTGAGGCCTAATTTCATTTTTGATTTGGGGTGTATTTTCGTGGGGCCTAATGGCATACCGCCAATTAAAAGATTATCAAATGATTCAGCGACTCTAATCGACGCTTAAGGAGTATATGTGTTTATACTGTAACAGCTCAAAAATATGCATTACGCATATGCTCGGGAGAATACAAACTTTGAATAGCCTAATTATATAATTTAGCTTCGGAAAATATCCTATAAGTTCATCCTCTGTAAAATATTCTAAAAAGGCGGAAACGATGGAATATGCGAACGAACGTTTTAAAAGACTTTATCCTGCAATTTCCCCAACAACGGCAGAGTCTAGTAACAGTTAAGATTGAAGATAAAGGAATTCCCTAATGGTAGTCTTTGCAACGATTTAAACAGGACAAAAAATAACATCCAAAATCCACCAGTGAAAACCAATTGCAATGACACAACACTATATGATGATTTCAACTAATTCAATAGATTTATTAAAAGGACAGAAAAGCTCAACATCCTTCTAAACGCGCTTTTGTCAATAAATCCTACTTTCACAATTAGTGAGTGCGTGTTTTCTGTATCAAGCTTTATAAAAACGAAACAGAAGAATAAACTAAAAATTGAACACCTAAATTGCATACTAATTCTTAAATACAATTTTAACAAAAACATGAAAATATTCCAAAAATGTATTCCTTTCCAAATATACTACTTTAAACAATAAAAGGAGAGATTCCAAAAATTTATTTAAAAGTAAAAACACAAAATAAAACAACACATTTCTTATTTTTTGTAAATAAATCAGAGACCGTAAGTCTTATAACTTTTATTTATAAAAGTCCCTCTTTAAGATTTATTTTCTGATTTTTATTATATCTCTCCGAACAAAAGACTTATTTTTGATTTATATTTTAAAAGTCCCAAAACAAAAATTATTTCTGATTTATATTTTATCGCTCAGAAATAAGAGTTATTTTTTACTTCTATTTTAAAAGTCCCACAATAATAATTATTGAAGACTTTTTGAAATAGAAATCAAAAATAAAAACCAGTACAGAAATTTCAGTCAGTTAAACTGACTGATAAATACCATCACCCAATATAATATATTGTTTAAGTCTTGAGTTATTGAAAATAATCGATTTGTAATTAAAACCAGTTAGAAAGTTTCAGTCGGGCAACCCGACTTACATTTACCCTTACCCTCAGTAAAACAAATAATTTTCTATTTTATTGATATTATTACTCGATTTCGAAATTGGGCGGAGGAGTGGTACATTTATATGGGAGGTACGTGAAGGGGTGTGTTTAGGCTCCATAACTTTATCCTGTTATAGCTTTACTAAATACAGAATTTGCGCACGATTGCGTTGGGTGTACTGATATTATTACTACATCCCAAAAGTGGGCGGAAAGGTACATTTGTATGGGAGGTACCATAAGGGGCGTGTCAAGACTTCCAATTTTTTCTCCAAAACTTTGTTATAATATAACAAAATACAGAATTTGGGCACGATCGTGTCGAGTGTATTGATATTATTACTTTATTTCTAAAGTGGGCGGAGTGGTACATTTGTATGGGAGGTACCAGAAGGGGCGTGTCTAGACTTCCAGATTTTTTCTCCAAAACTTTATCCTGCTTAAACTTTACCAAATACAGAATTTGGGCACGATCGCGTTACGTCTTTTAATAATATTAATCGATTTCTAAAGTGGGCGGTACCAGATGTGTATGGGAGGTACCAGATGGGGCGTGAATAGACTTCCAATTTTTTTCTCTAAAACTTTATCTTGTTATAGCTTTACTCAAAATAGAATTTGGGTACGATCACGTTTAATTTATTGATATTATTTCTCCATCCCTATATTGGGCGGAAAGGTAGATTTGTATGGGAGGTACCAGAAGGGGCGTGGCTAGGCATTCAAAATTTTTTCCAAAACTTTATCCTGTTATAGCTTTACTAAATACAGAATTTGGGGACGATTCCGTAGGGTGTATTGATATTATTACTCGATTTCTAAAGTGGGCGGAATGATGTATTTGTATGGGAGGTACCAGAAGGGGCGGGGCCATGTAGCCCATTTGCAATACCGTAAGTAGTTTTGAGAAAATAATAACTCGTGCAAAATTCCGAAACATTTGGTTGCGTCTTTCGAAAGTTATCGTGCGAACCAGCCGGACAGCCACCCGACAGACAGACAGACAGACAGACAGACAGACAGACAGACAGACGGACATGGCTCAAACGACTTAAAAAGTCATGAATCGAATTTGGTTCAAAGAAACCTAGGGTCTAAAGTGACTCCTTCTATGTGTTACACTTTTGGGTCGTATCAAATGATATATACCTTCATCCCTACGGGTGATGGTATAATCATTCAATGAGTTTTTCAAATCAAAATCGAAAATAAAAATCAGCCTGAGACTTATATTTTTTCTGATGAAAAAGGAAACGTGTTAGACCCCAAGTATCTTAAGACCAAATTGTTTCAGGACTTCCTAAGACGATTGAGCCATGTCCGTCTGTTTGGTTGGCTGGATGGGTCGTGGGCAGGATAACTCGAATAAACCTTCACTGATCCTTATGAAAATGTGCCAGCCTTAATATTTTCCAAAATGAAGTAATGGGATTGTAAATGAGCGAAATATCTAGCTGACTAGCAATTTCTTCACTTGACTGCAACTTTTCCACCGATTAATTTTATATCTAAAATCCCTTCTATAAATTAACAAACACAATAGGACGGACAATCGGATGGACACTGTATGTGCATGGATATAATGTACTAAGAATGTTTGTATTAAAGCGTTCTATTGGAACAAAAGACAATATTTTGCAATACAAATGATTCTTGGTTGAATGAAGAATTAGCTTCAAAGGACAAGAATTCTATAAAGATTTCTACAGTACCTCTGAGCATCCCAATGAAACTATGACGCTCTTGTGAAACGATCCTGTGGGATAAACGCGAATAACGTCTTCAAGCTGAAACACCGCCAATCACTTAGGATTGATAAAGCATGCATTTGGTTGCATCTTCGAACTTGTAAAACAGTATTGCGTGAGATGGTGCACACCCGCCAATTACCTACTTTTTTTCGAGGTTATACAACTTTGCACCCTTTTTTGCCATGTTTAACTCACAGTTAACGAACTATAAGTGGCCACTTAGTCCAGTTATTTACAGCTAAACTTGCTCATCTCCTCGAGCTGATCAAAAACATATATACATTTCTTTTATTACAAAAAACAATAATGCCGATATCAGCAAAAGACTTTTATTTCAGGCCTAAAGAAATAAAAATCTTTAGGTGAGTTTTAAATGTTTGGAAAAATATATCTCATTGATTGATTTTTATTTTTTGTATGGCAAAATAAAACTCACTTCGTAATTTTTATTTCAAAATGTTTTCAATAACTCTTATTCAAAGACTCGAAAAATAAAAATCAAAAATAACTCTTATTCATTGAGGGATATAATATAAATCAAAAATAACTCTTATGTCCAACGGGTGTCACAATGGGTCCATAAGGACCTAAGTGTTCTCCTCGAAGATGGAGATGCCCGCACACCAACCAACCAGCTCTTATTTGATGAGCGATATAATATAAATCAAAAAATCACAAAATAAAAGTTAATTGCGAAATTCTATAGAGGGAGTAAAAACCAATGTTTTGGTGTATTTAAAATAATTTTAGCACATTTCCTTCACATTGATTTTTTTAGTTGTAAAATCGATCAATAACAGTTATTTTCGGTCCCTGAAATAAATGCATTTTTTTAAAACAAATTATTTATTTTTAATTAATTTTTATTTTTGACTTTTTTGGAAAAAAAAAACCGAAAAAGCCCGGTTAAACCGGTTTTTTTTTCAAATGCTGTATTCGAAGTCCGAGTTTTCTAAAAATTAAATTTTTCGAATAACGCAGAAACCGGGTTTTTGATAAAAGGAGGTATTTGAACACTCTAATTATGTGACTTCAGGTTAGGCGTATGACGTCAGTTCGATATTATTATTATTATTAGCCTTTAAAACAACTTGACAACATATATAAATATTTATATCTTAGTGTCTAAGTGAGAGGCCGAAATGATTAAAGATTTCCATTAGCTTCGATCTTGATGTCCTACCAAGCAGCATCAGTGATTCCTCCACCTGGTCCTTCCAACGTAGTCGCGGTCTCCCTCTTTGCGCTCTTTTCCTCATCCATTCTTACGACATGGCCTAGCAAGCGTAATCGTTGCACTTTGATTCGCTTGACGACATCAATGTCGTGGTATAACTCGTACAGCTCATGGTTCATCCCAATCCTAAACTCGACGTTAACGCAAATGGGTCCGTATATTTTGCGGAGTATTTTTCTCTCAAACACCGCCAGATGAGCTGCACCTGCCTGTGTAAGCACCCAAGATTCGGAGGCATACAGCAGGACCGGTAAAATTAGTACCTGGTACAGCTGGACTTTGGTGTTTCGAGATAGGGTGGTGTTTATGAAGTGCTTGCGTAGTCCAAAGAAACACCTGTTGGCAAGCACTATTCACCGTTTTATTTCGATGCTGACACTGTTGTTTTTGTTCATGGCGGATCCGAGGTAGATAAATTCTTCCAATACCTCAAAGCAATAGTTTTCAACGTTCACGCTGCATCCCCAACGGGTGGACACTTTGTTCGACGATACCATTAACTTCGTCTTGTCCTCATTCACTGCCAAACCCATTTTCGCTGACTCCCTTTCAACTAATGAGAAAACAGCTATTACCTCACGCATCGTTCGACCGATAATGTCGATATCATCGGCATATGCGAGCAGCATGTGGATCTTATTCACTATGGTGCCTGACATGTTAACCGCTGCTTTCCTTAACACCTTCTCCATCACTATGTTTAACAGCATTCATGACAAACTATCACCCTGTCTAAGACCTCTCGTCGTATCGAATGGTGCATATAGATCCTTGCCACTCCGAACAGAGGATTTGGTATTCGAAAGGGTATACCGCAAAGACGAATTATCTTCGCAGGAATACCGAACTCAGACATGGCTTCGTACAGTCGATGCCTGATGGGACTATCGAAGGCAGCTTTGTAATCGACAAAGAGGTGGTAAGTGTCGATTTTCTTCTCATGGGTTTTCTCCAGAATCTGCCGTAATGTAAATATCTGATCCGTCGTGGATTTGCCCGGTCTAAAGCTGCACTGGTAAGGTCCAATCGGGTTTTCCACAATTGGCTTTAGACGTTCACACAGTATGCTAGACAGGACCTTATACGCAATCGGTAAGAGGCTAATTCCACGGTAGTTTTTACACTCACTACGGTCAAATTTTTTGTAGATTGGACATAGCACACTGAGATTCAAATCCACTGGCATGCTCTCCTGAAGCCAAATATTCTTTATGAGCTGTGGCATGCTTAAAACAAGCTCATCTCCACCCACCTTAAACAACTCAGCTGGAAGACCATCAGCCCCAGCGGCTTAGTTGTTCTTTAGGCGGGATATGGCAGTTGTTATCTTAGCTTGGCTCGGAGGTGGACACTCGATGCTATCATCTCGGATTGGTACACAGTCTCAATCAGCCGAGTTTTCAGACACCAATAGGCTGCAGAAGTGATCTTTATATATTCTCAGTACACTCTCGGAGTCAGTAACGAGATGATCAACCTTGTCTTTATAGGAGGGAAGACTTGTTCCATGTACCTTACCATTTATCTTTTGATAGAATTTTCGGGCATCACCTCTGTTCCTGTAATCTTCAATACACACATTCCTGTACTTTTCATGAACAGCTCGCGTTGCCATTGGCTGCAGTTTGGCCCTGTATGCAGCATCTTTTTACCGGGTGGCATCCCGGCATTCGTCATCGTACCAGGCATTATCGTTAAAGTGCTTCACATACCCTAGTACGGATCGCGCAGTCCTTTCCATCGAGTGGTCTATATGTTGCCATTGCGCGCTAGTATTTTCGGGAGTTGGAGCATCAAGAAGTAGTTGAGTGAGTTGGTTAGAATAGGCATTGGCTATCTCCGCGGTCTGCAATTTAGCGATGTTCAGCTTTCTCTGTGCATGGTTACGCAGGGTTTTCGCCCTGCTTAGCCTAGTACGCACCTTGACTGCAGTGAGGTGATGATCAGAGTTGATGTTCGCACCTTTGACCACTCTCACGTCTTAGACATTTGACCCGTGCCTTCCATCGATTACCTCGTGATCAATTTGGTTTCTCGTTACTTGATCGGGAGATATCCACGTTGCTTTGTGAATGTTTTTGTGGTCAAATCGTGTGCTGCTAATTACCATGTTCCTTGCTGCAGAGAAATCAATCAGTCTGATTCCGTTTGGCGATGTGTCAGTATGCAGACTAAATTTTCCGACTGTTGGGCTAAAGACATTCTCACGGCCTATTTTGGCATTAAAATCCCCCAGCACGATTTTAATATCATGGCCCGGGCTACGGTCATATGTTTCTTCATGTTGGGCGTAGAATTCGGTTTTGACCTCGTCACTTTTCTCCTAAGCACATATCAGCGTGATATAGACAAATTTTGCCTTAACTCTTATGGTGGCGATTCGTTCACTGACAGGAGTAAAACTAGAGACCAGGTGTCGTACCACAAATCCACAACCAAACTCATGCTTATCCGCATGGCAGCTTTAGTACACGTCACACATCCTCATCCGCGAGCATCCATATCCAGTCCACCGGATTTCCTGTATGGCAGTAATGTCAGCCTTATACTCTTCGAGGACATCCGCCAGTTGAATAGAGGCACCTGGTCGGTAAAGAGTTCTAACATTCCAAGTGCATTTTCTCAAATCATGGCCCTTAAAACGTTTGCGGTGGTCGTCAACATTTTGGGGGTTCTTTTTCTCTTATTTCTCATTTTATTCACTGCTATGGATTTTCGCAATTTAATTTTCGGAAGATGTGGGTTGCTAACCCTCGTCTGCTAGATTGGTACTACGGCTGCTATCTGCACGTCCAATCCCACGATGCAACCATGATTCAGCGGTTTAAGCCTACTTTCCTGAGACGTCTCTTTGACCTTTCAGGATACATGGTTGTAATGCCTTCTAACGTTAGCTAACTTTTAAGCGGTTTGTAAGGTCGTGCATTCTGATGTATATTACAACAAATTTTGTTCTTATATGCCACTGTATAAACTTGAATGAACTAGGTTTTTTTTAAAAATTATCAGAGCTGACTATCCGAGAATATTATGTCAAATAGATTTCTGAAAAATTTTCATTTCAAAGCGTATTTCCAAAAGTTAATACATAATCGGAAATTTGATTTTTTTTTTGTTTTGTGCTGAACTTTTTGCTAAAAAGTGAATTTGAAATTGAACAATATTATTTTGCGAAAGATTGGTGAATTCCATTGTTTTTTGTTATATTTCGTGCTGTGTGAATTGGGAGGTATGTAACGCATTTCTGTTGATAATGCTTTATGTTGATGTGTGACACAATTCCCTTCATCTTTGTTAGGAATCGGGATTTTCTTATTTCTCCCAAATATTCCACATATTTATTGGCGAAAATTTGCGCGACATTTTATAACATTCTGCGGCAAAATATTGGATGCTCAATATCAATTATTGCTGAAAATTTGGAGAAATCTGCTTAAGATTTATTTGAGATTGGATGTACAATCTCCATAGATTACAGTACAATTAGCTTACGCACGGAAAACGAACATACCTTGGGACGCATGGCGTAAATTTATATTTGGACACAAATCTTGGTATTAACCAATTCAATACCATCATAATGGATCAATTATTTTCTTTTTCCTGTTGACATCTTTAGATAAGTACACTAGTATAACGTAACGAATTTTCTTTAAAATTTAATATAATTTTTTTTGTTTGTATCTTGTTAGTTTATGATTCATATTTACACGTTCATAAAAGAATTTTTAGTTTAAACTTCAATATACGTCAAGTAACATCGTATTAAATGCATTAAAATTAAGAAGTAAGAACGAAAACCACATACATCTATCCAGCGTCGACATCAGGCCTGCTGTCATCGGTGGATTCTTTCAAATGGTGAGTTTAAATGAATTACGTTATTCAAAATCATATAGAAAAACACGAATTACATAACTTCATTTCAAAACAATTTTTCTGTTAGTTTCAATACATTAATATTTTAATTTTATTAGCATAACGTTCTTTTACATAATCAGTCCGTAGATGTTAATAAAATTTCATTAGCATTCAAATAATATGAATACATACTAACAAGCAAAGCTATTTAAACTTTTAACAGTTAGTCACATCTATTCACTTAACAGAATTCTGTCTTGCTAACTTAAAATTTGAAATAGCTTACATTTTAAAACCGTGTTTACATGATGTTACGTACATCAATTTCCGAACTGTAATGATATTAAAATTTACTGAAACTACTTGGACATACATATTAGTACTCTAAATCTATTAAACTTTTGTTTATTTTTTCCTATTGTTTTTTTTTTTGAATAACTATAATTTTTGTTGAATAACTATGTTACTAGTTTTTACTAATTTTAATAATTTCAATATGAATTACCTTATCGAATAAATTGTGTGATAAAATTGGAAATGCATAACTAGGGTTTATTTTTATTCCACGAAACACTTAGCATCCGGTTAAGCTAATCATAATGGGATATCCAGTAGATAGTAAATGGATATCAATGGTAGGGTGGGTAGTGATTATGAAGGGGTGCTTTACATCTTTAACCTCTTCAGCGTTCTACACTTAGATACTTTTCTCTTCATTTTCTTTAAGTTATCTTCATTTTGTGGTTTTAGCTACTTAATTTTATTTGTATGTTTCGAGCTCTAAACTGCCTTCATGAAGACAAGAACACCACCCTATAACCCTGAGCACGGCCGGTTCTAAAAGTAGCTATTGGTCTTCATGAGGTAGAGCTTGAGTCGGGCCGTTACAGGTTGCTTTAAAGTTATTGCCTGGGGAATACTTGGTCTAAGACCGGAAGTAGTTAGCTGCTTGGACAGTGCCACAAAGGAATCGCTTCTGGTCACTCCCAAGTGAGTAACAATCAGTAACTTTCAACCTCTGAGCAAAGTCCCATTCCCCAAGTTCGATATTACCCAGTCGGAAATTTGGTAAGGTACTTCCAATAAAAAGGCAAGGCTAAAATACTTAATTTTTACGCTTACTAAAAGAAACTAGAAATGGTAATGGTAACGAAAGCCGAAGCTATAACTACTAGTAAATATGTTCTCTCATTCAGTTTGCTTCTGTTTCTGGACGTGTGTAGACGTGTTTTTGCATTAGATTTTTTAAACCTTAAGCGAGAAAAGAAGTTATAATGCGTACGTTTCAGGTATAGAGAAGGTGAAAATGGATGCTTTTGGAAAGCATAACTTAAAAATTCTTCATAAAAGAAGCCGTAATTGGAATGCAGCTCTCAATATCGCACTGCATTACAATTCCATTGCCAAAAAAAAAGTTATTTTAGAATCCAAACCCGAAGATTCTCGAGTGATAACATGCATTACTTTTAATTTTTTTTATAGAAACAAAAGTGGAAGCATGTATCATGTCTAACTCCATTTCCAAAATAATGCTTACGCCAGGCGGCCATTCTTTGAAAAAAGTAATGGAAACCCGTAAGTAAGCATAACATAATACGTTATTTCATGCTTTTTTTCTACTGGGTAACCACAATGTCTCTGTCTCATCACAAACCTTAAAGGAAGAAATCATCTCAAAGCTAATGAGAACTTTACCCAAGGGTGCGAAAATAGCATCCTCGAAGCACACAACATGCATGCCAGCATAGCACACCCATACAAGCTCTTGCCTATGCATGTGTTCATCGTACACAATTGAGTTGTTGTTGTTGGTACAAGTGCCAACCACGTTCTGTGTACCTTCAGTGTTTTTCATTGCTCTTGATTTGTTTTTTGTTGATCTGTAGTGAATTATGATATTTAGATATTTAAGACTGAGTCTCCCACCAAATTTCAATCCCTAGTATTATGGCCTAAAGTACTCCATGAATATTACAAATGTAACTGATGCAAATTCCAGTTTCCTACAAACGTATCCAAAGAATCTACATTGAAGTATCTAATTTAATTTGCTCAAGTTTTAACATTTGTATAATAGAATAACTTTTAGCACCTCATTATTTTATTGTTTACTAAACCTACACTTGCACAAAGTAAAACAACACATTTTCATTCATAAATATTGCTGTTTCCTTTTTCCTAATTGGTTAAGACAACGCCTTCATTGTGTTTCCATGCGGAAACAACTTTTTGACGCGGTGCCATGTCGCCACACATTAGGGAATTCTTAAAATATTTGAAGATATTTCCTCGGCGTTATTCAAATTTCAATGGGTATTTAAGCTGCATTCGTGGTATTCACACTTTTCCACTAAACATATGCGACACCGACGCTCTTTGTTCGTTTGTGGTTATATGTATGGAAGTAAATATATACAAGGATATGTAAATCATGGTGAACTTTAAACGCGTGTATGATTTTTACGTGAATGTTAAACAAAGTGAAGAGCAAATATTTATTATTCACATGTTAGCATCCTTTAAAATATGTACAACAAAGCATAAACACGAACGCGATTCTTAAATGTGCGTCCCAACACTTCCGATCCATCTTAAAGTGGCAACGACACATGACACATTTGTGTTGTTCGGTGCTTCCTACTATGGTGATATGTGTCTGAATGTGCTTTAAGTGTGGAAAGGTAACATTTAGGATCACATAAGGCCCCCTGCCTGGTTGGAAGTAATGAAAGAAAACTTAATTTTTCAAAAATAGTTAATTTTGTATGGGAGGTACCAGAAGGGGCCACCGGATAAAGTCCATATTCATTTCTGTACCAAAGTTTTGTAAGTAAATATACTTAAAAAAAACTTAATTCCCCTTTACACACCATGAATGAGGTATGGGATAGCTTCTCGTGTTGTTGTGAATTCGATTTTTACACATTTCACGATTTTTTCACAACTAACGGTACCTACTTGTTTATCGACGAATGCGAACGTCACTGTTGGAGAAGCTCTTACTAGACATGCCGATTGATTCGACACTAACACTGCGAAGTTGCTGTCGACAACATTCGAGGGGAGCCGACAATGAAAGAAAATTTTTCTTTTTTAGATGACTGGAGCCAGGAGTTGAACCTGTGATCTCCCGCATGGAAGTGGCGTGTTCTAACCACTATGCCACGGCCGGCACATCTTACAAAAAATTTGACTGAATTCAGTGGACCAAAAAGATATGTATAATGGTGAGTTCGTTCATTTGTATGGTACGAACCAGAATGTATGTGCTCACTAGTAAGATTTTCTGAGGTTTGCCTCCTTTTACAAGCTAAATTTATTGAGCAAATTTCATTATCCTCCAGGTGCCCGTTTAGAAATTTTGGGAGAAATATAAATTTTTCAAAAATAGGTTATTTTGTATGGTATGTACCAGAAAAGGGTGAACCGATATAGTCTATATTCATTCCTCAGTCGAATTTCATAAGCGTATATCTTACGCAAAACTTGATTGAATTCAGTGTACTTACAAAAAGATATGTATGTAAGATGGGAGCTACCAGAAGGTGTGTGGCGTTTCGGTTTTCTTGGGGTTTGTCTACTATTGCAAGTCAATTAAACTGACCAAATTCAGATATCCTCCAGATGTCCGCTTGGAAGTTATGATATAAATATAAATATTTTCCTAAAATATGTAAATTTGTATGGAAGTTACCAGAAGGGTTGGGGCTACTCTGCCCATTTACAATCCCGTTACTTCGTTTTAGAAAATATTAATGCTGGTAAAATTTCACTTTCACTTTCAAATTTCATCCTTAAGGGTGATGGTATAAAAATCTCTAAATATCACAGAATTCATTACGGATATTTTGTGCTGTGAGAATAACAAAGTTTATTGTTTCTTTACTTAATCATACGATATAAACCCATTTTAAACATCTATGCACAAAAGATAAATATTTATTTTCAATTATTCATTATATCAAAATATAACTGTACTGCGTTGTCGAAGAACTGTGAAATTCGCCAACTCTGTTCTAGTTCACTTAAAATTTATTCAACATTTCGATTCGCGTGAATGTTTGCATTATCCCACGACGATAACATTTGTAAGGGAGGATTAAATGTTATATCTACCGAATTCTACATGATTTGACAAACTAGATGGAATAGCATAACAAACGCACAACACGAACATAAATGTTTCCATTAGTATACTTTAGCGAAAGCTGTCGCTATATTGGTCTTCCCGCACACATGCAGACGTAAACGTTTCCACCACTTTCTTGACTTCTTTCACATAGAAGGACGCGCTGCATTAACGTAATCAAAGATACAACATAAAAACACTCCATCTCTATACGTATACATTATTCGATCAACCAAACACTGAAGAAACAAATTAAATAATTGTCAATGGAGCGTTATAAATATTTAACTGTTTGTTTATCACTTAAGTTTACGCAACGATGGGCTGGTGAAGCGCTACCACATTGAGCAGTTTTATACTTCCTCACATAAATAATTGTATGGAAGGTTCGAATTCACAGCGGTTAGGATTTTAAGTATTGCGGAATTCAGTAAATTCGTTCGTTTTCTGATTTCAACTCATCTGGAATATGATTTTAATGTAGAAAATCGAAATTATGTAACTCGCGAAATTTATTAAAATTTCCGACAGTCTGAATGGAGCAAAATGCGCATTTAATACCAAGTCTATATTAAAAACTTTCAATAAGAAGTTATATGTATTGAAGTTTTTGTAAAGGGTGATAAATATGTAAATATGAATTGTTAAAAGTGATATCTGTGGTCCAGAAAACATGGTGGCAAGCTGAAGTGCCATCTGTATCTATGGGAAGAAAGTAAGTAACAATTTAGCGTATACAAGTGTTGTACTAACAAATTCTTCGGGACCGGCCGTGGCATAGTGGTTAGAACACGCGACTACCATGCGGGAGATCGCAGGTTCAAACCTGGCTCCAGTCATCTTAAAAGAAAAAAATAAATAAAATTTTCTTTCATTGTCGGCTCCCCTCGAATGTTGTTTGACAGCAACTTCGCAGTATTAAGCGTCGATTCAATCGTCGTGTCTAGTAAGAGCTTCTCAAAACAGTGACGTTCGCATTCGTCGATAAATAAGTAGGTGCCGTTAGTTGTGAATCTAAAAATAGAAAGCGTGTTAATTCACAACAACGCAAGAAGCTATCCCATACCTCATTCATGGGGTGCAAAGGGAAATTAAGTAGTAGTAGTACTAACAAATTCTGCAATTGCGAATAAATATTATTTCTGGTTTATAAATTTTTCTACGAATCGAATTATATTTTAGACGATAATAGTCAAATAAACTATTAGGAACTAAGTTGGTTTCTACCGTTATTGTTTGTTGTAAATTATGTGATTTGTAACTGAGATTGCATTGGTTTGTTCTTTCCTTCTTTGCTAGTGCGTTTTGTTATTGTTGTTGTGGTTTTGCTGCTGTGCTTTATTACAAACTTATTTGGAACTTATTTTTGGACATGTGTATCGGGATTGGTTTCATTGGAATTTGTTTCATTTCATGGAAATAATTTCATATTTGCATATCAAATTTCAGCCCAATATTTCCTAACCTACAGTTAGGTGGACACCCCAAAAAACGGAGATTGTATGGAAGGTGGGAGAAGTTTTTCACCGATCGGGCTCATCTTTGAACTTAACTGATCACACTGATCATGCGCGTGGTGAAGGGTATAAAAAATACTTACTAAATGAAATTAATTTTACGTTAATAATCCGTGTAAGCGACTGATTAAATAGACCCAGGCACCCTTATTCGTGTCTAGTGCAGCAGGGTTCTCCCTTCGCTTCCTTTAACTCTAGATTAATTAGATCTAGTACGTGACGTTTGTCTGCCTTGATGTTCAATAAAAGTTGTCATCGATCGACTGCTGTCAGTGACGATCTCTGAAATCGCCTATTATTGTACAGTTCAGCAGCTGTAATGCTGCGTAACGTTTAACAAATCCAATTGTATTAAACTCTTCCTGGAAAATCATGTTGCAACAACGAAAACCTTAGCCAAACAAAATCTTCAATTTCCAATGTCCACTTCCTACAATTATGAATAATTTGTAACTCACATCAATACATCTTGTTCCACACAATTTAAATTCGAAATTTTTATGACCGACTTACTCGAATTATTTTTCTACTTTTTCTGAAAATTTTTAAAAACTTCTTCACACCCGCTATGGGAAAAAATAAAATCTCACTTGATTTCTCTTTCTCCCAAACAATAAAAAGTCAAAGTAGTATACACTCAAATAAAATACAATATGTTTAAGGTATGAAATAAAATGTTATAACATCGTCGCTAACATAACTTGTCATAGAGTGTCTACTAGAGAAAAAGAACTAGTAAATATTAGAGAATCTATATACATATAAAAATGGTTTGAAAAATGTATAGTAATTCATCAATTGAGAACGGCTGGGCCGATTTTGCTGAAATTCAGTCGGGAAATTGGGAAAATCGAAAATTCGAAAAAAACAATTTTTTGATACTTTTGGAAGATGTAACTATAAAAATTTCGGATAATTATTCCAAAACGACTTTCCGAATGGAAAAATAGAAAAATTCTCGGAGGAAAACTCGGAAAATTCCAGAAAACTCGAAAAATTTGGATTTTTTCGGCAAAATTTTGCATTGTATTGATTGATTTGATGAAAATCGCAAATTTAATATTTGTATAAAATTTTGTGTGCAATTGCTCCGTAGTGGATTTTCGAATGGAATAATAGAAAATTTTGGTTGGAAAATTATGGAAAAAATCGCAAAAATTAAAAAAACTAGAAAGTTTTGTATTTTCTCGACGAAATTTTCAATAATATCGCTTGATTTGATGATTTTCCCCGAGCGGTTGCAATGACAATCAGTAAATCGCAAGGACAATCGTTAGAAGTACTTTACTTACTTACTTACTTAGCTGGTACTTCTATGCAATCCCAGTGGATTAAATACCGCACGTATTTCACATAGCACAGGACATAATACGCTTACATTCCAATCGTCGGGCATGCACTCTTTAAGCCAAACCGTGCGCAGGAGCTGGTGCATGCTCGTTATCAGCTCCTCGCCACCGGACTTGAAGAGCTCTGCGGGCAGACCGTCGGCACCGGCTGCTTTGTTGTTTTTCAGCCGCGATATTGCTCTTCTTACCTCGGCTTGACTTGGTGGTGGGCAATCTAAGCCGTCGTCGACAATTGGCGTGATAACTTCACGTGCGCTGCCTTCTGAAACCAGCAGTTGCTGGAAGTGTTCTCTCCATATGTGCAGCACACTCTGCGTATCCGTGACCAGATTTCCATCACTGTCCTTACAGGTGGGGAGGCCATTACCGTATCCATTTGCTCTTACTTTCTCGTAAAATTTTCGGGCCTCACCTCTATCCCTGTATAGCTCTATATCCTCGTTCTCCCGTTCCTTCATCTGACGTTTTTTTCGCCTAAATAGCTGTCTCGCCCGTTTTACTTTCTCCTTATGCCGTTCCCTAACAGCACGCCTTACAATTGGCTGTAGCGTTGCCCTATAAGCAGCATCCTGTTCCTCAGACGCTATGCGACATTCTTCATCGTACCAGGATTCGTCTGAGCGCCGCTTTTCACATCCAGGCACGGTTGTTGCGGCGGTTGCCATGGAATGCGCAATATTCTGCCACTGTGTATCGGGAACGTCAGAAGTAGAGGCGTTGTGTCGTAAAAGTTGGGAGAGCTGGTTGGAGTAGCAGTAGCTATCTGTGGGGTTTGCAGCTTCGCGATTTCCAGCTTTCTTTGTGTTTGGTTACGTGCGTTTTTCGCTCTGCTCAATCTTGTGCGAACCTTGGCTGCAACCAGGTAATGATCCGAGCTAATATTAGCACCACGGATCACACGCACGTCCATGACACTAGATGCATGCCTGCCATCAATTACCACATGATCAATTTGATTTTTAGTGTTTTGATCGGGGGATAGCTAAGTTGCCTTGTGGATATCTTTGTGCTGGAATCTGGTCCCACCAACTACCATGTTCCTTCCCGCTGCGAAGCTAACCAGCCTAAACCCGTTGTCTGACGTGTCGGTATGCAGGCTGAATTTACCGATCGATGGACCATGAACATCTTCCCTTCCTATTTTTGCATTAAAGT
The DNA here is from genome assembly GCA_964034835.1 of Muscina levida. Classification (NCBI taxonomy): domain Eukaryota; kingdom Metazoa; phylum Arthropoda; class Insecta; order Diptera; family Muscidae; genus Muscina; species Muscina levida. The sequence goes on from OZ035883.1 coordinate 82,470,975, forward strand.
CTCCCAGAACAATTTTAATGTCGTGGCCAGGGCAGCGGTCGTATGTTTCCTCTAGGCGCTCGTAAAATGCATCTTTAATCCATCGTCTTTATCTTCCGTCGGGGCGTGTACACAAATCAGCGTGATGTAAAAATATTTCGCCCGGATGCGAATGGTGGCTATTCGGTCACTTACAGGGTAAAACCGCGAGACCAGGTGTCGAAGTCTCTTGCCGACTACGAAACCACATCCACATTCGTGTCTTTCTGCATTTCAGCTGTAAAAGATGTCACAGTTCTTTCGTCGTGTGCATCCCTGTCCCGTCCATCTCATTTCCTGTATGGCGGTGATGTCAGCCTTGTATTTGTCGAGGACATCCGCCAGTTGGATAGAGGCACCATCTCTGTAAAGATCGTTAGAAGTATTTGGGATTAATCTCCAATTTCCCTGTTTTTCAGCTGAACGTTGCCTTTTCGCGTTTTGGAGAGCCGCCTTCGTTGTTTGTTTTTGCGGCGGAAACCTAATCGAAAAACATTGTTAATCATTTCACTCTCTGCCGAGTTTATCTGAAGGTATTAAATTGGGGCGAGACCAAGTTCGCCGGGTCCGCTAGTTTATTGTAAATTTTGCAATTAGCCCAGCATGCTGTTTTTGTAGATGGCGACATGATAGATCATTATGATTAGAGTGTTCAAAACCGAAACCGAAAACCGTCTAACCGGTTTTTTTCTTCGAAACCGTATGCCGGTTTCTTCAAAAATGCCAATTTCGAATACCCGGTTTAACCGGTTTTTTGATGTCGGTTAACCGGTTTTTCAAAAAGGAGTATTTTAACAGAACATGGCCAGGTTAATTATAGGAAAATTGGCATGGATGATGCTTTCATTGAAATTTCATATACAATACGAAAAAAAGTTTGAAAAATGTTGCTAGATGACTTTTTCCTTCAATATTTAAATGGGTATGATTCCGTCCGTATTCATATCTGGATTAAAAGTTGTTCATATGAATATCGACGGCTTCCAAGCCAATACTTACTTACTTTTTAGATTCACAACTAACGGCACCTACTTGTTTATCGACGAATGCGAACGTCACTTTTTGAGAAGCTCTTACTAGACACCAATAGACTCGACACTAATACTGCGAAGTTGCTGTCGACAACATTCGAGGGGAGCCGACAATGAAAGAAAAAATTTTTCTCTTTTTTAAAATGACTGGAGCCAGGAGTTGAACCTGTGATCTCCCGCATGGTAGTCGCGTGTTCTAACCACTATGCCCTGGCCGGTCCCAAGCCAATGCAAGGTGATATTCCAACTATATCTTAGTGGTTTCACAAATATTGCATGGGGATCGCAAATTAAGTCCTTTTTCGCGATTGGATGATTAGGAAATTTAAAGTTTTTTATATGAATGCGGATGGCATCCTACCCATTTCTATATGAGTGGAAACAGTCATCTAGCAGCAATTTCCAAACAAATGTTTATGTTGCATAAGGAAATTTCAAAACTTTCAATTGTCGCTATCTCCTAAACATATAATACATATAATAGTTGTAAAATCACTATGATATAGTTGGGATATCACCTTGCAAAGGCTGGGAAGCCGTCAATATTTATATGAACAACTTTTAATCCAGATATGAATACGGACGGAATCATACCCATTTAAATATTGAAGGAAAAAGTCATCTAGCAACATTTTTCAAACTTTTTTTCGTATTGTATATGAAATTTCAATGAAAGCATCATCCATGCCAATATTAGCATGAAAAACTTTATGCCTTTATTTCCTATACTAAGCGTCCAGTGGTAAAAAGGAGGTTAATTTGTGATTGTTTGGATGAACTGGGTATTAATTGAAGCAAACGGAATTCAAAGTATTAATGTTTTGATATTCATATTTTTTAATATCCCAGTAGGAAGTATTGTCATACACGACTTTGTCGTCAACACTGTCCTTAAGACAAAATGTGAAAAATTGAACTTGTCGTCAAAAAACTCAGTTGACGGCAAGCTGACCGACAAAATACGAATGTTGTCCTGCATCAAACAAAAAATTCAATACAAAACTGAAGAGAGGAAAGTAGAGCTAAAAAATTTTCAGTTTGTTGTAAACAGCAGTGTATCGCACGTTTTCAATAAAACTATTTCAATTTGTTATTTTAAATTATTAAGCATTGGTAACGACAATTTGGCCGACATTGTTGGTCATAAGGTCGTGCATGATTGAGTGGGCGACATGTCGCTTATATTGGCATCAACGACAATTTGTCCGACATTATCGCTCATCATGTCGTGCATGACAAAGCGGACACTTGTATGAAAATTTCGTCGACGATTTGTATGAACGGTCCCCTACGTGTCATCAACAATTTACTATGATCATGCACCTATCCTTGAGGATGTCTTGCAGACACTTCCTACTGGGATTTAATTGCATATTTGGTTTTATTTTACAATTTCCGAAAAACCGAACGAAACCGGTTAACCCGGTTTTTTACTAAATCCTGCATTCGAAAACCGAATTGTTGGAAAAAGGTATTTTTCGAATAAACCGGAAACCGGTTTTTTTTAAAATTTAAGTATTTGAACACTATAATTGGGATGTTCACTAGCGCCTTCGCTGATTTTGATTATTTTATAATTGGATGTTGACAATGAATTTTCTTTTATATTCGAGGAACACTAATTTTAATGATATCCCCATGTGTTTGTCTGTCATGATGACGTTTTCCTTTTGCAGGTTCCTTTTTGAAGAGTTTTTATATGGACACTAGCTAGCCGGGCGGACTTCGTTCCGCCTAAAGAAGTATTGACTTTAATGTAACTTTTTTGGGTCGAATAAATCTTCCGGTGCGTTAGTTTATTTCGATATTCTCATCGGAACTTAACAAAAGGAAAAATGATCATATTTTTTAATGATAAGAATTTATTACAATGCTTTTGATAATACAACGTGTAGGTGGAACCAAAGGAGTGAACATGCAACATAAAGCTGTTCATGCCAATTACATGGATTTTCCAAATCAAAGCCGCAAACTTGATTAGACTGTCCTTTAGCTTTATTGATTGCCATCGCGAATTCTAACCGAACTGGAAACTGTTATCATTTGAAATCAAACGGCAATCAGGGGTATCATTGGAATACATACATTCGAAGACATACATCGGTTCCCTTATATTTTCTAGCTAAATTTATTTTAAGAAGATGACTCAATCATGTGTTGTTTCTTAAATTCTGTAATGCGCGATCAAGCTGTTTCAACATTTTTTTTGTGTGCCATAATACACTCTACCCTCACTATGATTTAACATTTATTGAACTTTTTTTTATCTTGATATTACATGTGGGTTTCTTAAAAAATTGCAATTTATTCTGCAAAGTCAAAAAAAATTGGGCAATAAAGGATGATGAAGTAGCCAATGCGATACGTTTTGCGATCAAACATTTGCCAAAATCAAAGATATTAAGACCGATGGGTACACAAATGAAATAAAATCCTATACACTCCTACACAGTATTGTTCGCCGTTCTGCCTGTCATAGATGCGGATTTAAGAAATATTTAAATTCTTGAGTATTCTGAACTTTTTTCCGTCATAGATCTCGGTCACTTGCTCTACTGGTCTCAAATAATTTCATACCAAACATCAAGACAAATGGTGCTATAGTACTCCAGCTATTGCGTTTGGATGACAGAGTTGGGAAGGACCACCCATTTCTGACTTGATCGCGCATTTTGGTCAAATTCAAATTCATTCAAATTCAAATTTCATTACCATACGCACAATAGTTCCGGTTCTTTTATGTCTTAAGATAAAGCATTTTAATAAATTAGCTACAATGGGCGGGAACACGCCTAATACTCTTGACCCGATAATATTGCACCAACACCTAATTTAATGTCCCTTATCGTAATAGTAAGCTAGATTGAATTTGTAACATCCACTAAGCTTCAAATTTTATATGCATATGTACATAAATTTATTATTTGTCGATGCCATTTAATTTGTCAATATACATTGTATACAATTGAAAAATTTTTGATAATTTTTGTATGGGAAGATTGACTTTGTAATGAAACCGGATTGTTGTACATCGGTTGGATGGTTTTAAAGTCTATAGCGGTCATAGGTAGAAACAAATGTTCACTTTTATATATATAGATAGATTACACTATTCAATGCCAAGAAACCCAATAAAATTAAGAGCTATTTTATTTGGCGGCCCTATTATTAACATTATCATATAAAGTGTGATTCTTTTAGATATTTTTTATATTTATTTCTTTTTTAGAGATAACGCGTAACTGATGTTAAGATTAAATCTTAATTTTATTAATCACTGCTTGAGAATTTTTTGTGGAAACATTTACACCTAAACAACGCCTGAATATTTCCATTTTTATACTATCACCCTGATACGAGCTAATGTGTAACGCATTAAAGCAAACGAGTTAGACCTCAAGAATCTTAAAATCAAATTCGTTTCAGGATTTTCTAAGACGAATGAGCTTTGTCCGTGTGTCTGGCTGGTGAGCAGAATAACTCTAGTAAACCTTAACTGATAGATATGAAAATTTACAAGTATTAATATTTCTAAAATGATGTAATGGGATTGTAAATGGACAGAATAGCCCCACCCCTTCTAGTACCTCCCTTACAAAATTACGTATTTTTTGAAAATTAATATTTCTTTCCTGCCTTCCAAACGGACAACCAAGGGATATTTGAATTTGGTCAGTTTAATTATCGCGTAATAGTAGGACAAACCGTAAGAAAACCTATCCCACAAAGTTCAGGTACGTCCCATACAAATAACCGAATTGACCCTCTTAGTTTTACAGACATATAAGTATACTAAATTCAGTAAAATTTTACATAAGATATAATTTTATGAAAACTTGACTGAGACACGATTATAGACTGTATCACTTGATCCCCTCTAGTACCTCCCATACCTGTTTTTGGAAAATTTATATTGCTTCCGTAACTTCCTAACCGGCAACTGAGGAATAAAGAAATTTGGTCAGTTAATTTATCTTGTAATAGGAGGCAAAACCTCAGAAAAACCAACTATTTGACACACCCGAAGGTAAGCGCTTATAGAACGTTGATTTACGAACAAAAATCGGGCACGTTTTGCTGCCCCTAATGGAACCTCCTATACTAATTAGTAAAATTTGTACGTTTTTGCTACATTTCTTTAGACCGCTGGTATTATGGCCGAAAGTCCAACCTAAAACAGTTAACGCTCTACATGATTAGGTAATTTAAAAAAAAAACGGTTAATTCAATAAATCAAGACTTAAACAATCAGTCAGTTTACCTGACTGAAATTTCTGTAGGGTTTATTGTAAGCAAGCATAAAAATACCTAGTACATAATTGAGGGTTAAACGTTATTGAGTCGCAATAAGTTATGTCGCTCGTTTTCTGCAAGACCGTCATATCTCAAAAAAATCGATTCCGAGATAAACGCGTTTAAAGTTTTTAATTTACACCCAACTTGTACGAAATGGAGGAATTCAAATAGCTCTCATGCGGAGTGTATAAAAGATATTAACATCCATTTTTTACACAACATGGAGTATGATGTACTGAACAATTCTTCATCATTAGCTCAAAAATCACGTTTTTTGAGTTATGACGGTCTTGCAGAAAACAAGCGATGTGATGATATGGATTTTACCCATGCCAGAGCGTATGAGTTATGTGAAACTTTATTAATTACTCATACGTAAGACAGTATATACGACAGTAAGTGTAAAGGCGCGTTCAGACACAAGGAATCTGTCGAAAAATTTGTCTGTCAGGTGTGTTATCGATAACGAATTGCTTTGACATTCTATTCATGCCGCTATTCATCTACGATTCGTGTGTATGAAGGCGAGTATATTTTAGTTTTTTTTTTGTCCAAATGAAACGAAATCAACTTTTTTTTCTTATAAAGGCAACACTAACTGCATTTATCACAAAAGAAGGTCATAAATATCAAACACAAGCACAAAATTAAATGTCTTTAACAGACAAACTTGAGCTCATGTCCTTAAACATATAGGTTAATGGTAACAAATTAAAATTTTTGCGATATTTAAGGTACTGGATGCACTTCTTTTCGGGTAGTTTTGTACCGCATATTTTTTTTAGATCATGTTAATCAAAATGGAATCGATATAAAAGTTCAGTGGGATATTAGTAATCGATAGACACAATTAAACATTGAAAATTGAATTCAACGACGCTAGATCGAGCATTTCGCCCACAGTGCATCGGTTACTTCGCTTGTTACTTCAAGAGTGTAAGGTGACTATATAGACCTAGCTTACAACATTGTTCATTAGCTGATCATATTGTTTGTTTTGCAACGCATTTTAACCTTGGTTCCTGGAATTTCTGCAAAATAGGAATACAAAAGTTGCACCAGATTATCTCGAGTTTATACTTGTCTTGGAGAACGTTTCTATAATAGTGTTTATGGCACTTTTGTTATCGTACTTAAATGAATTCAATCCCAACATGAAAGATAAATTATTGTGCGATATTTGGAGAAAAAATCAAAGCATTTAACAGATCAAAAATTTTTCTTTTTTCCATCTCTTTCAAGATTTTTTTCGGATTAGTGAACCTTCTGAACCTTCCCTTACTTCATTCACAATGTTTGGATCTACTTATATTTTTGCAACTGCTTTTCCTGTTTTATATTTTCATTGTTTCACATTTAAAAATATCCCCTAAAGATGGTGAACGAAATATTGGGAAACAATAAAAAAATTAATAAAAATAAAATGGAACAACATCGAAATTATTTTACTTACGTCCTCAGGCCAAATTAACAAACTTCAATATTACAAAACAACATTATTTTCCCTGTAGGAAGTGAAACACATTTTTAAGTAACTTTAAACTGGTTTTTTAATAACCACATCTAGTTGATTAAGTGACTATTTTCCTAGTCGCCGACTCATTATTTTAACATAGGCATGTCATAGGCCGTAGTCAATTGATTATCTCTGCATGACTTTTCAATTGACTACTAATTACTTATTTTTCAACCAATTTGTAGTCGGTTTAAACTAAATTATTTAAAAACCACTTTTTTAAAAATTAGTTTTTAAACAGTTTAATTTTAATTAATTTTTATAAAATACTAGCTGACCCGGCAAACGTTGTTCTGCCATACAACTTCGTACCCTGCGAACTTTGTCTCGCTCCAAAGTTAACGCCTTCATATAAGCTCCAGGGTTATATTAATACAGATAGTTAAAATTTTAATGTAATTTATTTGAATTTATTCGAAATTAGTGAAGAGCGATCTGATAAACAATGTATTTCCATTTGTTTTCCGGCGCAAAAACAAACATTGAAGACGGTTTGCCGACACGGGAACAGGAAACGTACAGCTGACCGTGCGAAAAGCAGGGGAATTCGAGATTGATCCCATGTAATGGGCGTTTGAAATCAAATATTTACCATGGCCCTTTTGTCGAAATTCAGCAGCCCCTCAGAACCTTCTGTTGCAATTACTCATCAACTTAAATGATAATTTTGTCCCATTGAACCTCAGGAAACTCAGTTCCTTTGCAAAGTATAAATGATTTACTTTGTGCGACAAGCTTTTCTGGTACATAAAGAAAAACACTTTTCTTTGGTGTGATACACAAGCAAATAACTTTATTTTGGTAATCTTCAATATATACAGGTAATTCGCATTTCGCACATAAAATTACATTAGTTTATTCACTTCCAACATCATTTTAATACTTTCTTTTTGCAATTTGATAATATTTTGGTGTGCAGCTACTTGTAATAAAAACAAAACAGATAATTATATCAATTATTATGACAAGATGCGAAAATGGATGAAAGGAATAAATCATATGGTAAAACTAATCCCAATCTCATTACTAATTAGATGTCAATAATTGGTGAATCTAGGTTTGCGTCCCTACTAGCGTACATATAATATGAAAGATATTTCTGTACGGTAAAAAGTACATATATAAAGTAATTAATTTCATATAATTAAATTGATTAATCGAGCTCCAGGTCTGTTTTAAAAATTTTTTATTTATTATTTTCTAAAACTTTTCGATATTTCGTTCTTCTTCGAAGAACATCATCAGGATCACTGTAAACATAAAAAATACATAACAACAAAACACATAAGTATTTCACAAACATCACAACATCGTAATTTACACTTACGAAAAATGTATAAATAAACTTAAGACATAAAAATGTAGCAGTAGGTCGCTACATTACGTGTAAATTACGATGTTGTGATGTTTGTGAAATACTTATGTGTTTTGTTGTTATGTATTTTTTATGTTTACAGTGATCCTGATGATGTTCTTCGAAGAAGAACGAAATATCGAAAAATTTTAGAAAATAATAAATAAAAAATTTTTAAAACAGACCTGGAGCTCGATTAATCAATTTAATTATATGAAAGTATATAGAAGGTCGAACATAATAACAACTACAATATCATATTAAAGTAATTAATATTATACGTGATTTAGGATATTTTAAAAAACATTTAAATGTATAAAATCTAATTCATATATTAGATTTATTTTTTTTTATGAACGACCGAACAGTATAATTAATTTTATTAGCACAAAAAAAATGAATATTTTTTGGACAATATACATCTACTATCAATGCGGCAACATACGAGTTATAGCAATTTGACATTCATCTTGCTTGTCGGACTTAAGTTTGATATTGAAAAACCAACTTCACATCTTCCTTTTTAATTTCAACTCTCGAAGTGATCACACCAAGTTTTAAAAATTATAATCCTCAACGGTCCCAAAATCCTTCCAAGCGAAGGAAATTACTGTGAGTTGTAATAAAATAGTGTAAAAAGTATTTTGTTCGAGCACCAGTTTATAATTTTACAGGAAAAATTGAAAATAACCTGTCAGTGTTTTACGTTCGACAACTACCTTACACCAGAAAGCTACAACAACTTTGTGCTAACCAAATACTTGGTAGCCACCAATAACGTGCTGTCCATCGGACAGCCGATAAAACACAACTTTTCCTAAGTTGGGGCATCGCCCCACCTCAACGTGCTTTCTGTTTCGTACGCGGTTTCAATAGTCCAAACGCTAGCCACGATACACCAACATCGATATTGCCCCAATTGAGACTCACGTGGAATACCAGAAGAAACGCTGACTAGCTAAAATCAGCGTTCATTCCTATAGTCAGGCAAGGTGTTTCCACTGCAACTTATTAGCCTAAAATACCAATAAACTCTCGGATAATCTGGTGAAAAAAGCTTGAGGATGAACTAACTTGAGGTTCCAGCCCCGTAATGATATCCAAATTTCAACCATAGCTGTCTGTGCCATCTATCCCACATTGTGACCAACAATATACACACACACACGTCATTAAACCGCTGGAATGATCATTAACAGGGACACAATCACATTGCCACTGATTTGAACAGAAGTCCTACATCACAAGAACTCAAGATGTAAAAAGTATCACTTGCATTTAAAAAATATCATTAAAATTAGCTTTTCTTTCTTTGAAATCAATTACACAATGCAACAAATTTTTGATCCCGGCTTCTAAATAGTTGATCCTTATGTAAAATTTCACGCTGAATTCAGATCTGCTCTCAGATATGTGGAAAGTAGAACAGATTTTGAGATATGGTCAAATTTCCATTTTTAGTGTTTTGAAAAAAGGTAGGTCTACTAAAATGCTATTTTCTCTGGCTTTTATTCACCGATTTTACTGAACTGTAAGAAGAATAAAATATAATAAAAATATTTCTTAAAAAAACCATAGTTGATTAAAATCCAATCATTAATAACGAAGTTATGGCACATCAAAGTTGGATTTTTGTAAAAATTTTAATGATTTTTCAAGTTTTCGCTGCCTTTAATTAAGTTTTTTTTCGTGTTTCCGTAAAAATTGCTCCGGTTTCAGACTATGAAATGATAGAATAATATGTTACAAAAATTTTTTGCCCTTGGTCATCAAAATCGGATAAAAAATACTTCAGCATTTGCAGCATTTGGTGAATAAACCCAATTTATTTTTATTGATATTCCTATGTGACTTGTTTAACAAAAAACTTGATTTATGTTTCGGAGGGCAAGCAAAACAACAATTACTACTACTCTCAAGAAGAGGTATCTGTACTTAATTGTGAATGTAGCGTTTATCTTTCAAACGATTTTGATGACCAAGGGCAAAAAATTTTTGTAACATATTACTCTATCATGCAATAATCTGAAACCGGAGCAAATTTTACGGAAAGACGGAAAAAAACTTAATTAAAGGCAGCGAAAACTTAAAAAATCATTAAAATTTCTACAAAATTCCAACTTTGAAGTGCCATAACTTCGTCATTAATGATTGGATTTCAATCAACTATCGTTTTTTTAAGAAATAATTATATTATCTTTTATTTTTGTCACAGTTCAGTAAAATCGGCGAATTAAAGCCAGAGAAAATGGCATTTTAGTACACCTACCTTTTTTCAAAACACTAAAAATGGAAATTTTACCATATCTCAAAATCTGTTCTACTTTCCACATATCTGAGAGCAGATCTGAATTCAGCGTGAAATTTTACATTAAAATGTATTATTAAATGTCCCGGATACAGAAACTTTTGAAATTTTGTGACATAGTGTTATTGATAAATTTATATTATTATAGGTATTTTACCAATAACAATCTTATAATAAGTTCCATCGCCGAAACCTATCAGTCAAGAGACTAAGCAAGAGAGGTATAAAACATAATTTCAACTTCTGTTAATTAACAGCGTCCATCATTTGAGTCGTGCAGAAGGCCTTCTACATGTTCCCGGTATAATGGTGGTAAGTGCATAACAAAAATACAACAACAAAAACATATTTTTTTATCTTTCTTGCCTAGTACTTCTTAGAGAACAAAATTTCATGAGTGACCATATGCGAAAACTTAACATTATCTAACTGCTCTCTAAAGAAGTTCTGTTAATGCGTTAACATGTCAATGTTATCTAAATATACTATTTAAAATGAAATGTTATACTCGCATATGGGCTCTCTCTGTTTTGGATAGATACATATTTTTTTGTTTTCATATTACTTTTATTTTTCTGCTTTGATCAAGACAAAGCTTATTTTCATTACCTTTTTACCCCTTAAGGGCCCATTATATTTAACGAAATTAAGCCAAGCTTTATATTCCCAGTTTAATATATATTAATATGTGTAGAATTTAATGATTATAAACCGTCAATTAGTAGTAAATTTTTATTGAAATGAATAATTTGAATTATAAATTTTTAAAATGATTTGCTAAGGTTTTCATTCCGTTTTCTTGCTTATGATACCATAGAAGGAAGGTAAGTCATGATGTCAGGGGTCTGTGAATTATTATTTGCGCGATACAGACATAGGTTGGTGAGGGTAATGAAGCGTAGCCCCTCCTGAACAACATGGAGGGTGATTTCATATGTGGACACTCCATGGATACTTTTATTTTTGTTTTAAATTTTAAAGTTGGCTAACTCGGGGATATTTTTTTTAGTTAGTCATTATGGCCCTTTGTAGAGTAAAGAAAAATAGGGAGTCTAAAATAATTAGATGTAGTGGAAAAAGGATTTAGTGGGATAAGGACCGAACTCCCCCCACCCGGCTGTTGCTAGCGTAACAAAGGCTCCCGCAGTCCTCCATCTTGCTAATTTCTATGATGCTTTAAGATTTTATAGAACTTGCATCCACATCCAGTTTTGGACATTACAAATAATTTGGCGCCCAACGTGGGGCCCGAAGAATGAAGCTCTTCTGGCTCTATATTAATTTCTTGTTTTTTTTTATTATAAATTTTAGATTTCATTCGGTAAACACCTTTCGAATTTGTATTGCTTTTCATTGAATAATTGGCAACGGCTTACAGGAAATTTCAGAATCATGGCGGACGAAATGACCGTGACAGCTGACCGTTTGACCCTCGTCAGTATTTTCAGTGGAACGTTAATCAAGTCCTTAAGAATCGCTTACTTTGTTAATGCATCGCATTTTTGGTTAAACAGTTTTTAAACAGTACCTAGTCTAAGCAACAAATGGATTACCAGGATTTCGTTAATGTAGCTAACAGCATTTTATCGACCATTCTCCATTTGGCAGTTGCAAATCAGAGCACACTTATTATGTGCATAATAGGAAATTGTTTTTTAAACCGTTTGTGGTGCTCCATAGACCATTTTTTTCATTATCCATTCATTGAGTTGTCTACGTTTACCTTCCTTAATGAGTTTCATTACACAGTGCAACAGTGAAAAAAATACAAAAACGGGATAGTATAGGTTCGATTCTACTATCGAAGGGTAATAAAACCCTATACTCAGTTTGGCGAGATTGGTGACCAATTTTTTTTTATGGACAAGAATTGGAAAGATTTTATTTTTTAAAATCGAAGTTGAAGTAAGTAACAACAACACAAAAACAATGCTTCTTCTTCAACTCTTTGAGTTTAGCATAGGATATAAAAGTTGCGTCCCTCGGAAAACATGAATAACTAAACTGTTTGTTAACCGATTTTTACAAACAAATATGCGTTTAACTCGTGATAGCGAGCACTTTCTGAATAAAATAGTAAACATTAGGGTGTCCTTATAAAATAGAGGCTACAAACTTCAGCAGAATGTGCGGTTTGCAAAAGAGCGTGCCAGCTTAGTGACCTGCGAAAGTTAGTAATATTGCCTAGAACAAGTCAAGTTAGTAGACCAACAAACCCTACTCGACCTAAAGGTAGAGGTGCGATGGCAAAACATTATAATACGCGTAGTAGTTGTCGCAATTTGTTTAACGATTCACAAAATCCCTTGCAAAATCTGAACTCTAGCACTCAACAAAGTGCTTTGATAACTCCCAATCGAAATCCTCCAAATCTGAACCAGGGCAATTGCGATGTTTCACCTGTTCAACCAATCAATAATCCACCCCCAACTAATACAACTACAGTCGACTATAATGTAATTAATAGAATGATTGGAGAAAACCTGTCAAGGCTCCTACAAGACATGAATTTGTTACCAGTTAGCAGCAACAACACCAACAATTCCAATAACGATCTTCCAAGTCATAGTCGTAATTCAGATAATACTAACACTAATTATCCACGTCAAAATTCCATAAATGCTAACCCTCCTATGAATCAATTGTCCCCAAACTCGTTTCAAACTTCAAATTGTAGTAATATGGCGGTTGATAAAGTTACGTCAATCATACAAAATTGGAATTTAAAATTTGATGGATCCGCAGAAGGGTTAAATGTGGAGGAGTTTATACATCGTGTAAAATCTCTTACTAATAGTACCTTTAGTGGAGACTTTTCGGTCATATGTAATAATTTACACATTCTATTAACGGGCAAAGCAAGGAACTGGTACTGGCGGTACCATAAACAAGTCCCAAGTATAGTATGGAAGGACTTTTGTGATGCTCTTAGGTTCCAGTACAGGGAATTCAAGTCATCGTTTGATATAAGAGATGAATTAAGAAATAGGAAGCAGAAATGTAATAAAACTTTTGACGCTTTCTTTGAAGCTATTACCACAATTATGGATAAGCTCCCTACACCTATGATAGAGGGCGAGTTAATAGAAATCCTAGCGAGAAATCTACGCCCAGAAATTCGTCAGGAATTGCTTTATGTTCCCATTCACTCAATTTCCCACCTTCGAAGGCTAGTACAAATGCGAGAAAATTTCTTAAATGATGAATATGTTAGAAAAAGCCTTCAACCTAGAAATATGAATGTACATCCTCTTCCGCGAAGACATATTGCTGAAATTAATCCTACAGATGACGAATTTCCAAACGTATCTGAGGAAACAACAGATTTTGTAGAGGCTATGCAGAAAACAGAATATAATACTTGTTGGAATTGCGATGAAAATGGCCATCATTGGCAAGACTGTCTTCAAGACAGGTCGATATTTTGTTATGGCTGTGGTGCCAAAAACACTTATAAGCCAAACTGTGTCAAGTGTAACTCGAAAAAACCGAATATGTCAAAAAACTTGAGATCCATGGGCCCCCAGAAGGACGCAATCTAAATGGCGGCCTAAATTCAGATTCTTCTTCCAAAGATACTCTACTTAATAAAACATCAAATACGAATACTAGCAACATTACACCTAAAACAGATATTGAATGCTCAAAAGGCATCCCAATTACCATTCTTAAGAGTCCACCAAAAGAAATAATCAGTGACGGGGTCACACAAATAATATATCCAAAACTTCCGTACCATAAACGATTGGAACAGTATATTTATAAAAGAAACCAAATATTTAACCTCTCCATGATCTCTTCCATGTCCGATAAAAGACCAAAACGCTCTACGAAACGCCTGAGAAACTTTTACAAAACAAAAAGAATTTGTGGAAAACTTATGATATCGACTATAATTTCGAATCCAAAAGACTTAAGATATTATGCGAAGGTTACCTTTTTAGGTTTTACCGAGTATGGCCTTCTCGACACCGGTGCAAATGTAAGTTGTATAGGCGGAGACTTAGCAACATTCGATTTTTCGAAATTTACAAACTTTTTAAAAATCCAGTCATTCTTTAAGACTGCCAATGGCAAGGCACAAACAGTGCTTGGTTGCCTTGATGTCAATATTAATTTCAAAAATGACATAAAGCCAATTAGATTATTCATTATTCCTACTATTTCTCAAAAGCTGATTTTAGGAATCGACTTTTGGCGCCTTTTCAAACTTATTCCTGACATTGTTGGTTCTGTCGATATAATATCTTCTGAGGTCATGTCTAATACCGATATTTTCCTCAAAGATCCAAATGTATGTGGTGACTCAAATATGAGTAAACAAACAAAGGATGTAATACCAAGTAATGATGATTCATATCCTCTTTCTGACACCGAGCGTCGACAACTGCAGACTATAATCGACCTTTTCCCCAATTCTGAGATCCAGGGATTGGGTAGAACAGAATTAATAAAACACGAAATCGATGTTGGTTCTGCGACGCCAATAAAACAGAGATTTTACCCCGTTTCTCCTGCGGTGGAGAAATTAATGTACGAAGAAATTGATCGTATGTTAAAATTGGGTGTTATAGAACCATCATCTTCGTCATGGAGTTCACCTATGAGACTCGTGGTGAAACCTAATAAAATTAGGCTTTGCCTTGATGCTAGGAAAGTGAACTCGGTGACGAAGAAAGATGCTTATCCGTTGCCCAATATTGAAGGCATTTTCTCCCGGTTGCCAAAGGCTAACATCATTTCCAAACTGGATTTAAAAGATGCTTTCTGGCAGATAGGCCTATCGGAAAACTCAAAACAACTGACAGCCTTCACAGTCCCCGGACGGCCATTATACCAGTTTGTGGTAATGACGTTTGGGCTGTGCAACGCACCCCAAACGATGTGTAGGCTTATGGACGAAATCATTCCGCCGGACTTGCGACATTGCGTTTTCGGATACTTGGACGATGTAGTTATAGTTTCTGAAGATTTTCACACACATTTAGAGGTATTGATGAGAATCTCTTCGCAGTTTCGAAAGGCTAATTTAACATTGAATATAAGAAAGAGCAGATTTTGTGTCACAAAAGTGAACTATTTAGGATATGTAATCGGAAACGGCGGTATTACGACTGATCCGGAAAAGATTACAGCTATTACAAATTGGCCTGTACCTAAGACTTTAAGACAAGTACGAGGCTTCCTCGGCTTAGCTGGATGGTACAGGAGGTTTATTCAGAATTACTCTTCCGAAGTCTTTCCCATTACTGACATTTTGTCGACAAAAAAGAAATTTTTGTGGACAGAGGATGCTCAAAAATCATTCCAGAGAATTAAAATGCTTCTCACAACAGCTCCGGTGTTGACCAACCCAAATTTTGAGAAGAAATTTTATCTCCACCGTGATGCTAGTAATTACGGAATTGGTGCTGTCCTCGTTCAACTTGACGATGATGGTAATGAGAAGCCAATTGCATATATGAGCAAGAAGCTGAATTCAGCCCAACGTAATTACAGCGTCACAGAACGAGAATGCCTTGCAGCCATTGAAGCAATTAAAAAATTTCGATGCTACCTGGAGTTGCAAGAATTTGAGGTCATAACGGACCATTCAAGTCTGTTATGGCTCATGAGACAGCCCGATCTGAGTGGTAGACTGGCTCGATGGGTCTTCAAATTGCAATCTTACAAATTCACCATCAGTCACAGAAAGGGAAAGGACCACGTGGTTCCTGACGCATTGTCCCGAATACCCTCAGAAGAAATTGAAGCTATCGAATTTACTGGACCCGAAATAGATTTGGATTCACCATTCTTTGATGATAAAGATTATAAAGATCTTAAGGAAAAAGTAAAGCAAAATGAGTCAAAGTTTCCTGACATGAAAATTGTAGACAAATTTGTCTATTATCGTACTCACCATTACTCAGGGGAGGAAACTCAGGAACAAGACGCGTGGAAATTATGGATTCCCTTTAGGTTACGAAATGATATAATATCTAGAGCCCATGACATTCCAATATCAGCACACGGAGGAATGAGTAAAACGTTAGACCTGCTGAGAAGGCATTTCTATTGGCCAGGTATGGTCCGAGATGTTAGGAATTATGTGAGAGACTGTGAAGTGTGTAAAAAAACAAAGTCCACTAACATGGTGATGAAGCCACCCATGGGAAATCCAACAACATCAATTAGGCCATTCCAGAGGCTATATATTGATATACTGGGTCCTTATCCGCGAAGCAAATCTGGATATATTGGTCTACTCATTGTGCTGGACCATCTATCCAAATTCCATTGGCTTTGCCCTCTAAAAAAGTTTACGTCTTCAGCTATACAAGACTTTTTACAGAAACATATTTTCCATGTATATGGGGTACCCGAATCGATTGTGTCCGATAATGGAAGCCAATTTCGATCCAACGATCTTAATGCCTTTTTTACCAGTATGGGTATAAACCATATTTACACAGCTTATTATTCGCCTCAGGCAAATGCCTCTGAGAGGGTCAATAGATCTCTCATTGCTGGAATAAGGGCATATCTGAAAAGTGATCATCGACAATGGGATGTTAATTTGAGTTCAATAAGCTGTGCGCTACGCAACTCATATCACCAATCGATTAATTCTTCTCCGTATCACGCGTTGTTTGGATTCGACATGATTACGCATGGTGCATCCTATCAACTTCTGAGAAACCTCCAAGTTTTGAATGAGCCCACGTCATCATTATGTAGAGATAATCATCTTCAATTAATACGGCAGGATTTAAGAAAACACATAAAAGAAGCATTCGAGAAGAACAAAAAACAATATAATCTTCGTGTCAGACATCAAACATTCAATGTCGGCCAATTAGTGTATAGAAGGAACTTTGCTCAAAGCAATATGGAGAAGGGTTTCAACGCCAAGTTATCCCCAGTTTTCCTACAAGCAAAAGTTCGTGAAAAATTAGGAAGTCACTATTATGTGCTAGAAGACCTTCAAGGGAAACTTGTAGGCACATTCCACGCCAAGGACATTAAACTATAAACGCCTTTTTCCAGTTAATTCCCCTGCAAAAGTTTTGTAGAATTATCTAGTTTGTAATGGGCGTTTGAAATCAAATATTTACCATGTCCCTTTTGTCGAAATTCAGCAGCCCCTCAGAACCTTCTGTTGCAATTACTCATCAACTTAAATGATAATTTTGTCCCATTGAACCTCAGGAAACTCAGTTCCTTTGCAAAGTATAAATGATTTACTTTGTGCGACAAGCTTTTCTGGTACATAAAGAAAAACACTTTTCTTTGGTGTGATACACAATCAAATAACTTTATTTTGGTAATCTTCAATATATACAGGTAATTCACATTTCGCACATAAAATTACATTAGTTTATTCACTTCCAACATCATTTTAATACTTTCTTTTTGCAATTTGATAATATTTTGGTGTGCAGCTACTTGTAATAAAAACAAAACAGATAATTATATCAATTATTATGACAAGATGCGAAAATGGATGAAAGGAATAAATCATATGGTAAAACGAAAAGCAGGGGAATTGGAGATTGATCCCACAAACTTCCAACAAATGGCTTTGCGATTTATTGATTGTCATCACAAAAGCCAATTGAATGGTTTATTTAATTCGCTTGAATTCGAAAGGACGATCTGTTTTTCCATTCGAAAAGTCATTTTTGAATAATTATCCGAAATTTTCCATATTAACATCGTCCAAAATTATCAAATCAAACATTAAAATAAAAAATTTCGTCGAAAAAGAAAATTCAATTTTTATTTAATTTTTCCGTAATTTTCCAACAAACATTTTTCCATTCGAAAAGCCACTACGGAACAATGGCTTACAAAATTTTATACGAAAATTCAATTTGCGATTTTCATCAAATCAAGTAATATAATGCAAAATTTCGGTGAAAAAATCCAAGTTTTTCGAGCTTTAGCAAAATCGGCCCAGCCGTTCTCAATTGGTGAATGACTATCTGAATTACTATTACACCATTTTTATATATATAGAAATTATTTATCCCGTTAAATTTTCCGGAATTTTCCGAGTATTTCGCTAATAATTTTCTATTTTTGCATTCGAAAAGCCATTTCGTAACAATTGCACACAATTTTCCCGGCGTTTCCTAGGGATTTTCCCAAAATTTTTTGGCTTTAAAAATTCCTGCCAATTATGAAAAATTTAAAAAAAAATTGATTAAACTGGGACAACGTTATTTCTTGATAAATTACTATACATTTTTCACACTATATTTCACAATAATCCGAAATTTTTCAGCAACACAACAAATTTTTCACCTTTACGTCGTCTGAAATCATCAAATCAAGCGATACAATGGAAGATTTCGTCGAAGGCATCCAAATCTTTCGATTTTTTTTCTGGAATTTTCCGAGTTTTCCACCAAGAATTTTTCTATTTTTCAATTCCAAAAGTCATAATTGTTCGAAATTGTTCACATTTACATCGCTAAAAATTACAAAAACATACGATAAGATGCAAAATTTTGTCGAAAAAAAAGAACTTTTTTTTGGTATTTTCTAACTAAAACTTTCTATTCGAAAACCGACAAAAATTAATTATGCGATTTACCTCAAATCAGGCGATGAAATGCAAAATTTTGCCGAAAAATGCAAATTTATCGATTTTTTTTGGAATTTTCCGAGTTTTCCACCGAGAATTTATTTATTTTTCCATTCGGAAAGTCATTTCGGAATAATTATCCGAAATTTTTCGCAAGTTACTTCGTTCAAAACTATCAAATCGTACAACAAAAAGATAGATTTCGTCGAAAAATAGTATTAAAATTTATCGAATTTTTCCGGAATTTTCCAACAAAATTTTTTATTTTTTCCATTCGAAAAATTATTTGTAACAATTGCACACAAAATTCCATACAAAAAAGCAATTTTCGGTTTTTCCAATTTTCCGGCTTTTCCGGAGGGTTTTCCAAAATTTTCTTTCGTAAAAACCTACTCCTGGCAATTACGAATAACTGAAAAAAAAATTGAGCCAAATCGGTCCAACCGTTCACGAGTTTTGCGCTTAGCAACACATTCAGCGACTTATTTTTATATTATAGATATATAAATATATATCTTATGCTATATATTATATTATACTTATACTATATAAAAATATTTATTTATTATTATTATTGCAATGTGGTTGCTAACATTAATAGAAAATTCATGCGCGTTTCATGATTAAAAATAAAATTGTACTGCTCATAGAAAATATACATATTAAGTATTGAAATTATTTAGTTTTTTCAACACAAACGACATTTGACTTCATGACATGCTTCTTTTGGTTTCATATTTACTTATTTTGCTTTTATTTATTTGTAGTTTGGTTGATATCTGCATGAGATTTAAACCTATTTGTAGTCATTTCCAAAATAGTTAATTTATAGTTAGGGTTTTTTATCAACCGATTATTTTATTTACTACAGGGTTAAATTCAGTCTTTGTAAGTATTTTTGGTAAATTTACATACACAAATATTGAGTAAGTAAAATAAAATAAAAAGTATTATACAAATGCATTTCATAACCTATCTCTACCTATATATTATTATATGATACTAGCTGACCCGGCAAACGTTGTTCTGCCATACAACTTTGGACCCGGCAAACTTCGTCTCGCTCCTAAGGTAACGCCTTTATATAATAGTAAAACACAGATAGTTAAAGTTTTAATCTGATTTACTTGAATTTAATCGATGTCTGTGAAGAGCGATCTGATATACAATGTTTCCGATTTGTTTCCGGCGTAAAAACAAACAATGAAGACTGTTTGCCGACACGCAAACAAACAACGCACAGCTGACCCTGTGAAAAGCAGGAAAATTCGAGGTTGATTCCACAAATTTCCAATGATTGGCCTTACGATTTATTGATTGTTATCGCAAAAGCCAATCGAATGGGGAGTTGAATTGATCGGTTGGAATAATAGATTCGAGGAATAAGGACTTTCTCTCCTTTGCATATGCCCTTGATGATCTTCGCTTTAATTACAATTTCGGATGATTCAGTTTCCGTAAAATGATCATGATCGATCCCACCTTCAGCTGCAAATTATGCACAACTGGAGAGTTCAAAAATTCTGTCGAATAGTTGGTTGCCTCATTCTCGTTAAATGACCTCGAAAATTTTTCATCGTTAGGTCATCTGCCTCCAATGCTCGTTTATGCGCCAACATTAATTCCAAATAATGATTAAGCATTCTCGCAACAATTTCGCTACACGTTGTGTTGTCAACCGTGAGAAGAAAGCGGAATGTGCAGTTCGATTGTGGAAGCAATACCAAAGTATGCAACAGCTAACTTAATTGCGATCTTGACGGAATTGTTGCTAGAATCAAAGAAATTACGAAGCTCTTGCCTGTCCAACCGGCATCATCGAGAAAGTAAATGCTTCCGTTCCAATGTCAACAACTTTCATCATTGAATCGTTCACATTCGTTTGCTCGGCAGTTAAGAGCGCCACATTTGTTCGGACTCTTTCAGTCAGTTCAACACGATCAAAGTCTTGTTCTTGTTGCAATTCGCGATTGAATGCATCATGCATTGAACGATTTTGCGCTGGTATTCCCAATTTCGACAGTAGACTGGCACACATTAGCACGCACATGTCTTTGATCAGAAGATAATTTCAAGGTCGAAATTGGATGTTGTCGTGCGAACTCTGTGCAAATGTCGTCAGCCATTTCGTCCAACTTGTCCACCATCCCGAAGCTTGAGAACAATTCCGTCTTCATTTATAGTAAGAGCATTGAATTGTCTTACATGGCATCTTAAGGGTCTCTTGTCTTCTCTGATAATGATTTTGTGGACGTCATAATGCATTGTATTTAATGTGGTTTTGAATAATCGGACCAATGCATTATGCTTATGCATAAGATTTTAAAATTGTTCTACCATTTTGCATTTAATATTTTAACATAATAAATATCACAATATTCCGAAATTTTTCAAGCATTATAACGAATTTTTTATCTTTACGTCGTCTAAAATCATCAAATCAAGCGATACAATGAAAAATTTCGTCGAAAAAATCAACAAATTTCGATTTTTTCTGGAATTTTCCAAGGTTTCCACCAAGAATTTTCTAATTTTACATTCGAAAAGTCATTTCGGAATAATTATCCGAATTTTTCACAATTATATCATTCTAAATTATCAAAACTTACAATAAAATGTAAAATTTCGTCGAACAAAAATTTAAATTTTTGGAATTTTTCCATAATTTTTCAACCAAAATTTTCTATTTTTCCAACCGAAAAGCCACAACGAAACAATTACACACAAAATGTAATACAAAAATTCAATTTGCGGTGAAAAATGTTTACGAAAAAATCCAAATTTTTCGAGTTTTTCCTGAATTTTCCGAGTTTTCCATCGAGAATTTTTCTATTTTCCCATTCGGAAAGTCATTTCGGAATAATTATCCGATATTTTTCACTGTTACATCGTCCAAAACTATAAAGTCACACGATAATATGAAAAATTTCGTAAAAAAAAAAATTTAAAATTTTTCGAATTTTTCCGGAATTTTCCGCATTTTTCAACAAAAATTTTCCATTTTTCTATTCGAAAAGCAATTCTGTAACAATTGCACACAAAATTCCATACAAAAAGCCAATTTTCGATTTTTCCAATTTTCAGATTTTCCGGAAGATTTTCCCAAAATTTTCTTTCACATAAACCTTCTCCTGGCAATAACGAACATCTGAAAAAAAGTTTGAGCAAAATCGGCCCAGCCGTTCTCAATTGATGAATTACTATACATTTTTGCCACCATTTTTATATATATAGATATTTCTATTTTAGTGTTATGTTTTAAGGAACAATTTAAAATTAAAGTAAAAAAAATCTTAATCTTTTTTTACTAAGTGTTTTTGTATGTTGAGCATTTTAATTGAAATTGTTGTTGTAATAAACTACAAAATAATTAGATAAGTTACACTATGACACAATTTGATGGTGATTGTCTCGGGGGTGAACCAAACCAATATCAAGCGATAGCATTTGACCTCAGTAACAAAACCCTAAACTCCATTTTGCTCCAATACGATGCTAATTTTTTTACAGTGGTTTAAAGTTTGATTTTTTTGGTCAAAAGTCGAATCAATGAATATGAAAAATCATCTGTAAAAATACGTTTGGGGTATTTCATGTCTTCGGAGACCTATATTAAAACAATCAGGGGAATATTTTCTCGGAATATTTTAACCCTCCAGCTCCCACCCATATAGGCCATTTTTGGAAAACTGTTTAAAAGTCAACTTTGGACGGAGGTAAAGGATTAGAATATTCTATATAAATATTCCCTGGAAAACTTCACTAGGAGTCACCGAAGACAAATAACCTCTATGAGTCAAAGGTTCCAAAATAAAATCAAAATGAAATGTTAAAAAGTCTATTTTCAGGCAAACAGTGCAACGCACTTTTTCAGGAGTGAACCAAACCAAAATCAAACAATAGCATTTGACTTCAATAACAAAACCTTAAACTACATTTTGCTCCAATAAGTCACAAGTTTGGTTTACAGTGGTTTAAAGTAAGATTTTTTTGGTCAAATGTCAAATAAAAGAAAATGATAAATCATGCTTAAAAATAGATTTGGGATAGTTCATGACTTCGGAAACCTACATTAAAATTTTCCGGGGAATATTTCCTCGAAAATATTTATTTCTATTTTATTTTACTCAACATTTGTGTATGTAAATTTACCAAAACTATTAACAAAGTCAGAATTTAAAATAATATTGTTTTTTTTTAATTTTTAAGCTGTTTAGGGCATGTTTTTGTTGATTTTTGGTCATATTTTGCCATTTTTCAGGTCATATTTTGTGCGCATAAAACACAATTTTTAGGGCATATTTCCGGTTGCCCTGGTGATCAGTATATTTTTTTTTGTAAAGATAATTTTTCTAAAATAACTAACTTCAAATGCGTGTAAAAAAATCTCACACTAAACTAAAAAAACACTAAGGGTTTTGTTATAAAAAATGTCAACTTTCATTTGCTTTTAGTTTCATCCCATTCTGAGTTTGGTTGTTACACAGTGTAATTAAAGGGATTGACAGACCTTACCCTATAGACATTCATTTAAGTCATGAATTGTTATTTGGTATTTCAAATATGTTGTATGTATGTGTGTATGCATTCATCAACAGTTCAAGAATATAAATATTTTTTCTAGTATAGCATTTTGGCAATTGACATATCTTTGTTGAAAAATTATACTCAGAAGGGCTTTTGAAGTGCCACTTTAATGCATTTAGAGAATAAAATGATGTGTGTTGTTTTAGTCTGACCTTCTTTAATTGGCAATTTCTTAAGCTCGTAATGCCACATAATGCTAAAAATGAAATTCACAAAAGTTAAAGCAATTCTTTGACGACATTTACGTATGTCTTTCATATTTACTCTTGTTGGTTGTTATGGCATAAATGTCCTTTCATTCGTTTGGATCCTTTTTTCTTTTGTTGTGTATTGACCGAAAGGAAGCATGTCGATAAACAAAAGTTTATCCTCCTTTGGTATTTTCTTTAGTATTTTGTCAGTTATTCTTTGTCTGGTTTAGTGTCTTGTTGTTTGAGGACAACTTAACCATTTTATTTGAAGAATATTTAATTCCGTTTTCCGTTGCCGTTTCCTTTTTGCTCTTTACTCTATTTACACTTCATCAACTTTTCACTCAGAAGAAAACTATTATATTCTGATTCTCCTCTTTGACAAAGATTTTATTTTGTTTAGCTTTATATGTTAAAAGCAGCTGTGATCCCACTTAACTTTTTGTATGAATTTCAATGCCACACACCACACGCCTTTTATACTGTATGGGGATGGTCGTGCAAATCCTGTAGAACAAGGTCAACAAATATTTGACTAAGGAAATAGGAAGTACCATTTCTTTTCCAAATTGATTGGATAATTTATATTAGAATTTCTGTGAACAGCCTAACAAGCGTTTAGTTGCAAAAGATGACTTGTTTGTTGTGTTATTAAGCTTTTAACATAGGAAGTTACAAAATTGTATTTCACCAAATCAAATCTTCAATATGTTGATGGTAAATAAATTATGTCGAATACAAACGACGGGATTGGGATTAAGTTCTTCCGACCTCTCATTGCAATTTGTATAACCAGAACCAGACCCTTAGTGATGAAGATATATAATTTGATAAGAGAACCAGTACAGAAATTTCAGGTGAACAAACTAATAAATACCATCACCCATAGGACTTTCGGTCGTATGACCAGACGAGACATTTAGGTCATATGTCTGGTAGGTATCAGAAGGGGCGTGTCTAAGGTTTCGGTTTATTACGACTTTGTCTTCTGACCAAATTCAAATATCCTCCAGTTATCCGTTTGGAAGTTCTGGAAGAAACATTAATTTTCCAAATATAGGTAATCTTGGCTGAATCTATTTTTCTTGATGACGGAAGATTCCAAGTATGTAAACTCATCGACTACCTCAAAACAATAATTTTCAACGTTCACGGTGCATCTCCATCGAGACGACTCTTTGTTCGTCGAAAACATTAATTTAGCTTTGTCCTCGTTGACCGCTAAACCCATTTTTGCTGACTCCTTTTCTAGTGATGAGAAAACTGCAGTAACATCCCGCAGATTTCGGCCAATGATGACTATATCATAGGTATAGGCTAGTGGCATGTGTTGACACCAGCCTTTCTCATCACCTTCTCCACAACTATATTAAATAGTGTACAGGCCAGGCTCTCGCCCTGCCTCAAGACCTCTTTCAGTGTTGAATGGTTCAGACTGATCTTAACCAATTTGGTGTTTTCTAAGGGGGATTTGGTGTTTTCTAAGGTACATCTGCAAAGTCGAATCAGCTTTGCAGTAATACCAAACTCAGACATGGCCTCATATAGCCTATTACTTATCGGAGAGTCGAAGGCAGCTTCGTAGTCGACAAAGAGGTGGTAGGTGTCGATCTGCTTTTACCTTTTTTATGAGTTTTTGATCTGTTGTAGATTTGCCAGGTCTAAACGCGCACTAATATGGTCCAATTGGCTTTAGACGTTCACACAATATGCTTGAAAGGACCTTGTACACAATTGGTAATAGGCTTATTCCACTATAGTTCTTACATTCACTACGATCTCTTTTTTTTGTATATGGGACATAACAGACTGAGACTCCAATCCCCGGGCATGCTCTCCTATAGCCAGATGTTCTCCAAGAGCTGATGCATGCTCCTAATCAGCTCCTCTCCGCCAGCCTTAAACAATTCAGCAGGGACACCATCGGATCCAGCTGCTTAGTTGTTTTTCGCTCTGGCTCGGAGGTGGACAATAAATACCATCGTCATGGATTGGAGCGCGGTCTTCTGAAGTGGTGTCTTCATATCTTCAGAACGTTATCCGAGTCCGTCACTAGCTGACCATCGCTGTCCTTGAAGGAGGGCAGCCCTGTTCCATGCATTGTCGCCTTAACTCCCTTGTAGAATTTTCGGGCCTCTTCTTCAACTTCTTCTTTTCCGTCTAAAAAGACGAGTTGCCTCTCGTCTCTTCTTCCTGTGCCCTTCACGAACAGCTCGCGTTGCCATTGCCTGCAGTTTCGTCCAGTATGCAGCATCAGTCTCTCTTGTGGCATTGCGACATTCATCATCGTACCAGGCATCTTCTTGAGACGGCTTTGAGTACCCAAGTACGCTTCTCGCAGCTCGTTCTAAGGAGTCGGCTACATTTTGCCACTGCGAGGTTATATTATCAGGGGTTGGAGTATTCCGCAGCAGTTGAGTTAGGTGGTTGGAGTAGGCGTTCGCCACCTATGTGGTCCGCAGTTCACCGATGACCAGCTTTCGTTGTGCCTGGTTACGTACGTTTTTCGCCATGCTTAGCCTTGTGGGTACCTTAACTGCGGTAAGGTAGTCATCAGAGTCAATGTTAGTACCCCTGATCACTCGTACGTCCAGAACACTCGATGCCTTCCATCGAATACCACGTGATCTATCTGATTCCTCGTCAATTAGTCTGGAGATAACCATGTTGCCTTATAAATATTTTTATGGTCAAATCTAGAGCTGCTATGTACCATATTTCTTGCCGCAAAGAAATCAATGTGCAGACTGAATTTTCCGGCGATAGGCTCAAATTATGTTATTCATGTTATTACACCCTGCTACAATTTTTAGTTTTTTTTCACACTTGATGGAGACCATATATACGTAAAACCTTATGTAGTATAACTGCGTTCTCAGTTTATCGCCAGAACGTCAGGATTTTTTTTAAAAGGACTTCAAAGTTTCGAAGGATACACCACTTTCAAAAAATTAAATCTAATATTTCCACGAACCATATGATAACGATATGGATATCAAATGAAAGGTAAGCACCACCAATGCAAGCACATAACAGAGCTTAATGGATCTGGACCAAAAATTTTAAAAAAGATTCATTTTCAAGACAACCATCTTGACTTTTTCCACGACAATTTGGGAAATTTCATTGATGAGCATGGTGAGCGCTTTTATCAAGAAATCGCGACGATTGAAAATCGATTTAGAGGAAAAAGTGCATGCCACATGGTGGCAGAATATTGTTGGACAATATATAATTTTTATACAGTTTTCTTAATATCCATCCAATTTTTGAAACAGGATTAAATTTTTTTTCTTCGTTACTAAACTGGTAAAGCTAGATTAATAAAATGTACATATAACTTCTTAAACATTTATTTTTTCAGAAAAAAATATTTAAAGAATATTAAGCATTTAAACTTTAAAAGGTCTTCATTGATAAAATCTATGAACGTGCAAAGTTCCATGTTAATGCGGCTTTTCAAAAGCGAGTTAAGACTTTCTTCCGGCTAGATTGAGCATTTGGACCACTGTGCGGCCGAGGCATAGTGGTTGGAACACGGGACTACCATGTGGGAGATCACAGGTTCAACTCCTGCTCCAGTCATCTGAAAAAGAAATTAAGTTTTTTTTTTTTAAGTTTAACTTCCATACGAAAAAATTGAATATATTTGAATTTGGTCCGTTTAGTTATCTTGTAATAGTAGACAATTACTAAGAAAACCGAAACCTTTGCCATACCCCTTCTGGTAGTTCCTATAATAATGACCGAATCGATACACATAGTTTTACATACATATCATTTTTTGTAAGTACACAGAATACAGTCAAATTTTGCGTAAGATGTACGCTTATGTAAATTTGGCTCTAGAATGAACATGAACTATATCGGTTGACCCAAACAAAATGACCTTTTATTGGAAAATTTATATTTCTCTTATAACTATAAAACTAGCTGGGGGGATATAGAAAATTGGTCAGTTAATTTATCTTGAAATAGGTTAATTTCAATAACTCAAGACTTAGACAATATATTATATTTTGGGTGATGGTATTTAACAGTCATTTTACTTACTTACTTAGCTGGCACTTCTTTGTAATCCTATTGGATTATATACCGCATGTAGAAAAATAGAATACCTAACGAAAAATTCTGTTCTAGTTTTTATATAACATTTTCTTAACTAAAACTAGTAACTTTGAATACTCATGACATTCTGAAAGTAAAACATTTTGTCAATATTCATTTTGTTTTGAAATACATGAGGTGTTGTTATATTAACACTTTTTAAAAAGTGGTATGGTGACATTTTTCATTTTTGACCGCCCTTACGACACAGAGCGCCGTTGACTTGACGAAGGATGTCCTTTCAAAATTTAGTAATTAACATCTCCTCTAACCTGCACTGTTCGTCTGGTTTAAAAACGGAAATAAGGTCAATGATATCTTCCAATTAATGACAAAACATATTAATTGGTTGTCAACGCATTTCATATTACTGAACGATGTCAAATGCAAAATAGGATCTTCATACACTCACTATGTGCTCTTGACACTAACATTGTAGAAAGCCGTTTTTTTTTGGCATTGTAAATCAATTTTGCATCGCCCTTCCCAGGAAAGTTTTAAAGCAATATTAAAAAATGTTTGCGCTAAAGCCATAGGAATACTTTTTCCAAACGTATAACGAAAGCGCTAAAATTACAACATCCGCCTTCTACGCTATCCATGATACAAAATGCCTAGATATGTAGCGCATGTCCAAACTTTGATTTACCGTGCTTTTATCTTACAAAATTTAACTACAGTTATAACTTTTACAGGTTCCTAATAAATTGTTATTGCAGAGGTCTTAAATTTGGTGTTTGCCACCACAGGACGGATAAAGTTCACAATATTGCGGGCTGTGTCAGAGAGTAAACATTTAGACAGCAATATATTAATTCAAAGATTTATTGTGTTAAGAAGAGTTTGTTAAAGTAGCATAAAAGCCTTCGGGGGAATTTCCACAAAGAAATTAACGAAAGCATTGTCTGTTGTTAAACTAAATTCAGAGATCGTTTTAGATGGTTGGAACAAGTGTTTTTCCAGTATAGTATAGCTTAGATAATTTTAAAAAGTCAATTAAATGCTTCCCAGTAGTTGTGCGTGATATATTTTAAAATTTTTAAATTTTGTACATAACGTAACCTTTAAATCGAGTATAGAAAAGAGAATATCTTAAAAAAAAAACAATATAAACATATTTTGAAAATTGACAAATTTTGATTGCCTTTTCCAGGGGGTTTGTTCACATTACATGCATCAACATTAATATTTATCAAAGATGGAGAAATAACATAAATTAACTTAATTTCCCTTTGCACACCACGAATGAGGTATTTTTAGATTCACAACTAACGGCACCTACTTGTTTATCGACGAATGCGATCGTCACTGTCTGAGAAGCTCTTACTAGACACGCCGATTGACTCGACACTTATACTGCGAAGTTGCTGTCAACAACATTCGAGGGAAGCCGACAATAAAAGAACAATTTTTTAAGATGACTGGAGCCAGGTTTGAACCTGCGATCTCCCGCATGGTAGTCGCGTGTTCTAACCACTATGCCACGGCCGGAAGAAAATAACACCTGCCGAAAAATTTTAAAAATTCGGAAAATCGAAATTAGAAAAATGATGTTCCTTTTTAGGAAACCAGCAGACAAATTTCAATCTACTGAAACCATCATCTCAAATCATTTTACAGGATTTGAAACTGACAGTATTTTAATATATTACAGCTTTTTGTTCCTAGGGTCAAGTTGTAAGGTGCCAGAAATTTGAAGGCGATAAATGACATTTTTTTGAAGATTTCATTCGATAAAACTTGTACAAACTAATTTTTTACAACGATATATTATATTAAGATAAATAATTTATTTAACGTTTATGTACAGTTCTGCTCAAGAATGAAATAAGAATTTACCTACGACTACTTATATTAATTATGACGTAGGCCAACTCAGTTTTGAATGTTAAATTAAAGTATCAAAAAACCAGTAAGAAACCGACTTACATATGCCCTCACCGCACGTAAAACAATTTTTTTTTTATTATATTGATATTATTCCTCGATTTCTAAAGTGGGGAGTGGTACATTTGTATGGGAGGTATCAGAAGGGGCGTGTCTAGACTTCCAGATTTTTTCTGCAAAATTTTATCTTGTTATAGCTTTACTAAATACATAATTTGGGCACGATCACGTTGGGTGTATTGATATTATTAATCCATCTCTAAAGTGGACGGAAAGGTTCATTTGTATGGGAGGTACCATTAGGGACGTCGTTAGACTTCCAATTTTTTTCTCCAAAACTTTATCCTGTTATAACTTAACAAAATGCAGAATTTGGGCACGATCGTGTCGAGTGTATTGATATTATTACTCCATTTCTAAATTTGGCGGAGTGGTACATTTGTATGGGAGGGCGTGGATAGACTTCCAGTTTTTTTTCTCAAAAACTGTATCCTGCTATAGCTTTACTAAATAAAAAATTCGGATACGATCGCCTTAAATTAATTGATGTTATTACTCCATCACTAAAGTTGGCCGAAATGTACATTTGTATGAGAGGTATCAGAAGGGGCGTGGTTAGACTTCCAGATTTTTTCTCCAAAACTTTATCCAGCTTTAAATGTACTTTATCCTGTTATAGCTTTACTAAATTTGGGTACGATCCCGTTGGGTCTATTGATATTATTACTCGATTTCTAAAGTGGGTGGAATGATGTATTTGTATAGGAGGTACCAGAAAGGGAGGGGCGATGTAGCCCATTTGCAATACCGTAAGTAGTTTTGGGAAAATATTAACTCGTGCTAAATTTCAAAACATTTGATTGCGTCTTTCGAAAGTTATCGTGCGCACCAGCCGGAGAGCCAGAAACCTAGGGTCTAAAGTGACTCCTTCTATGTGTTACACTTTTGGGTCGTATCAAATGATACATGGTATAATGAAAAGCTGTGGAGAGGAGACCAGCTTCTCCCTACGTGTCGCCAGCGGTCACACACGAACTGATTAAAAGTTGACGGTAGACGTAATGACAAGGACAACAAGAATGGTGTTAGAGTCGAACTCAAATGCAGGGAGGTAAATAACAGCATTTCAAGGCAGCTAAATGCTAGTGTTCCTCTCGCAGGTGAGGGCGAAAGACAAAGGGAGAGGTCAATCCCAAACCCCAATGATTCCACAAACAAGGACGAGTTATCTATTGGTGAGCCTACATTTGAATATCTCTGATGAGGAAGAGCCTTTGTCTGATGACGACGTTCTTCTGGAATCCTTGGGGAAGGGAGTCGGTAAGACTCCACTCATGACATCTCCTTCTACTTTGTTGATATTCAATGAGAGTTCCGCCATGTAAGAACTTGCATTTTCACTAGGAAAGTCTTGCACTTTATACTTTATCCTAATTACAGCAAGTTCTCTTCTGTTGCCATCTGTGCATATACCATATGAACAGAAGAAATCGGCCTTTGAAATCCTACGGCAATTGGAGGAATACAAACTTACATCACACACAATGGGGAAGTGAAAGGACGAACAAAATAGGTAAGAGAACAAACCGTATAGAAATCCCCGGATAGCAATCTCACAGAATATCTATGTTGGCAGACTGTTGTTGATATAGAAAAGCTGGTTTATGAAATGACAAGGATACTATATCACGGACTAAATAAGTCATGTCCTATTATTTACCCGGGAAGAAAATTTCAGCCAGAGATGTCACATGAAAAGCTAAGGGGTAAACATAAGTGCACCATGAAGTTGTTCAAAAGACCAAGCGTTCTAAGGAGCAAACGGATTGGGAAGCCAATCGCGTAAGCTTTAACGAATATAAAAGCGAGCTAAAGCGGCTTTAGTAGTCTTCAAGGGTGAATGTCTGTTAAGCCGTTGAAGACGTAAATAAGGCTGCTCGTTTTAGGCGATTACGATCAACGTACCCTAAGGTACTAGGACATATTGGAAAGTTTTGACGAATACACAA
Source organism: Muscina levida (assembly GCA_964034835.1). Classification (NCBI taxonomy): domain Eukaryota; kingdom Metazoa; phylum Arthropoda; class Insecta; order Diptera; family Muscidae; genus Muscina; species Muscina levida. The sequence goes on from OZ035883.1 coordinate 82,502,851, forward strand.
CTTCCGGAATGCGATAATCTATATATATAAAAGGCGTTGGTGCGCACTAAGAAGGGATTTTTGGAAATTCGAGATTTGGTACGTATATCGGACATGTAAGAAAAAATAGTTTGTTTGTGGAAAGAGGGCGCTGCCACGCCCCTTTTAAAAAATAGTTATATTGGCCAAATAAATGGACCGATAGCAATTATATTTTTTTAGTGTGATACTGTCCATAGGGTCTCTATCATAGTCTACATGAAAATATAATTAAACAAAGGGGCATGGCACCGCCCACACAAACTAAAATTTCAATCGGTCATATATCAAGAGCCGTTAGAGGTATGAAGATGAGATTTGCTTCATATGTTACTGATACAAAGAGGAATACGTCTCGATGGAAAATGGGTGGTGCCACGCCCCTTTTGAAAAAATCGTTATCTGGGCGTAATAAATGAAATCTGGGCGATTGCAATGAAATTTTCACTGTGTAGCACTATCCATAGGGTCTCTATAATAGGCTACATGAAAACATAATTAGACCAAGGGGCGTGGCACCGCCCACACAACCAGAAATTTCAATCAGTCAAACCTCAAGAGCCATTAAAGGTAAGAAGATGAGATTTGCTACTTATGTAAACGGTACATGGGGGATTACCTCTCGCTGGAAAATGGACGGTGCCACGCCTCTTTGTAAAAATGGCTATATCGGTAATATTAATAGATCGATTGTAATAACATTTTCATAACATATATATTTAAAATTGCTCACTGACTGTAGATAGGATAATTAAATTTGGGGTGTTGTTGCCCGACAGCTATCGCTATGGAAATTCGTACTTTTAGGGGTAAAAATTACTAATAAGGAATAAAAGTTATACCATCACCCACACCAATCGGCTAATGCTATAATCGCGAAAATTTATATGGGCATGCTCAGTGAGCTATCAAGTTGGTTGGTTTTTTTTAAATCCGATATTTCTAGGTAAAAAAATATCGAAAAAGGAATACAAATGTTACTTTCACCCATATAACTTATATGGGCTTGCTCCCTATGGAGTTAGAACGAAGCACTGAGGGTTTTCGAAATTCTTACCTGTTAGGGGTAAAAAGGACGAAATGGTATAAATGTGGTACTTAACGGACAAAAATTTAAGTGAATATTTCAGTTGTAATATTTTGAAATTCGTTAATTAATTGTAAAAACCCCGGAAAAGGAATAAAACTTGTACTATCACGCAGTTCAAGTGCCTAAAGGTTACGAAAATGTATATGGGATTTGAATTCGAACATTTAGGCCGCAAGGGATAAGAGGGGGTACCAGTCCATTTAAGTTGTGCGATACGAATGTATCTTCTGAATTTCGTAAAAATTGCCTAAAACGGTACAATCACTCAGGCCATTGGGATAAAGCTACAATAATATAAATGGGGTGTTCGTTCGTCTTATGAAGTGTTTGCATTTTACCTGATTTGGTTAAATTCATAAGAAGATTCATTGTAAGTATAGGTAAGGCAAAGCGAGCCGGGAAAGCTATCCCTGTAGGAAGTGAAACACAGTTTTAAGTAACTTCAAACTGGTTTTTTAATAACCACATCTAGTTGATTAAGTGACTATTTTCCTTGTCGCCGACTCATTATTTTAACATAGGCATGTCATAGGCCGTTGTCAATTTATCATCTCTGCATGACTTTTCAATTGACTACTAATTACTTATTTTTCAACCAATTTGTAGTCGGTTTAAACTAAATTATTTAAAAACCACTTTTTTAAAAATTAGCTTTTAAACAGTTTAATTTTAATTAATTTTTATAAAATATATATAAATATTCATCTTATGCTATATATTATATTATACTTCAACTATATAAAAATATGTATTCATTATTATTATTACAATGTGGTTGCTACCATTAATAGAAAATTCATGTGCGTTTCATGACTAAAAATAAAATTGTACTGTTCATAGAAAATATACATATTAAGTATTGAAATTATTTAGTTTTTCAACATAAACGACATTTGACTTCATGACATGCTTCTTTTGGTTTCATATTTAATTAATTTGCTTTTATTTATTTGTAGTTTGGTTGATACCTGCATGAGATTTAAAAAAATTTTTAGTCATTTCCATAATAGCTAATTTATAGTTAGTGTTTTTTATCAACCGATTATTTTATTTACTACAGGGTAGTACTGCTATAAATGGGATGGAAGGGAAGGCGCCTGATACGGCTGATTCTGTTTCCGCAGCCCTAGTAAAGCTTTGGTGGGCTTTCGATACCTTTTAACTTTACGAGTCTCTAGAAATCGACCAAATTTATCCGGCTATGTTGCAACAGATATCATCCGTAATTGCACCGATTACGGGACAGCTAAAAGGGTGTCTATCACAGTACAACATATGATTTTGGGGCTCAGTTCTGAGAACTGCACGTGAAAGTAGTTACAAGTTACATGCCACAATGATTAATATCATTATGACATGTATGATATTAACTACTATATGGTGGCGTATGATTACCATAAGTAATATTCCACGTAAATCATACGCCACGGAGTACAACAGTTTTATTGTAACTGCTACAAAATAAACTCACTTCAAAATCATTCGATGAATGGAAAAGTAAAACTTTTGCTTATGTAGAGAAACGTTATATAAACAGATTAAAGGAAATTCTTGATTTTTATACCATCACCCGTAGGGATGAAGGTATATATCATTTGATACGACCCAAAAGTGTAACACATAGAAGGAGTCATTTTAGACCCTAGGTTTCTTTGAACCAAATTCGATTCATGACTTTTTAAGTCGTTTGAGCCATGTCCGTCTGTCTGTCTGTCTGTCTGTCTGTCGGGTGGCTGTCCTGCTGGTTGGCACGATAACTTTCGAAAGACGCAACCAAATGTTTCGAAATTTTGCACGAGTTATTATTTTCTCAAAACTACTTACGGTATTGCAAATGGGCTACATGGCCCCGCCCCTTCTGGTACCTCCCATACAAATACATCATTCCGCCCACTTTAGAAATCGAGTAATAATATCAATACACCCTACGGAATCGTCCCCAAATTCTGTATTTAGTAAAGCTATAACAGGATAAAGTTTTGGAAAAAATTTTGAAAGCCTAGCCACGCCCCTTCTGGTACCTCCCATACAAATCTACCTTTCCGCCCACTATAGAGATGGAGAAATAATATCAATAAATTAAAGGTGATCGTACCCAAATTCTATTTTGAGTAAAGCTATAACAAGATAAAGTTTTAGAGGAAAAAATTGGAAGTCTATTCACGCTCCATCTGGTACCTCCCATACACATCTGGTACCGCCCACTTTAGAAATCGATTAATATTATTAAAAGACCTAACGCGATCGCGCCCAAATTCTGTATTTGGTAAAGTTTAAGCAGGATAAAGTTTTGGAGAAAAAATCTGGAAGTCTAGACACGCCCCTTCTGGTACCTCCCATACAAATGTACCACTCCGCCCACTTTAGAAATAGAGTAATAATATCAATACACTCGACACGATCGTGCCCAAATTCTGTATTTAGTTATATTATAACAGGACAAAGTTTTGGAGAAAAAATTGGAAGTCTAGACACGCCCCTTATGGTACCTCCCATACAAATGTACCTTTCCGCCCACTTTTGGGATGTAGTAATAATATCAGTACACCCAACGCAATCGTGCGCAAATTCTGTATTTAGTAAAGCTATAACAGGATAAAGTTATGGAGAATAAATCTGGAGCCTAAACACACCCCTTCACGTACCTCCCATATAAATGTACCACTCCTCCGCCCAATTTCGAAATCGAGTAATAATATCAATAAAATAGAAAATTATTTGTTTTACTGAGGGTAAGGGTAAATGTAAGTCGGGTTGCCCGACTGAAACTTTCTAACTGGTATTAATTACAAATCGATTATTTTCAATAACTCAAGACTTAAACAATATATTATATTGGGTGATGGTATTTATCAGTCAGTTTAACTGACTGAAATTTCTGTACTGGTTTTAAATATGTTACAGCTAAATCGGACTGGTAGTTCTCGAGTTATGTCAAACATGCCATTTTAACAGCCATGTTCTGGAAAACAATTCGATTTGAAAACAGAGCAAAATCGGTAAAAATTTAATACATTTTTACCAGCCTTAATGGATGAAGTGAAGATAGTTTCCATACCCAATGCGGGTAAATCGAAACACTCACTACTAATAGGACTATGGACCTATCAGTCAATCGTCGTATTGAAGAAATTGAAGAGGCTAATTGATTTACACTTGAATCACAAATTGGACTCTGGCCTCATCAGTGGAGTGTAGCATGCATAAAATGGGATCTGTAGACAGCGCTCTGCACGATGTGGTGGGATATGTGTAAAATTGTTTAAGGACATTTCTGGACATCGAAAGGGCTTTCAATAATATAAAATCCATGGCCATAATGGAAGCATTAAAGAATACTGGAACACCTGCGATGCTTAGAAACTGGATTGCTTGTATGCTTTCATAGAACCATTGTTGTGGCTAATTGTGGTAAACGGAGTCCTCGAGAATCGTCGTTCTTTGGATGGATTGTGCAAAGTCGTCCCAGTGCATCAGTTGAAGGATTCGACGAAGCATTATACGTGTAATAACTAGGTATCTCCGAGTAAAGCAATGTTCTCGAAAATTGATCACAGGCGTACGTTGAAATTAAACTTGTTAATGTTATTGCTGGTGGTATTTCCACTCGCTGTGCTGCCTTCTCTGCATTGAAATACAAATATGTTACACACATAAATTACGGCCTTTGACGAATCCTACTTCATTTTTAAATTAGTGCAAGTTTATGTCCAAGTACAACTTATTGTCCTTGAAACTTAAACGTTAATTTGGCAAATAAAAACTTAATCACAACACCTGAAAATATCGACAATGATGTAATAAAAATTAAATTGGAAATAATGCACCTGTATTCCAATCGGTTAGCAATAAGAAAATATATCTACATACTTTCTTGAAATTCTCATCTTTAGTTGTTGGACTTTCTGCCAAAAAAATGGCTTTGGGACCAGTGTGCACTGGTGTGAACATACGGTAGATAGCTTCATTGTTTAAGCTGCGATGGTCGGATAGTCGGTCGCATGGGGACCGGCCGTGGCATGATGATAAAAACACGCGACTACCATGCGGGAGATCACAGGTTCAAATCCTGGCTCTTAAAAAAAATGAAAACATTTTCTTTCATTGTAGGCTCCCCTCGAATGTTGTCGACAGCAACTTCGCAGTATCAGTGTCGAATCAAATCGGCATGTCTAGTAAGAGCTTCTCAAACAGTGACGTTCGCATTCGTCGATAAATAAGTAGGTACCGTTAGTTTTGAATCTAAAAATAGAAAGCGTGTTAATTCACAACAATGCTAGAAGCTATCCCATACCTTATTCATGGGGTGTAAAGGGAAATTAAGTTTTAAGTGTAGTTGGTCGCATCATGAATGCCGTTCTCTAGCGGTTTGACTTTGAAAAATTAAATTAAAGCTATCGACGCCCTTTTCTTCGCTGCTAGTATTGCCCGATCATTAATCCAATCGAAATTTTTACAATTTTGTTCGTTGCCGGGTAACACATTGCTGATGAGTTCCTACTTCGGCGATGTGAATTCGAAAAAATTTGGTAGGGAACGGTATCATAGCCAAGCGGCAGCAGTTGTCTCGAGAATTCATCTGCCTATGGGAGGTGCTGCAGTGCGACTCATGTTCGTGGTCAATTTCAACTTCTTGACATTGGCGACAATTTCAAGCATGCTTTAAGTAAATCGGCAGCAGTATATTTCGTGATGGCGGGAATCTCCGGAAAGCAATATCATAGCCCCACTAAATCGTTTTGAATCACCTTGTAAATCCTTCATCGTTCGGTCAACTACTTCCAAAGCTCGTTTATGCGCAATCGCCCATTCATCCCTGGGATGGTTGTACATTTGGGAAAAATATTAGGTGGAAAAAATGACAGGGGTCGACAAACATTTGAACACTCTTCGGCTGATTCCGGGGCAGTTAAAGGGTGGGAGCAAATTTTATAAAAAAAAAATTGTATGTATGGTAACTCTCTTAGGGGGTGAAGTTTTAAAGAAAAAAGTTTATGTTTTTGATTGTTGACCTCTTAATTATAATATTGGGATTTGGTTCGGCTATAGGGTCTGAATTTAAAGACAATTTTTATGTTGTACTTTTATTCCATTAATTTATTTCCGATATTTCGACTAACATCGTTAGTCATCATCATGGTTATCTATTATTCACAAAGATACAAAAATGTTACAAATTAACACACAAATAAACATATTTTTACATTGACAGAAATTCTTACAAAAATCGGCAGCTACAATGATACTGTCTTGAGTCAGCTTCTGTAAACTACTAGCTATTTGGTCGTCTGTACTTGTCAATAAGATGTCTATACATCTGAGAGCAATTTGAAGTGTCGCTCTTATAATTTAAATCAAAAAATAATAATAGTGTCACGCGGTATTATGAACCTTTCCGTTTGCTCATTCCAATTTAAGATCAATATCAGAAACGGAATGAAGACAGGAAATGTGTATATATGGAATTCCGCATGCAACATGTGCATGTACTAGTACACTTTTCAATATTTTTATTACATGCATGTAATGCATAACTGCACACAAAATATTTGTGTAATTACTTTGTTTATATGGTTTTGTTAACTATTTCATTAAACACTTATTTTAATGACATATTTTTTGTACTGTTCCTTCTGACCATAATTGCACAAGAATGTGAAATGAAATATTTATCAATATTGTTCCTTCACCACTTAGAAAGAACAACAGTTCTTTCTAAAAAAAAAAGATAGACCATAATGTGGTTAACCGCATCATGTTATAATTAGTACAATAGTACTCAATATCCAAACCTACATACACCCTTTCATTATTAGCAACAAATGATGATAACATATGTATGAATATGTATCCACTTGTATATATGATATAACTATATTTTTTACTATAATAAAAGTAGTATGTATTCGTATGTCCTTCATGTGAAAAAATATAAATTCTTATGCTGCCTAATATCTTTGATACATCAACCGTGACATATGCATATGAACCGAACTGAAACCGCAAATGCCTATGGTGCATTTAATTAACTTGACTAAGAATCTAGTCGGACAAAAATCCATACATATGTATGTATGTAAATTTTAAGGTGGCTCAAATACAAAAAGTTATTAAAGTTTATAATTTAAATGACAGTCTGTTTCGTTTTATGATTTTTTTCTATAATATTCTTTTCATATAATAATTCGATAGTGAAATGGATACGTCTGTGTTTAAGTTTTCAAGAAAAATCGATAGGTCGATTAAATCGGAAATTGTAGTAATAAAACATACTTTTTTGTGAAATTTTTGATAAATTTTTCTCTAAATGTCCACACAATTTTTAGATTTATCTCACTTGCTACATGGCTCAGACTGCTAAAGAGTGACATGAGCAGGTGGAGCTCTAAAGTCATCAAGAGTCGTCATCCACATTTCAGCACAAAAGGTTTCCGATGGGCGGCCCTAAAGAAGACCTGCCCTGCCTACTTGGAAGCGCTTAGAGAATAGGTTATTAAATTCAGTTTGCAAACCTTTTATCCTTTTCTTAAGAGCTGTAGTGTCATAATGTATAAATGAAGATCTTATCCAAAAACCGTGATTTAACCCAAGTTATTTATATTTAGCCATTAGTGAAGTGCCTAGAGAGGCTATAAAAAGGCAAATCAATTTTAAAGAACGATAGAACGCTATATGACTATTTGATTTAATCTATCCCTATCCCTAAGTCTACGACTTAAACTTTTAATATAATTGTCAAAAAGTTTTACTAGATATCTTTATCTTTATCGCAATTCCCACAAATAACAAACACAGTCTATGTCGAACTGCAGTTTTGCCCGCTTTATGTTCTGCTGTAATAATGATAAATGTTCCCTTCAGCTATCTGTTCCCCAGGCGCCATTTGTGACAGCCAGAAAATAAATTCAAATTTTAATTTCCCTTCCGAACTTAGCCGCATGCAAAATTTTTGTGCAAACTTAACGGCAACCTACACAATTACGATTTGTCATCCTTCCTGTTTGCGTCTTTCGCCAAAAACCAATGGCGCACCAACCGAATCAAATACCAAAATTCGATTCCATTTCAACAAACATTTACCAACTAAATTTGAGCAGAAAAAAAAAATAATAAAAATCGAAAAGCAGAGTAACATTACTCAATACAACAAAAATAGTCAAAACTTTAGCATTTCATTGCTTACTTTTTCTTGTGTGTCTGTGTGTTGGTTGAGTGAACAGTATTATTCTATATATGTGCATTGTAATGCATATTCATTTTAAAAGTGGATCTCGATAAGGACATTATAACTTTTGTTTTGCTGCATTATTCGCTGGATATAGCTGAGGACAAAATCTATCTGGTACATACAATTCGGAATCAATCTTTATCTTGTTCCCATGAAAGAAATTTATATAATAGTCAAATTTTAGTTTCGTCAGAGCGCTAACACTTAGTAAAAGGAACACGAGTATTTTTCGAAAATAGTTAATTTTGTGTGGGATTCTGCTACCTCCCACACGCGGCTATACCGCTTATTTTTATTCCCATAACTACATTGAGAAAGTGTAATTACGGACTTACTTTAATTATAATCAGTGATGGTTTACTCAAGTTTCGGCCTGTCCGATGAAAATGGCGAACTTAAAAACTTCTAAATCGAATTTTATCTTGAGATACTTAGGCTCTGAGTACTCTTAGACACATCCTTCAAAGATCCCTTCTCACTATCCCGAAGTGGGCGGAAGAACATGGTCTCGGAGTAAATTCCAACAAGACCGAACTGGTTCCGGTCCATTGGACGTATAAGATCCTATCCGTGATACCTTTCTCTTTGGAAGGTACTAAACTTCTTTTTGTGGAAAATACCTCGTCGTAATATTGGATGTACAACTGAAGTTCAAGCTCAATATCCCAGATAGGGCAAAAAAGGCCACACATTTAAGTTGGTCATGTAAAATAACTAGAGATCGAGTTTTAATCGAATAGTGTAGTGTCAGACATCCTATAGCCTCACGAGGCCGCCAATAACCGTTTTTTTCACACAGACACGATCGACAATTCACACGTACTCAAATGTTTTGTTTGATTCAAACAGTCTGTCTCTGCTTCAATGTTATGAAAGCAACATCATACACGCTTGCTTCGATTTCAACACAACAGACACAAGTACAGACAGAGAAACGACTGATGGGATTGCATGAGAGCACAATGCTTTTTATGCGACCACACACTTGCACACCTTACTGTTGTGTGGGTGCTATCTGTTTCATCTGCCACTGGAGTAGTCAACATATGAAGCCATAATAATTGATTGTTATATTAATGAAACTCGTTACGGAACAATGAACGAATAACATCCAACTGTATCTTTTATTAACATACAATATTGTGCACCTTATTAGAACCCCCTTTTCAATTGCTCTTGGTTTTACTGATATTTGCCAATTGGGTCAAGTGGCAGCGACAACAGCATTTTCCACAGCAAAAAAAAAAGAACACAATCAAACAAACAGCTCACAATTGCACAAACAATGGACAGAATGACTGTAAGGCTGTGTATATACATGTCACTTGGCCACATATAATAACTTGTAAACTGTGTAAAGCGTCACCAGTGATGGTGTGATTGAAATTTAATATATGTACAACCAATTTCTGTTTCTCGAACGAAAGGAATGTGTGCTCAACTCGTCCTGGCTTGTATGCAAGTATTGGACCAGATGATTTTGCTTTTGTAGCATAATGTTTGCAGTAGTAAATAGCCAGTTGCTATTAAAGTTCAATCTGTCATTGATGATTGCACATCGTGATGAAGCTGTCATGTGTTTTGAACACAATCAATTATCATCTAATTGAAAGTCCGATGCGGTACTGGGCTAAATTTTGGTCGAATCGGTCTACTCCACATATATATTTTTGGTGTACTCCGTGATCGCACAAGGACGGGATACATTTATTTTGGTTGTACTCTCTTCTGTCATTAATTTGGAATTTTCGACAAAGGTGTTAGATGATATTCCGACAATATTCTTGTCTCTCCATTACCAAAAGAGTATCAATGACTTTCACCGCAATTGATTCCTATAGGTTTCACGTATTATTCCAGTTGCATTTTACCAACATGATTTGATGTAAAATAACGAAAGATAACTCGGCAGCATAATTTCGAATTAAAACGACTAGGGCAATGCTTCTACTCCGTAATGAAAATCACCTACTATGCAGACACATCGTGGTAAATTCCGAAGTTCGCCTATTGTAGCGGTTTGACTTTTATAAACTGTTTACAACGGCGGACTGTGGCTAAAATTTTGATTTCATTGGCCAAAAATCAAATTTTTTTTGTCACTGATTTTTAAAATTTTTATGCTATTTTGTAGCTAACTATTGATAATTGTGGGCGTGGCATGCTGTCAAACTCAACTGTTTTTTTTAATTTCAGAAAAAGGTGTTTTTTTATACCATCACCCTTAGGGATGAGGGTATATATCATTTGATACGACCCAAAAGTGTAACACATAGAAGGAGTCACTTCAGACCCTAGGTTTCTTAGAACCAAATTCGATTCATGACTTTTTAAGTCATTTGAGCCATGTCCGTCCGTCTGTCTGTCTGTCTGTCTGTCTGTCTGTCTGTCTGTCTGTCTGTCTGTCTGTCTGTCTGTCTGTCTGTCTGTCTGTCTGTCTGTCTGTCTGTCTGTCTGTCTGTCTGTCTGTCTGTCTGTCTGTCTGTCTGTCTGTCTGTCTGTCTGTCTGTCTGTCTGTCTGTCTGTCTGTCTGTCTGTCTGTCTGTCTGTCTGTCTGTCTGTCTGTCTGTCTGTCTGTCTGTCTGTCTGTCTGTCTGGTGGCTGTCCGGCTGGTTCGCACGATAACTTTCGAAAGACGCAACCAACTGTCTTAAAATTTTGCACGAGTTAATATTTCCCCAAAACTACTTACGGTATTGCAAACGGGCTACATAGCTCCGCCACTTCTGGTACCTCCCATACAAATACATCATTCCGCCCACTTTAGAAATCGAGTTATAATATCAATACACCCAACGGGATCGTACCCAAATTCTGCACTTAGTAAAGCTATTACAGGATAAAGTTTTGGAAAAAAAATTGGAAGTCTAGCCACGCCCCTTCTGGTACCTCCCATACAAATTCACCTTTCCGCCCACTTTAGATATGGAGTAATAATATCAATAAATCCATCGCGCTCGTACCCTAATTCTTAATTTAGTAAAGCTATAGCAGGATACAGTTTTTGAGAAAAAAAACTGAAGTCTACCAACGCCCCATCTGGTACCTCCCACACACATCTGGTACCGCCCACTTTAGAAATCGATTAATATTATTATTAGAACTACCGCGATCGTGACCAAATTCTGTATTTAGTAAAGCTCATGCAGGATAAAGTTTTGAAGAAAAAATCTGGAAGTCTAGACACGCCCATTCTGGTACCTCCCATACAAATGTACCACGCCGCCCACTTTAGAGATGGAATAATAATATCAATACACTTGACACGATCGTGCCCAAATTCTGTATTTAGTAAAGCTATTAAAGGATAAAGTTTTGGAGAAAAGATCTGGATGTCTAGACACGCCCCTTCTGGTACCTCCAATACAAATGTACCACGCCGCCCACTTTAGAGATGGAGTAATAATATCAATATTCTCGACACGATCGTGCCCCAATTCTGTATTTTATTAAGTTATAACAGGATTAAGTTTTGGAGAAAAAATTGGAAGTCTAGCGGCGCCCCTTATGGGACCTCCCAGACAAATGTACCTTTCCGCCCACTTCAGTGATGGAGTAATAATATCAATACATCCAACGCTATCGTGCTCAAACTCTGTATTTAGTAAAGCTATGACAGGATAAAGTTTTGGAGGATACACCTAGAAGTCTAGACACGCCCCTTCTAGTACCTCCCATACAAATTTACCACTCCACCCACTTTAGAAATCGAGTAATAATGTCAATATAATAGGAATTTTTTTTATTTTACTGAGGGTGATGGTATATGTAAGTCGGGTCGCCCGACTGAAACTTTCTTACTGGTTTTGTTTTTTTTTTATCAAAAATAAATGGTTACTACTCGCAAGCTATCATCGATAATAGCCTGTCTTTTTTATAATGTTGGTAGGATTATAGTCTTTAGTTGTTGTAAGTGGTCATAGCTCTAGCGTTTAATGTTAGGGGCGTTATGAAATATTAATGGAACTACTATATTTTTCTCAAATTTAAACTTTAGTGGAATAGAACTTCTAGGGAACAAAAGGGAACAAGAAACGTATACCACCCGGAGAAAGGTGAAAGTGTCCCCTTTAACCCTATATATACTTTTGCACCAGCCACGAGCCGCCGGTAGAACACTTTTTTCATTTTAATGAAATTACTTTAAAAAAAAAATCAAATAATGCCCTATAAGTAGCCCTATAAGTACTCGTACAAATAACTCGAGTAAACCTTAACGGATCGGTATGAAAATTTACCAGTATAAATATATTTCAAAATGAACTTATGGGAATATAAATGATCAGAATAGCCCCACCAGTTCTGGTACCTTCCATACAAAATTACCTATTTTTGAATAATTAATATTTCTTTCATAACTGCCAAACAGACGATCGGAGGATATTTGAATTTGGTCAGTTTATTTATATTGCAAAATTTGACAAACCCATATTTTTTTTTTTGCATACATATCTTTTTGGTTAGCAAAGTGAATTCACTCAAATTTTGCGTATGATGTACGCTAAGGAATATCGACCTCAGGAATGAGTATGGACAATATCGGTTGACGCCTTCTGGTACCTCCCATACAAAATTACATATTTTTGGAAAATAAATATTTCACCTATAACTTCCAAACAGACACTTGGGGGTAATGAAAATTGGTCGATAAATTTTTTTTGTGATAGGAGGCAAAACCCTAGAAAACATTACTATTTGACACACCCCTTCTGGTACCTCCCATACAAATGACCGAATTCACCTCCATTGTCTTACCTACATATGTATTTTAATAGTACACTGAATCCAGTCAAATTTTGCGTAAGTTATACGGTTATGAAAATTTGGAAAATAAGGAATGAATATGGATTATATCGGATCATCCCTTCTGGTCCTCTCATACAAAATAACCTTATATGGAAAATTAATATTTCTCCCATAACTTCCAAACCGGCATCTGGGGGATAGTTTTAATTTGGTCAGTTAATCTATCTTGTAATAGGCGGCAAAATCTCAGAAACCCTAACTATTTGACACATCCCTTCTGGTATCTTCCGATAGATAACCGATATTTTTCCTTTTACAAACATAGCATTTTTGTATGTACACTGAATTCAGACAAATTTAGCCTAGGTAAGCTGTAATTGAACGTTGATTTACGAAAAAAAATTCCAACACGTTGTGCTGCCCCTAATTGTACCTCCGGTACAAATAAGTTAAATTTTTTACGTTTTTGCTCCACAAGCAGACAAAAAATAATACATAAGCAGTGTTATTTAAATTAAAAATCTATTAGTTTCAATAACTCAAGACTTAAACAATATCTTATACTGAGTGATGGTATTTATCAGTCAGTTTTCCTGACTGAAATATATTTAAGTACAACAAACATAGTATTAATAAAAAAGAATAATAAGCAAAAACTACCATTGTTACAAATACTATAAAAATCTGTTGCAGTTTTTATTTTTAAAATGTTTTTTTTTTTAATTATCAAATTTGACAGCAAAAAATAATAAATTTTTCTGTATTAATAGCAAGATTTTTAGATAATATTATTAACGCTGTGTTTTTAGTGTAAACAAATTTGCAAATTTGACAGCAAAAAATTTTTAATTTTTCTGTAATAATAGCAAAATTTCCAGTTGATTTTTCTATTTTTTTTTTGAGTGTAAAAATTTTTTGAGTGTAATATTAAAAAATTCCAATATTACAAAAAATATTTATAATTATTATTAAGTTCCAAACATAAAATTGGTTAATAAATAAAAAAATGATAAACCCATATTTCACTCTAAAAGTCAAAAAAATCTAAATTTCAACTTTGACCCAGAATTCCTTAAAAAGTCCTTAATCAATTTTAATGTAATTGAAACTGAGTCAAGCTGAACTAAATATCTATCCATTAAAAAAAATTACTTCGATATTTTGATCGGATTAAAAGTTACACAATTTTGGCCAATGAAAAACGATTTTCAGCCACTGTGCGGCGTCTACTAAAATAGGATATCATAGCTTCCAAAAATGGATATCATATTTTCGTTGAAGGAAAGATGTTGTTCGGCATGAAAGTATTCAATTATTTTTGCTTTTTAATAATCGATAAGGAGCCATAATTTCCACATTTTGTCGGAATAAGCGTGTCTTGAAGAAGCCTTGCAGTTGTCAACGAAGTTTAGACATTACTAATTTTCTTGAAATCTGCGAATGTATTTACCCTTACTTCACAATTTCTGCAATTGGCGTAAATATTATAGCCAATAATTATTAATTTGTAGATTAATTTACTGCTCCAATTTTTACCAAATATTAATACTTATCATGCCAATCTCTTAGTATACTAAAGTCAATGTTACCGCCAACAAAACAATAATACGTAAATTTGTATTCAAACTCAAAATTCTATATCGAGTAGACAAAGCCGTTCGCTTAAGTGGATATGCCCACCCACTTCTTTAGTTATTGAAGCCCAAAGTCAGCTGAACGACAGTTTGGAGTCACAATCCACTTACAATAAATGTCATGCAGGCATATCTTTAAATCCTAAATAGTTGTTGATGTCTAGCTGGGCAGCTTAGTAGTTTGTAAGTTTATGTACTACTTAAAAAATCAACTCTATATTTTGTAACGAAGTATGAAAAAAGAAACGTCAAACTTGAGAATAACAATACGATTATTACCAGCGAACCACCCGAAGGTAATACCCCAAATAAAACCCGAATTATATTGATACTCACATAATTTACTTGTGTTTTATTTCCCCTACGTTTGGATATTTATTATTCTTCCCCGCCGTAACATTTTTGGTCCTTCGAGCCGGATATATGAGCCGCCCGTAAAAAGAATAATTGTATCCAAACCTTTCTTACAGACTTAAAGCCCGAAGTCAACGATATTTTCATCCCGACGATATTTCTCATCCCCTAAAACAAATTATCGGAAACCAAGGTAAGGTTGAGATATTTGTAAGTGAGAGTGAATTTAATAAATACGCATTCGTAAAGTTGTTTATTCGCGATCTTATTTTCTATTTATATCAATCCACTACCATTTGGCCGCGTAGTGTTGTTGTTGTGTTTGTTAATAACATCGCGGTTAGTTCATTTGGTTGTGTGTTTTCTTTCCCCTCACAGCACTACCGTGTTTGTTTCCCCTTAACAATCAAAACAACGAAGGGCTTTGTCGACGATCATTACGTTTGTTTGCACCCCTATTCCCCACTACCGTGTGTGCGTCCCTCGCTAATATTATCAATAATTCCTCTTTATACTCTCACGCGAATATAACCAGCCACACAACATTGCCTTGCCGCTACCATTTGAGCGGCTCGACTGCGATCTCCTTACGCGTTCCCGTTCCCCACTATCGTGTGTGCGTCCCCCGCTTATAGTATTGATATTAAATTAGCTAATCTCTCGCGAGATTGTGTTCCCCCCGCTACCCCCTGAGCGGCTCGCTAGCCATCACTTAGCTTGTTAGGCAGTTTAGGTGTGTGAGCTACTTATGAGAAGGCTATACAACAACCACACTACGGTTGAGCCGAACTTGTTTGTGTGTTTATTTTGCTTTTCCCACTAGCTGTTCTCAGCACAGTGGGCTCGGTTGGACCAAAAGCGGTCAAATTAATTATTTTTAAAATTTATTCGAAAATTAATGAATGTTAATGTTTTTAATAAGAAAAAAGCAAAATTAACTAGATTGTGGAAATATTACAGAGAGGACAGTTTTCGGTTATTGCTAAACTAACACCCGTAGTTCTAGTAAACGAAAAATTCATCTCTCGACTTTGTGTAGCATAGTAGGTAGTTTATTTTGCACAGTGGTACCCGTAAGGCAAAATTAAGCTAAATTTTTTGCCACATATTTTCAAATTATTTTTTGATTCATCAAAGCAATAGATAAAGCCTTATTTGATATTCGAAAATTGTCATTTCGAACCCTTTTCTAATTTTTCGCCCTTTTTTTCCTTTTTTTAATTAACAATAATGGCCGAACTAAGGCGTTTGAATAGATGTGGCGATAGACTGATCGATTTAGAGCAGTTTCTTAGTTCTCTACCGACAGATGAACACACGGTTCATTCTCTAAATGTCCACAGAGTGGAGTTTAATCGACTCTGGGAAGCTTTCCGCTCTTGCTACGAAGAAATTTGTGACAATGAGGACTCGAAGGAAGCCGCTGTGGACGTTATCAAGTCAAAACACTTGTCGGTTTATAAATCTTATGTGCGAGGTTTATCTAAAATTGATGCCTTGCTTGAACAGTTAAACACGAAAAAGAAGACAGCTTCCATTCCCATTCACCTTCCCCCGTGTGACACCGAAGTCTTCTCAGGTGATTACAAATCTTGGCCCACATTCAGAGATATGTTCTCTGCTCTGTATAAAAACAATGAGAATATCAGTGATATTCAAAAAATGTACTATCTTATGCAGAGAACGGAAGGTGAAGCACGTGATATAATAAAAACGTGCCCCATAACCAATAAAGGTTTTGCTATGGCTTGGCAAAACCTAATGGACCGTTTCGAAAACAAAAGAGTTCTCGTAAACGCCCAGCTTAAGACTTTGTTCGGTATAGCCCCCATTAATAAAGAAACTGGTCCCGGTATAAAGAAAATGCAAACGACAATTAATGACTGCAGACATAATCTCTCCATGTTGGAGATCGACACAAAGAGCTGGGATTTGATTTTTATATTTCTGTGCTCTACCCGTCTACCCGAAGTCACTCTCGGCCTTTGGGAGCAGTCTCAGTCAGACATTTCAGAATTGCCTAAATGGTCTGATATGAATAAATTCTTGACTTCGAGGTTCGTAACTTTAGAAGCAGTTTCGGATATAAGAAGTGCCCAATCATCTATTTCACCCGGTAATAGTATTCGAAATAGAACAAAGCCTGGTGCCACTGGACGACATTCGAGTTTCGCTACCAGTGTCTCTCATGAATCAGAATCTGCACAAACGGAAGAAATACGCATGGAGTCTTCTGGTTCATCAGCAGTGCAAACGTTTACGACGCAAGTGGCGTCCCCGTCTATATCAAGGGTTCTTTTAGGAACCGCAATAGTACAAGTCCACAACAATGACTTAAAAAGTTGTTCGAGCGCTCTTGTAGACCCCGCCTCTCAAGCGACTTTCATTACCCGAAAACTTCAGAGAAGATTGGCTCTTCCAATCTTTTCCGCCCCGACTGCCAAAATTGTTGGCTTAAATGACTCAGTTGCCTCGAAGTCAAATGAGATATGTATCATAACACTTCGTTCTGATACAGATACTAATTTCAGCCTGACCACAAAGGCGTACGTGGTCGATAATATATTCCACCGATTGCCCTCTTGCATTCCGCCTCGAATAAATCAGTGGAAATTGGCTGAGATTAGAAAAGCTAACTTGAGTCTTTCGGAACCCGAATTGCTCTTGGGTGCCGATAATTATTCCAAAATAATGCTCTCTGGCGTTCAGAAGGATGCCGAGGGAAAGCTTATCGCTCAGAAATCTGTGTTTGGCTGGATTGTAACTGGTAAGGTCTCTCAATTACAAGTCCAGAAGCACTTTTCTGCCCATGGTCGCCAGTTGATGCAGAGGAAAGTCTCGTGTCCCAATATGTCTAACGCAGGGTATTCTGTCCGGCCCAGAAAATTTAAGAACACTGGCGACCTAAAAGCTACCGTTAGAGATTTTGCTCTACCCCCTTTTAAACACAACCGACCAGTGGAACGTATAACGAGGTCCGTTCCACAGGTTTTAGGGCCTTGGCCCCCCGTTCCGTTGACAAACATTGTCAGCCCCACTAGACCTTTGCCATTAAACTAAGTCGATTTCCAGTGCCAAACATTTAGGGGTTTGTGTGGTTATTTTGAAGGTACGCTTTTAAATATATTCCACCCCGTTATGAAACTGCTATTGAAAACCCCTAGACTCTGATCGGATGGTACGCTTGATCGTGGAAAATACGATCCCCGTAGGGTTACTTTTAGCCCCCCTAACACGAAGATTTAATTCGTGCCCCGTTAGCTTTTGGTAAGCACATGCGACCGTCCTGCGTCATTGAGTCGGTTTGGTACTGATGTTCGAGTGTCACCCCCTGACACCCTGTATATCACACATAACATTTCATAATTTTATTTTCATTTCATGTTTCATGTGACCACAATATGCGATGAGATAATACCAACAGCCACTGCATGCAACCTGAAGAAAAATCGATTTTCAAGCTGTGTTTATACCTCGCATGCAACGATGTCCAGGCTAGTTTCCACCTGTCTGTATTGCACTCCTGCAAGGGGGGCGGGATGTCTAGCTGGGCAGCTTAGTAGTTTGTAAGTTTATGTACTACTTAAAAAATCAACTCTATATTTTGTAACGAAGTATGAAAAAAGAAACGTCAAACTTGAGAATAACAATACGATTATTACCAGCGAACCACCCGAAGGTAATACCCCAAATAAAACCCGAATTATATTGATACTCACATAATTTACTTGTGTTTTATTTCCCCTACGTTTGGATATTTATTATTCTTCCCCGCCGTAACAGTTGATAATTTTAAAATGATTGCGTAAAATTTTCAACTGAAGAAGATGAGAAGGAACTCTTCTGTTGCAGTGTCCCAATTTGCTGTTATAAAATTGAATAATCGCTCTTACCTAGTGTTTTAAAAAATATAAATGGTACAGTAAATCTTCTTACAACACGATTTCACTCTAACACGAAACGATAATTACGGAAAGTTCATATAAAACGTCATCTTACTACGTCTTACTTGAAATCAAAAGCAGAAAAAAGGCATCCGGTTGTGAGGTATTATACAGCAACGCTTCGGGGACATTATGGCAAAGCCAATGTTGTAAAACAAATCTTTAGATTTTGAATTCTCAAGGAAGACGTAAATAAAAATACCATGCCAGTTCCATTCAAATCAAATTCTAAAGCATGAATGACTTCGGACAAAGGACATGAAGCGAAGAGAAGAGGTGAAGAGAAGTTGCTAGAATTGGTATCCGAATTAAATAACAATATAAACGCTTATGAGCAAAATTCCGTAAATTTATAAATTTTTATGAGTTTTTAAGCCTTATACTTAATATTAATGTTCCAAAAATAGGAAATTTTGTATTGAAGGTACCAGGAGGCGTCCGCCAATATAGTCCATATTAATCCATGAGTCAAATTTTCTTGAGCATACACCTAACGCAAAACACCACTTCTTTCTGTAATAAATTGATAAAACTAGACACCGTAACTCAAAACTTTTATTTCTAAAAGTCCCAATTTAAGAGTTATTTCTGATTATTATTATGTGGGTGTTTCCAGCGGAAGGACGGACGATTTTATAGTATAAAATTGATATATTTCTTTACTTTTTATATCTGTTATCATGCAGTGGATTTATGAACCTTAACAAAACAAACCATATATACAGTTGGAAAGTCGCTTCTTTCCAAATCCTCTCAGCAGCTTAAAATCGGTTCATATTTATCCGCGGTACAGGCTTATATGTGTTTAAAGGTAAGAAACCCCGAAACTCAAGATTTTGGGGGTTTTGAGAAATTTGAAACACAGACCCTTGTTGTGCTTAGCAGCACCTACCAGAAAAATAGTATGAGTTCCCAGGTACTTTTTTTGTCGCTCCGTGTTACCCATAAAAAAATACGTGCGTCCGCAACGCACATTTAGATTGAAGTAGTGTAAAAGGTAAAATTATTTTAAACGTGAAGTAAGTTGTTTATAACACCCCAACATATCTTCTTTAAGTTACAAAAAAAAAATTATACTGATCACATAACAAATTTTCAAGTAACACTTCAAGTAGCTATGGAAATTTGCTACTTAATTTTAGTGAGTACAGTTAACTTACAAAAAATATATGTATGTAAGACTATGGGGGTGAGTTCGGTCATTTGTATGGGAAGTACCAGAAGGAGTGTGGCAAAGGTTTCGGTTTTTATAGGGTTTGTCTACTATTGCAAGATAAATAAACTAACCTAATTTAAATGAGTCAGCTTTCGAAAACATACACTGTAAAAATTTTATATTAAAAAAAAACTTCAGTGTAATATAAAATTTTTACAGTGTATGTTTTCGAAAGCTGACTCATATACCTTTCTAATGACACCAAGATCTTTTAAATCGGCTAAGTCCTTCCATAGTAATTGCAGTTTAAATGTACCTATTACCGTCATTTTTTAAATATTTCGATACCTTGCCACGCCCACATATTTTCAAAAATGCAATTTCTAAAAATGAGGTTATGTTTCTGTAGGTAAAATATACCTGTATGCAAAATTTCATTAAAATCTGAGAGGGTCGGGTTCAATGAATATCGGTTTTGATATGAAATTCATCATATATATCTTCTTTATATATAAAATTCTACTGTACGTGTGTTGTGACTGAACTCCTTCTAAACGGCTGGTCCGATTTGCATAAATTTTTTTGTATGCGTTTGGGTGGCGCCCCGGATGGTTTAGATTTACAATTCGGTCCAATTGGACAAAGGGGCGTGGCACCGCCCATACAACTTGAAAATCAAAAGGGCTGTATCTCATGAACTATCAGAGGTATGAAGATGAGATTTGGTATATATATTGTTGAAGCAGTATTAATTTCAGCCAAGGTGGAAGTGGGCGGTGCCACGCCCCCTTTTCAAAAATCGCTCTAACGGCTTTTCTAATATACCGATTGATACGAAAATTTTACCAAGTGGTACTGTTGACCTGTTGATAGTCCCTGGCTATAATAGGTTGTGATTGGATAAAGGGGCGTGGCACCGCCCATACAACTTGAAAATCAAAAGGGCTATATCTCATGAACTAGCATAGGTATGAAGACGAGATTTGGTATATATGTTGTTGGAGCCGTATTAATTTCAACCAGGGTGGAAGTGGGCAGTGCCACGCCCCCTTTTAAAAAATCGCTTTGCAGGCTTTTCC
Organism: Muscina levida; assembly: GCA_964034835.1. Classification (NCBI taxonomy): domain Eukaryota; kingdom Metazoa; phylum Arthropoda; class Insecta; order Diptera; family Muscidae; genus Muscina; species Muscina levida. The sequence goes on from OZ035883.1 coordinate 82,524,100, forward strand.
AATAGACAGATTGATACGAAAATTTTACCAAGTGGTACTGTTGACCTGTAGATAGTCCCTGGCTATATTTGGTTGTGATTAAATCAAGGGGCGTGGCACCGCCCATACAACTTGAAAATAAAAAGGGCTATATCTCATGAACTATCAGAGGTATAAAGATGAGATTTGGTATATATGTTGTTGGAGCAGTAATTATTACAGCCAGGGTTGAAGTGGGCTGTGCCACACCTCTTTTAAAATAATCAGTTATAACCGCCATAGTAATAGTTCGATCGTCCTCAAAATTAATTTTTGTCCGGATAAATCGTATACCAATGTCGGAAACTACGATGAATTGCTAAAAAATTTCACCAATAATTTTTGTGTCTAAAATCACTTCCTAACTTGCGCTGGGAAGCATGAAGGTTTCAGATTGAGATTTTTTTTTGGTTTTACATGAGCACAAACCGAAAACTTCAGATATATATAGAATTCTGCGTAATTCTGCCTTCCCAACAAACTTAATGAGGTATTACAGAAGCAAACCTATGTATTGGTTATGGCGCAGAATATTGGACGGGATTCCAAACAATGTCAAAAATATACTATTCTCTTCGTCTTGGTCTCCAAGCATCGGAATGGTAGGTCAAAGTTAGAGCCTGGTCCCATCGGTCTGAAGTTGTCGATAATTGATCATACACTAAAAGAATATCTCCACCTGAAATCTTCATGCTTCAACTACGTATTGGTTAGACATATACTTTCTTAATGAAATTTTCTTAGAATTCATCGTAGATTTCGATTCTGGTATACTATTACCATTTTTCAATTACTTTTCAGGAGAGCGAATCGGTAAAAAATCCTATAGATAGAAAAATTAAACAATATTTATTGGAGTTGGACTGGAAAACTCCTTTTGTTTGAATGGGGCACAATTTGAATTTTTATAGTATGTCAGACAAAAATTTGTAAATAACCTATGTATGGGGTATTTTTTTGACATATAAAACTTCTTATAGGTATAAGTGTAAATCTAGCTGTCATACTAATGAAGTGTGATAGACTTTCTTTCAGTATACTTTGGCAAATCACCATGCAAAGGCTACACAAGAACAGCGTTTACAAATATTACAAATTTATATTCAAAATGCGCGTTCTGTTCGCCATACGTATGGAGACCTTTGTCAAGTTTACGGTGCACATAATCATCCATCTGAGCTGCTAATGGAAGCCATCGACGCTGTAGAAGTAAGTGTGACAGGGGACTCGAATTTATCGAACCGACGCCGTTCTCAGCAACTATATATATGTGTTCCTCTAACTCCCATTGGAGCATAGGGCGTCAATTACAGCCGTCCGCCATCGGACACGGTTTTGTGCAATCGATCTTAATTGGTTCCAGGATACGCCGAGGTTACTCATTTCGCTTTCGGTGGAGCGTCGCCATGTTATACGTGGTCTTCCACGCCGACGACCTGCCTGATGGAAGGGATTCCATTTAAGTGCCTGCTTAGCCACGTTGTCATCATTTCGGCGAAGAGTATGTCCAATCCACTGCCACTTACGCTTACGAATTTCCGTTGCCAGTGGTATTTGCCGTGATCGCGACAACAATTCTGCATTTGAAATGGTACGCGGCCAGAAAATACGAAGTATTCGTCTAAGGCAGCGATTGACAATAGTTTGAAGCCGATTGGTAATACTACTGGTAACTTTCCAAGTTGTACATCCATACAGCAGTACAGACTTCACACATGCTTCGAAAATTCGCAGTTTTGTATGGAGGCTAATTTTGTTATTTTGCCATATTGGAGCTAGTATACCGAACGACGATCTTGCCTTGTTTATTCTGCCCTCTACATCTAAATCGGAACCTCCTTCAGCATCAATCTCACACCCCAGGTAGCAAAAGTTTGGAGCATATTTGTAGGTTTCATCACCTACCCTTAATGGAGCTGTTGTTTCGGTTCCTATGCTAAGAGTCTTTGTTTTGCTGGTGTTTATTTTAAGACCCGTATGTTGCAGCTTTTCCTGGAGATCTAATGTTGTCCGTTTTAGATCACACAGCCTATGAGAAAGCAAGCAAATATCGTCTGCGTAAGCCAGGTAATTTAGGTATTTGCCGTTGATTTGCCATTGTATTCCTTGGCTTCGGTTCTCGATGGAACTAAGAACATCTTCCATAACTACTAGGAATAATAGAGGTGACAATATGCATCCCTGACGCACTCCACTTTGAACATGGAATGGGTCTGAGAGCTTTCCTTTATGGAGAACGAAGCATCTGGCCTGGTTATAACTTTCCTTGATCAGAGATATTAATTTTTCAGGTATATATCTTCTTCGCAAGGCTAACCAAATGTATTCACGGTTGATGCTGTCAAACGCTTTCTCAAAGTCCACAAAGAGAAGATGAAGATTGGAATTGAATTCCAAACATTGTTCTACAATAATGCGCAGCGTATTGATGTGGTCTGCACAGGAATATCCACTGCGAAAACCTGCTTGACAGGAGCTAATACTATGTTCTAGGTGTTCTTTAATTCGGTTTAGAATTATTTTTGCCATTAGCTTTGCTATCGTTGGGAGAACACAAATTCCACGCCAGTTGTTACAATTTTTCAAGTCTCCTTTTTTTGCAATTTTGACAATTATCCCATTTTTCCATTCTTCAGGGAAGGACTCAGTTTCCCATGACTCAGTAATGAGTGGGTGTAATAGCTCTGCAGTGAGTGTTGGATCACACTTATATAATTCAGCAGGGATACCATCTGTGCCGGCGGCTTTACCGTTCGGAAGTTGTTTTATCGCTGCTATAATTTCGGATAAACTAGGTGGTGAGGTTCCAATCCTGAATTTTGTGGTATTTATTGAACTTGCAGGTATAGGTAGTTCAGCTGCAGGGTCTATTATGTTATTTAAGACTATGGAAAAGTGTTCTTTCCACCTTTGCAGTTGTTCCTGGTCGGTGCTGAGAAGATTTCCAGTCAGATCTCGGATAGGGTGTTCAATGTGCAATTTGCGTTCCGCTAGTTTTTTGGTGACATGGAAAACTGTGCGAGTGTCGCCAGAATTTGCGGCATTTTCAGCCTGCTCAGCGAGACAATCTATACTTCTTCGTTTGTCCCTACGCACTGCACGCTGTACCGTTTTATGGCTTTCGTTATACTTATTTTCTAGTAAATTCTTCTCTTCGGGGTTCTTGGAAGCATTGAATTTATCTTTCAGCTCTTTGCGTTCTGCAATTAAACTCCAAGTAGCCTCAGACATCCAATCTTCTCTTCCTTTGGGGGTTGGTCCGATTGACTTATCTGCACATGACCGTATTATGTTTTTAAGATGGTACCATTTCGAATCAATGGAAGCAGGGAGTACATTTCCGGTGGTATTCATCGCCTGTCGGAGTTGGGAGGTAAAGTTGTTTCGGACGTTCATATTCCTTAATCTACCAACATCGTATTTCCTGGGTCGGAGGTTCTGTCTGTTGTTTTGTATGGCTGTGGTACATAAACGTATTTTGGCTACTACTAGGTAGTGGTCTCGAGATTGGCCAATATCCGCACCTCGTTTACTACGTACATCAAGCAGGCATTTTTTAAAACGGTGGCTGATGGCGCAGTGGTCAATTTGGTTCGCGGTGTTATGCCTGTCGGGAGACAGCCACGTTACCTTGTGACAATCTTTATGGGTAAAGAGAGTGCCACCGATAACTAACTTTCTAGCATTGCAAAAGTCAATAAACCGTTCCCCGTTGTCATTCCGTGTACCAAGCCCATGCTTGCCCATTACATGCTTCAGCGATTCATTGTCAGAACCAACCTTGGCGTTCAGGTCTCCCATGACTATGACAATATCACCTCGTGGAATATCGTCATACGTTGCATTCAGCTGACTGTAGAACGCGTTTTTCAAATCGTCTGTGGCAGCTTCGGTTGGGGCATAGCACTGTATTAGAGAGATATTTCTAACCTTAGATCCAAAACGGGCAAGAATAAGTCGGTCCGATACAGGCTTCCAATTTATGAGGCTCTTACGCGCATTTGTTGACAACATTATTCCAACGCCTGATTGGTGATTGCTTCCTGTTTCCTTTCCAGAATATAGCATGACCGACTGTGAGCTTGGAGACGAATACTCACCAGAGCCAGTCCATCGAATTTCACTTAAACCGAGGATAGCAAGGCCGTACCGTAACATTTCACGTTCTGCTTGCAAATACCTGGCGTTCAAACCGGTGGCGATGTTATCGCCGTCTCTGAGCGTTCTTACATTCCAGTATCCAATCATAGTCCTAGTTCGATATGCAAAGGTCGTCAACGAGTGTTTCGGTTTTTTATTTAGAGGCTGATTTTTTAACGATTCGTTAGCAATTTAGATTTCGGAAGATGTGGGTTGCTAACCCTCGTCTCCTAGATTGGTAATAGGGCTGCTATCTGCGCGTCCAATCCCACGATGCAACCATGCTTCAGCGGTTTAAGCCTACTTTCCTGAGACGTCTCTTTGACCATTCAGGATACATGGTTGTAATGCCTTCTAACTTTAGCTAACTTCTAAGCGGTTGCTTTGAAGTCATTGCCCGGGGAATACTTGGTCTAAGACCGGAAGTAGTTAGCTGCTTGGACAGTGCCGCAAAGGAATCGATTCTGGTCACTCCCAAGTGAGTAACAATCAGTAACTTTCCACCTCTGGGCAAAGTCCCATTCCCCATTCTCAGCAACTAGGTCTCTGCAAATGCTGAGAAAAGATTTTGACCTACATAAGATCCAACTGGTGGAAGAACCAGTGGATCATCAATTGATTTTGTTATTTCTCATGTCGTTGAAAATCATTGGGAGAAGAAATGGTTTCAACACGACGGCGTAACAAGCGTAACAAGACCATCACTTTGTTAAGCCAAACGTTTGGTGACGGAATTATCTCAAAAAATGGTAATACGAGTTCAATACAAAGATAGTATTCGGGAATATTCTTGATCCGTGGGAGAAGAAGACATGGCAAAAGATGGTTTTATGGCTAAAGGCATGAATCTTCAAACGAATTTTTTTTTTCTTTTTGATTTTTAGCGGAATGTCTGTTTCCTATTTGTAAAATAAGTGGGGTTTCGCCCCACAACCAGTTAAAAGTTAATGTACATGTCGGCACTATAGATATGACTATCGTCATAGAGGCTTTGATATTTAGAATTTAAAACAATAAAACTTAATTGGTTAACTTCCATTTTAAGGAGTTACTTGAAATTAGTTACATAAGGTAATAAACTCAACATATTGTTGTCGAGCTTAAGTACCGTCTTCAAAGTACTTTATAGACCTACAAATCTATAAATTAGCGTTTATATAACATTTAGGATAGTAAGAAATGTGAAATATATTACAAGTTAATATGCAATAGCGAAGCATTGCCGGGCCCACTAGTATAATATAATAATTTGCGTGTAATGTTAAAGACTTCCAACGACAAAAATGCCTACATATTTTAATTGCACTGTAAAATCCAGCAGTTTTCTGCGAATATTATAACATCATCTTACTTGACTCCTTTTTCTGATCCTTTACTTTTCTTAATCCTGTTTGCATTACAATTTTGCCTGCAGGTGAAATGAACAAACTGTATTTACAGTAACTCGAACACACGCACAACTTTCTTGCCATTAACAAAAGTTTAATTAAATAATGAAACGCCATTCATTTTTGTTACTGGTCAAAATCGAATTTTACCTTTCGCGCTGAAATCAATACATTTGAAAGTGGAACAAGGTTGTATGACGTAATTTCATTCTTTTGCTCATTTTGTCCAAAACAATCGGCTCATCTGTTCTCGGAAATCGTATTGTGAAAAGGGTTAAATACTGGATCATGACAAACGAATAAAAAGCAAAACTAATGGAAATTAATTAAACTGAAATGTCATTATAAAGGCATCGCCTGTAATCAATGAATAATTGTCCTGTGTTGCCTATAATGGCGACGTTAAGGCAGGTCGGTGCAAATGCACCAACGTAATCGATTTGTAAAGGTAAATATTTTAAGAGTTCAGCTCAAAGACTGCGAAAAATACACAAGAGTTTGTTGCATACAACCCCTGCAGCTAGATGATAATTATGAATTCATTTGGGATGGAAATAGTCGCCATCACGTCTGCAGGCGCATAAGAGATGCTAACGTTAATGGATACGTTAAATTTGTATTAAAACTTTATTAAGACTTTATTGGGAAGATACTTGTATGCCATTAATGCAATCAAGTATTTTCCGAAACGTGAGAGTTGTAAAATGGGACTGTCGACCGTAAATGGATGAACTCAACCAGGATTTTGGGAAAAAATCGAGCAATTTCAGAAATTATAATTAAAAAAAACAGAACATTTGGTAATGGAAAAAAATATTTATTACAAGTTTTTTGAATAATGCAAACTATTAATTTTATAATCGGCCAATAATTCAAAACATTTGAGATCGTAACAGATATAATAAACGACTTTGGACATACATTGAATTCCCAATTTAACAAACACTCGATTTAACGAAATCGTTATTAAACGATTATGATTATGGTATTTAATAGGGTGGCTATTAAGTCGGTTTTGTGATTTATCGTAGTTTCCAAACTGACAATTCTGTGGTTTTCACATGCAACCGCTTATCTCTTGCGTTTTACACTTTCTGAATAATGGAATAAATATTAGGCTGTCCTAATAAAATAGTTGATAAAAACTTCATTAAACTTAAAAAATAGTAAAAATGATCAAAAGGTTTGCGGTTTCGAGGTAAACAAAGACAGATATGAGGCAGGACGGACTATTTCATAGATTAATAAAAGTGTAACACATTAAAGGAGACATGTTAGACCCCAAGTATCTTAAAATCACACTCGTTTCAGTACTTTTTAAGACGATTGAGCCATGACCTTCGGTCTGGCTGGTTGGATAACTCGAGTAAACTTAACTGATCCCTATGAAAATTTACCAGTGTAAATAATCTGCAAAAAGAAATTATGGGATTGTAAATGAGCAGAATACCTCACCTTTTCTGGTACCTCCCATACGAAAGGTACATTCAAAGAGATTTAAATTTGGTCAGATTAATAAACTTGCAATAACGGACAAAGCCCTCAGAAACCTTTGCCACACCCCTTCTGGTAGCCTCCATACAAATGACCGAATTGACCCTTATAGTTTTACATGCGTATCATTTTTGATTGTATACTGAGTTCAGTCATATTCTTCGTAAGACGTACGCGTATGATTGAATATGGACTACATCGTATGATTCCATCTGGAACCTCTCATACAAAATGACCTATGTTTGCAAAATTATTATTTCTTACATAACTTCCAAAGGGACAACTGGAAAATTTTTGGTCAGTTCAATTATTTTTATATATTAGACAAATACTAAGGAAGCCGAAACATTTTCCCTTCACTTTCTGGTACCTCCCGAACATATGACGGAATTCATTCTCTTAGTTTTTTTACATACATTTTTTGTGTAAGTACCTTATATAAGCTAATTGAAATTTGTCTCAAAAATTAATATGGACTATATTGGCTGACTCCTTCTCGTTAATATTAATATTTTCCCCCATAACTTTCGAACTGCAGTATATTTAAATTATGTCAGTCAAATTATCTTGTACCAATAGGAAACCCGTTGGAAATGTAAAGTGAATCTTGTATCTCAAGCCGACTCACAACCTCCTTCGTGGTGGCACCTGGGCAACGGTGTCCGTGATATTTTTTTATCATGAATAGCGGCTGGTAGTGAGCGACGAACCCTGATGGTTGGGCTAGCCACCCACCTTCAGGTCCTTTACTGGCTATGAACACCCGACAAAGAAAAAGTAACAAAAGGAACCCCCCAAGTGTTAATTTAAGGATATGCACCTCGAGCGTCCGGACTCTCTATAGAGAAGGTGCCACTATCCGACTGGCGGATGTCCTCAAAAATTATAAGGTTGACATCATGCCATCCAGGAGATGTTATGGACAAGGATGCTCGCGACGTAAAAATTGCGACATCTATTACAGCTGCCATGCCGAAAAGCACGAACTTGGATGTGGATTTGTAGTTGGCGAGAGACTCAGACATCTTGTCTCTCGATTTACTCCTGTAAGTGATCGAAAAGCCGCAATCCGCATCAAGGCGAAATATTTCTACATCACGCTGATTTGTGCTCATGCCCCGACGGAAGATAAAGACGATGAGATTAACGATGCATTCTACGAGCGCCTAGAGGAAACATACGACCGCTGCCCTGGCCACGACATTAAAATTGTTCTGGGAGACTTTAATGCAAAAATATGAAGGAAGATGTTCTTGGTCCATCGATCGGTAAATTCAGCCTGCATACCGACACGTCAGACAACGCGTTTAGGCTAGTTAGCTTCGCAGCGGCAAGGAACATGGTAGTGAGTGCAACCAGATTCCAGCACAAAGATATCCACAAGATAACTTGGCTATAGTCCAACCAAAACACCAAAAATCAAATTGATCATGTGGTAATTGATGGCAGGCATGCATCTAGTGTCATGAACGTGCGTGTGATCCGTGGTGCTAATATTGGCTCAGATCATTGCCTGGTTGCACCCATGGTGCTCACAAGTTTGAGCGAAAAATGCACGTAACCAAATACATAGAAAGCTGGTAGATAATTTTATCTGCCTAGGCTCCTCCATCAACAAATCAAATAATGTCAGACTCGAAATACGGAAAAGAATCCTGCTTGCTAATAAATGCTACTACGGACTAAGCAAGCGATTCAATGAAAGAGCCCTCTCTCGACGAACAAAAATCTGTACCAGATACTGGTTCTACCTGTCTTGTTGTAGGGTTCAGAATCCTGGGTTATGACACAAGCGGATGATTCGGTTCTAGCAGTATTCGAGAGAAAAATACTCCGTAAAATATATGGGCCCATCATCGTTAACGGAGAGTATCGGCGTCGTATGAATCATGAGCTGTACGAGATCTATACTGACATTGACGTGGTCAGACGCATTAAGGTGCAGCGGTAGCTTTGGCTAGGTCATGTTCTACGCATGGACAAAAATATTCCCACTCGAACAGTCTTCGACAATGAACTCGATGGACGACGCAGAAGACTGCGACCAAAACTCCAATGGAAAGAACAGATTACTGAGAACCTTACAAAACTTGGTGTGACTAACTGATGAAGAAGCGCAGAAGATCGAGGCGTTGATAATATTTTTCTACGTGCGGTATATAATCCAATGGGATTGTAAAGAAGTGCAAGCTAAATAAGTAAGTAAGTAGGAAAACCGCAGAGAACCGAAACATTTTCCACACCTATTCTGGAACCTCTCATACAAATACTGAAATCCCCCCATAATTCTACATGTACATCTTTTTTTGTAAGTATTTGTACACTGAAAATACCCTCACCTTCAGTAAAACATAAAATCTTCCATCATATTGATATTAATACTCGATTTCTAAAGTGGGCGGAGTGGAACATTTGTATGGGAGGTACCAGAAGGCGCGGCTAGACTTCCAATTTTTTTCTCCAAAACTTTGTCCTGATATAGCTGTACTAAAACGTGACAAATTCCCCTATACGATACATACTGACTTCAAATCGATATTAAATTATTATGGCATGTAACTTGACACAACAAATGATGCAGAACTTCTTTTTTTTGGGCTACGTGCAGTTCTCAGAATTGAGTCCCAAAATCATGTGTTGTACTGTGATATTGACGACCCTATACAAACCCAGTTACAAAACCCTTATCCGAAAGTACAGCAAATAAAGAATAAGTCGATTCAAAAGTTTTTAGGTGTTACGATGTAGTAATAACAGTTATTATTGATCCAACTAATTAAAGTTACTTATCACTTCACACATAATGCAAATAGTTGGAGTGATTCGCACACACAATATATTTAAACACTATAAATCAATGATGACTTTTTAACTAAACCACAGTAATAGTCGAAAAACAGACCAGACCGGACTCGACGGTTTAGGGTGTTAAATAGATTTTCGACAAGATATAGTTGAGTTTTCGGATAGCTTGACTTATTTAAAACAACTTTGAAAACTTCGAAGACGGCATATGCGTAAGATCAACTGTAGTCTGCGAAAATAAATTTAAGTGACAATAATAAAACACCTTCTCCAGTACCCACATACAAATTGTATGAAATTTGGATATTTTTCTTACCGTACTGTACGTAAAATGGATATAAAACGATGCTTTTATATTTTGTGGCTTTTTTATTTCGATTTAACGTATAGTACGATGAGAAAAATATCAAAATTTCATACAATTTGTATTTGGGTACCCGGGTACGCCTGTCACTTTGGAGAAGGTGTTTTGTTTTGTAATATAAGGGTTAATTACACAAGGGAACAATGTATTTGTTGTTAAAGAACTGAATATTGTTTTAAAGGTAATTTGGGACGCTGAATCCAAATCTGCACTTGGTTTTTTCGTATCAGATCGACTTTTCGCGATATACCGTTACTTCCCAAACTAAGGTACATCCACTACAAATATTTAAATAACTTGAAAACGGTCCACCATATTCAATTAAAAAAAAAAAACTATAACTCGTCAACAAAAATTATCTTAAACCCGTGCCTACATTGTTATTAATTTGGCCTAGTAGTTTCAGAGATATCGTTGTAGTTTAAAAAAAAAAAAAAATTTCCTATCATGTAGTTTCATTAATTTTACTTTGGGGTACCCAGGTACCCCTGCCACTATCTTAAAGGTGTAAAAAGAATATCGATATACAACGCTCTTCTAAAGGGATAAAATAAACCCACTTCAATGAAAATATAGAAACAATTTAAAGTTAAGAGTTGTCAAAATGTTTGAGCTTTGTAAACCATCCGCATCCATTAAATATATTCACTTGAAAATGAAAAGGGTACCCGGGTACCCTGTCACTCACATAAGGGTTAAGCTCATAAGCCCCTACCCCTGAGATAAATTTTTTTTAACACAAAATTTGTACAGTGCTGATGATAACTAAAAAAAAAATTAAATTTGTCAAAAACTATCACAGTGTAGTTGCTAGAGTTACAAAGAGCCGTTAATCCGTTATAGGTGACACAGTCAAAAAATGTTAAATGTCGTTAACTACAGTAACTACAGTAGATTAATAATCTAGTTTTGTTTTGCTAATATTCGCCTGTCGGTATTTTTTCTGCGCTAGACAAGTTATTTTGCCCACAGTGCGGGAGGTTGATCCCACCCACTGGAAATTATGATTTCTTTTGAAATTTTTGTGCGAATTTATTACAGAATTTTTTTTGGATTCTCAGTTGGTACCGTAGAAGACCATTTAACATAGTTACCTCCATATAATATTATCATATGCCCAGAGATATTGAATTAAACATTTTACATTTGTGTGCTGTAACCTTTTCTACAATTTTACTATACGCCTCGCCGGCCATGCGACCAATTGTCGTATGGGTGACGGTATTTATCAGCCTGTTCACCAGACTGAAATTTCTGTAATAGTTTAGAGCTTATCAACTTGAATTTAAGTGCATATTTCCGGTTGCCCCTGTCATCACAAAAGCCAACCAAATCGGAAGGCATCTTTAGGTATCATAGGAATGCGTGGTCATTTGGACATCGGTTCCATTATAATTTCCAGTGATTATCGTTGCCTGTATATAATTAAATGCCAGTCGAGTGCCGTTACAAAGGCAAGAATCATTATTCCGCAACAACATGATGGATACACCGACTTTTAGTTGCAAAATATGTGGTGGAAATCAATTTAGGTCGAAGGAAATTAAGAATTCGAGAGGAATAGTCAGAATAGTTCTGTTGATGAAATTCACGTCAATATATGTAGCAGAAAGCAAAGCACGTCCTCGCATCCAGTGTTGGTTTTGGAAATGTAACATTCAGAAATACTCAACTAATTATTCATTGCTATTTATTGATTGTCGTCGGGGAATTGGAATGGATGATCAGTTGGAATTATCTAATTCGTAAGATAAGGACTTCCTCTTCTTTGAATTTGTTATTTATGATCGTCTGAAATCACATTTTTTATCAGATTCTTGATGGACAACTGCGTACCGTTGCACAATTTCGGTTGATATAGATTCCGCAATATGATTATGATCGATCCCACCTTATCTGTAAATTATGCGGCATATTAAGCGAGTGGAAAATTCAGTCGGATTGTTCGTCGCTTCATCCTCTACGGTTACGCTGTAAACAGATTTGTACGAATGCAGTTCTAGCTATTGATGTCTTTATTCTTCTCTGCTAGTAATATACTGCCCGTAAATTAATCCAATCGAGATTTTTATAATTTTGTGCTATGTCATGTTTTACTTTTACAACGATGTGAACTGGCAAAAATTTGCAGGGAACGATATCGATTCAGTCGATTGTGAACTTTGGCTTTTCAACCGTGATAATATTCATCGAAAGTTTTAAAGCGGAATGTGCAGTTCGAATGCAGTTTCATCGTGAATCGTACACGTTCTTGTACTCGGTATTTAACAGCGGCATATTTGTTCGAACTCTTCCCGTCAGCTCATCTTATAATCTTGCTCCCGTTAAAATTCGTGATCGAATGCATCTTGCATCGAACGATTTGACGCTGGCATTCCCAATCCATCGGGTTCGACGGATTTTTTATTTAAATATTATTTTTCTCGTTACCAACCAACATTTAACAAAAATTTTCCACCTAGACATCGTTCAAAACCATCAAATCATGCGAAAATTGGAAAAAACAATTTTTTTTTACTTTTCCGAGTTTTTTTCCTAAGAATTTTCTATTTTTCCATTCGAAAAGCCATTCCGTAACAACTGCACACAAAATTCCATACAATTGTCGCATCAGAGTTTTGATTCGATAGATGTCTATATTTTTGAAAAAATGGGTTTATTTTTTTTTAAATTTGAACTGATATTTTTTTGTAAATAAAATTCTTTATAACAAATAACAGCATCTATCATAGCGTAGTAAGGTGACACTCTACGACTAAAATTAGAAAACAAATTAGAAAACGACGCAAACCGAAGCATTGACGATGAAACTGAAGCCAATATTTTAAAGTAAGTTGAATCTTTAACTAGATGCACTTTTATATAATATCTTTCAGCTACAGACCACAACTGCGATTTTAGCAGCTAAAACTGGCCACATGTGCAAAACGCTATCATAAATCACAATTCATGTGAATCAAATAAAGCAGTTGTTCGCATTTTCTTCCTGGAATGTTTGAACGTTCGTTCTTTTGCTCGAAATTTAACACTGTCACGCAAAGTGACAAATTTATGGTTTTTGTTTCTATCAAGATGCTTTTCACTGAATGTCAGTCGCATTTGTATGTATGCCTAGAACAAACATTACTTACTTTGCCGCTATACAAAAGCCGCGCGTCGCTTTTTTGTCGAGGACTACTGGCACTGTCTTCTTTTTAATGGCAGATGAAAGCAACGCCAAAAACAATCACCAAAACGCTATGGAGACATGTGAAATTTTACGAGATGCTAGTAAAAGTAAGTTTGTGCCGATTTAGTAGACAAATTTTTGCCGCTGTCTTTGAGTGAAACTATCGCGTTTTTGGCTTACAATGTGTCCCAGTAGAATGGAGGATTTGCGGTTGAGGCAAATATAAAATTGTTTTACGCTAATTGCTTTAAGTGCAAGGACACCAGCAGACACTGGGAGAAAAAATAAATGCATACGCATATTGTATTCCAAGTAAACTGATGATTCTTAGAAATTAGAGTTAGCTAACAGTTAGCAATTTTCTTGCATATTTTTTAATGACTTCAATTTTATGTATCTTAATTAAATTGCTACCCTCCCCAACGTAATTTCTTTGAGTGTATAAAAAAATATATGACTGCATCATTTCACTGTTTAGTTTTCAGTGTTTCATGCCGAATGGGGAAAACAAACTAACCAGTTTATAGTACATACACACATGTATTAGCCTATCTCTAAATTGTTGATGATTTTTATTTTTGTGAGCTGTTGGTATGTTCTGACATTACGACGTTCGGGGGGAAATGTGTTAAATTTTAATCCTGCATAATAAATGAACCTTTTTAAGCCAAATAAATTGTCTTTTCATTTTACAAAATTCACACACTGTTAGGCCATATATTTGCTGCCTAAAGGGGATGCATCATCTCGTTGAGGACTATTTCACACGTTCAAAATGTTAACGGAATATACAATGTTGTTACTGTTTTATAGCAAATTGTTTGGTGTCATTGTTGGTTCTGACCTAAAAGCTTGTTTTGCGCAAAAATTTAAAAATGTTAGCGTTGTAAAAATGCTAAAAGAAGGTGTGCTGAAAAGTAGGTTTTATTAGAAGGTTTGAAATTAAATACTATAAAGAATTATTTTTATTATCAAGAATATATCCTTTTAAATTAATTAATTACTTTCTGTGTAAAGTAGTTTTAAAGATGGGTAAAGATTACAAGATGGGTATCAAATTTGAATTTTTGAGAAAATTAAGATTGTTGTTTTTTTAATGTGGAACAAGTATAAAAAATGTCCCTTAAAATCTGTATTCCTCGATAATTCAATGTAGAAAAACATCCACGGTTTATTGGAAAATAACATTTTATGACTGTCACGTTTCTAGTGCTATGTCCAAATTGCTTAACTATTAACAATTTTGCTACCATAATACAGTACAACATTTTTCAGCTCATTGTTTTGGGACTCAATTCTAAGTCTGCACGTGAAAGTAGTCCCAAAGTAAAGAAGTTCTGCATCATTCGTTTTGTCAAGTTACATGACACAATAATTTAATATAGATTTGAAGTTAGTAATTATCGTATAGGGAAATTTGTCACGTTTTAGGGTCTTTTGTTTGACATAACTCGAGAACCACTAGTCCGATTTAGCAAAAACAAATTTTAAAAAATGAAGAATTACAATTCCCTTAATCTGTTTATATAACGTTTCCCTACACAAGCAACAGTTTCACTTTTCCATTTTACCAATTGTCAATTAGCCTTTGTTGCGAACGGACGTGTTTTTAACTGTGCGGAAAGATTTAACTCGAAAGAAAGAGAAATGAATCTATTGCAAGTCAACAATAACTCTCTCTGCAATCAGTGTTTTAAACCACTGTCGTCGGCGTTTGTTAAGTGCCACGGGTGTGACTCCGGCTATCATTTCAACCCATGTTGTCCACTATCGGAAGGAACGTATGTCGCGATGAATAGGGACAAAAAAAATGGATTGGAGATGCCATAAATGCAAGCCGCGCAGCAGATCTGCTAGCAATTTGTATCAGACCTTGGTTTATGTGGAAAACCAAAAACAACGTAGAGATGAGGAAGAAGATAATGAAGAGAGCAACAAGCGCTTCAAAAACATACAACCATCAACAAACATAGAAAAATCTGATGATACGGAAAAAACCGACCTAAAGAAAATAATAGAAACTGTTGAAAAAACAGCATCTTGTATTGTATCCATGAACTCAAAATTAGAGTCACAACAAACAACTTTGTCTCTCATTAACGAGAATCTCACGAGTTTGAACAAACAAGTGCTTGAATTGCAACAACAAAACATTGAAAAAGACAAAAAAATAATCGAAATGGACGCGCGAATTAACAAACTAGAACAAAAACTAATAGAGAAAAACATAGAAATAAACAATGTAAAGAATACTGAGATGAGTGTGAGTGAAGTTGTTAAAAAAATAGCGGCAACAGTGTGTGTGGACGTGAGCGAATCTGATATTAGCGACGCATATCGCACAAAAAGGAATGCAAAATTAGTTGTGGAGTTCTCCTCTTTACAAAAAAAGAGAGAACTTATGAGTAAAATAAAAAGACATAGAATTGAAGCAGGTGACATGAACAGAGAGCAAACAAACAATAACTTTATATATGTCAATGATCAGCTGACAGCCAACAATAGGCGTGTTTTATGGTTGGCTAAAACAAAAGCGAAGGAAATGAACTGGAAATTTGTTTGGGTGAAAGATGGTAAAATATTTGCAAGAAAAAGTGAAGGGTCTTCAGCTATAATAATAAATAATACCTCGGATATCGAAATGATTTGCCAATCAATGCAATAAAATAGTGATTTAAAGAAAAGAGACTTTATAAATATAAAAAAATAAAAAAGCTGAAAATAAAATATTTAAAAACAACAAAAACATTATCTGCTATAATTATTAAACATAAAAACCATTAAAAAGTGCTACATAAAGAAATTGCATTCCAATTAAATAAACCTTTTATTATATATAATTAAAATCTATTCTAAATAGTAATAAATTTGTTTGAAATACAAGTGAATTTATACAAATAAAGTAAAATTGAAAAATAACAATACAAAAAAAAAAACACAAAATGAATAAATCTACGAAAATAGTTGATAGTTTTCATCAGATTGATGATAAATTACTAAAAAACCCATTTTCTTTTATATTCTTGAACATACGGTCCCTGCGCAAAAATTTTTCTGTATTTTTGGCACATATTAATAAAATTATAACAAAAATCAACATAATTATTCTGGTCGAAACTAACATCACAGACGACGAAAACAGATTTTACACAATCAGCAATTTCAATTCACTTTTCCTAAATCGTGAGGGAAGAGGAGGAGGAATTGCTGTGTATATAAGAGAAAATATTAATTATAACACTATTCACTTAAACACAAATTTCTTTGAAACGGTTCTGATTGAAACAACAATAGAAAACCAAAAAATCTCATTTCTACCAATATATCGTCCACCAAGTCAAAATATCAATCTCTTTATATCTGAGCTCGAACAAATCATAAACAACATTAGCAAAAGGCAAGCAATAGTTCTAATTGGCGACATAAACATTGATATAAGAAGGGAAACTACAACAACAGCAACATATCTTGACATGCTAATGTCAAATGGTCTTCAATGCATTGTGAACGAGGTAACGAGAGAAGATATAAACAAAAAAACAACATCATGTATTGATCATCTGTTTGTGAGAAATGACAAGAACATATGCTCTGCTCACGCAGTTGTTATTACAACAACAATATCTGACCACTACTCTGTTTTTGGCTGTGTGGAAGTTGGGGATAGAGGAGAGACAAATTGTAAACAAAGGAGTCAGGGTGCGGAAAACCAACAAAACCAGCTGATGGAAATAAACTCTTCTAAAGTAAAAAGATTAATAAAAATGACTAATTGGTGTGAAGTAGTGCATGAAAATACAAACGTGGATAATTTATATAATAACTAGTGGGCCCGGCAATGCTTCGCTATTGCATATTAACTTGTAGTAATATATTTCACACTTAGGTCTACAAAGTACTTTGAAAACGGCACTAAAGCTCGACAAAAATATGTTGAGTTTATTTACTTATGTAACTTATTTAAAGTAACTCCTTAACATTAAAGTTTACTACTTAAGTTTTATTGTTGTTAATGCTAATAAAAATGTAGATTAAGTTTTTTCAGTATGTAGGGCGAAAAACCACTTCTTTCACAAATCGGAAACATACATATCTCTAAAGATCAAAATTATTTATCTTGATCCGTAGTAGCGTGAACCATCTGTATACTAACTATCTCTTTGGTCATAAAAAAACATTTTTGTTATGCCTTCTCCTACTAACCGCAAATGAAAATTCCGTTTGAAGCTTCATGCCTTTAGCCATAAAAACTTCTTTTGTCATGTCTTCTTCTCACACGGATCAAGAATAATCCGTAATACTGTTTTTGTATTGAACTCGTATTACCATTTTTTGAGATAATTCGGTCACCAACGTTTGGCTTAGCAAAGTGATGGTCTCACGCGCTGTATGGCATGTTACAGCGTCGTGTTAGAACCATTTCTCCTTCAAATAATGTTCAATGACATGATAAATAAAAAAATCAATTGATCGTCCATTGGCTCTACTTCTTCTACCAGTTGGATTTTATATGAATGTAGGCCAAGGTCTTTCCTCAGCATTTGCAGAGACCGAGTTCCAGAGAATGAAGTCGGTTCGATAAATTCGAGTCCCCTGTCATACTAACGTCTACAGCGTCGATGGCTTCTATTAGCTGCTCAGATGCATCATTACATGCACCCTCAACTTCATAAAGGGCTCCATAAGTTTGGCGAACAGAACGTGCATTTTGAAAATAAATTTGCATGATTTGTAAACTTTGTTCTTGTTTAGTTTTTACATGGTGATTTTGCAAAGTATACTAAAAGAAAGTCTATTACACTTCATTAGTATGACAGCTAGATTTACACTTATACCTATCAGAAGTTCTATATGTCAAGAAAATACCCCATGCATAGGTTATTTTCAATTGTTTGCTAATGTTACATCTGATATACTATAAAAATTTAACCATTGTAGTATAACTACAATGAATATTGCTTAATTTTTCTATCTATATGATTTATTACCGATTCGCTCTCCTGAGAAGTAATTGAAAAATACATACCTGTAAAGTAAATTAAAAAAAATCACTATTTAAGTCTGCGCATCCTCAACTGCCTGGTGTACGGACCATTATTTGATACAGGTAAAAAGTTAACTATTGAAGTGCGTGGGCAGCGCCTCGGCACTTTTAACTTATTTTATTCGAAATAGCCTGATCATTAGGGCGAATTAATTAGTTCGCGTCAAAAAAAAAAACAACCTGTTAACCGTATATCAGTATTGGAATGTACGAAGAATTCTTAGAAAATTTCACTAAGAAACTATATATCTAAAATCAATTCCTAGTTCGCGCTGAGAAGCATGAAGATTTCAGGTAGAGATTTTTTTTTTAGCAATGAGCAAATATTCTGAAAAATGATTTTTAAAAACTTAATTTCTGTATGCCAACTCTCAGAGGCCATAACTTTTTAACCAATACATAGATTTGCTTCTGTAATACCTCATTTAGTTCGTTGGGAAGTCAGTTTTACGCAGAAGGTCTGTAAAAATATATATCTGAAGTTTTCGGTTTGTGCTCATTTAAAAACAAAAAAAAATCTCTTTCTGAAATCTTCATGCTTCCCAACGCGAGCTAGGAATTGATTTTAGACACAAAGTTTATTGGTGAAATTTTCTTAAAAATCATCGTAGATTCCGATTTTGGTTACGATTTGTGCGAATAAAAAAATTGGCCCACCTTACTGTTCATATCTCTAGTTGAACAGCAATATACTGTGGAATTTTGACAGTTGTAACCGTTTGTTTTAAAAAGGGTGTGGAACAGCCCATTTCCACCCTTACTGTAATTCATACTGCAAGCCCTTTTAATTTTCAAGTTGAATGGGCGGTGCCACGCCCCTTTATTCAAGCACAACCAAATATAGCCTGGGACTATCAACAGGTCAACAGTACCACTTGGTAAGATTTTCGTATCAATCGATCTATTAGAAAAGCCGTTAGAGCGATTTTTGAAAAGAGGGCATGGCACCGCCCTCTTCTTCCCTGGATGTAATTTATACTGCTCCATCAACATATATAACAAATCTCATCTTCATACCTCTGATAGTTCATGAAATAAAGCCTTTTTAATTTTCAAGTTGTATGGGCGGTGCCACGCCCCTTTATCCAATTACAACCAAATGAAGTCAGGAACTATCTACAGGTCAACAGTACGTCATGGTAAAATTTTTGTATTAATCGACCTATTATAAAAGCCGTTAGAGCGATTTTTGAAAAGGGGGCGTGGCACCGCCCACTTCCATCCTGGCTGTAATTAATACTGCTCCAACAACATATATACCAAATCTCACCTTCATACCTCTGATAGTTCATGAAATAAAGCCTTTTTAATTTTCAAGTTGTATGGGCGGTGCCACGCCCCTTTATCCAATTACAACCAAATGAAGTCAGGAACTATCTACAGGTCAACAGTACCTCATGGTAAAATTTTTGTATCAATCGGTCTATTAGAAAAGCCGTCTGAGCGATATTTGAAAAAAGGGGCGTGGCGCCGCCCCTTTAAGATGTAAGCTATCCTATCTTTCAAGTTGGATCAAACCGAACACGGTGTGCAAATTTGATTCAAATCAGTTAAGTAGTTTAGGAGTCCATCGCGGACAAACAACGTGACACGTAATTTATATATATTAAGATTTTTGTAACCATATGAACAAAATATATGAAAATGCAAAACAGCCTAAAAGAAAAATCAGAAAAAGAAATGACTATCCGTGGCTTACAGAAGACCTAATAAATCAGTGTGATGTGCGGGATAAACTTTATAGACGATGGAAAAAAAACATAAATAACTCTAATAAGGAAAATGAGTATAAAACATATAGGAATAATGTAACTAAAAAAATTAAATATGCGAAAAGTGAATACTATCGAAGTGAATTTATAAAAAATAGATATAATATTCGAGGAACGTGGCATTTGATCAACGAAATTATTGGAAAAAAGTCGGATAATATTGACGATTCGATAAAAAGAAACTTCAAAAGTGAAACTCCGGATAACGTGCTGAATAATTTTACAATAAAATTTAATGAAAATGTTAAGAATATTATACACAATTGCGATATACGAACCACTAAAATCAGAACTGAGAACACCATCTTCATAACTAACACAAATGAACAGGAAATTTACAACATTCTAGTTAGTCTAAACATAAAGAAAGGTGCAGGTGTTGATGGCATCAGACCTAAAGACATTAAGTACAATGCTTTATGCTTAACTCCAGTGTTTGTTGCTCTAGTTAACTACAGTTTGCAAAATAGATCAATACCAAAATTACTTAAAACATCACTGGTGAGACCAATTTACAAAAATGGCAACAAAAATGATTACAACAACTATAGGCCTATATCTATCCTCTCTGTGGTCGAGAAAGTCCTGGAGGAGATTGTAGTACGAAGGCTAAACGAATTTCTGAAAAAATACAAAATAATTAATTAAAATCAATACGGGTTTCAAAAAGGAAGAAACATAAATCAATTGCTAGGCCATTTCTCTTCCCATATAAACAAAAACTTAAATAACAATGCTCACTGTCTGGTGCTTTTCATTGATTTTAGTAAAGCTTTTGACACGCTTTCACACGAAAAGCTCCTGGAAATATTGGAAAGAAATGGTTTAAGAGGTCAATGTTTAGAATGGTTCGAAAACTACCTCTATTGCAGATCATATCGTGTAAAAATCGGAGACAAAGTCGGCGATGAGATGAGCATATCACATGGTGTACCACAAGGTTCAAAATTGGGTCCGATCCTGTATATTATGTATGCGAACGAAATGATAAGTATCCTGGAGAATAGCACTGCATTTGCTTATGCTGAAGATACCGCAATAGTCGTGTCACACGAAAAAATTGGTGCCGCAGCCGAGATTATGCAACGAGAACTGAACAAAATATCCAGATGGTGTCATGACAATGGACTTATCATAAACGCTTCCAAGACAAAACTAATGCACATCAAACCACCGCATATAAGATATTCGAATATACTCATAAAATTTCATGACAATGATTGCTTACACAGAAATATCCTTGGTTTTAGCAATAACAATGATAACTGCACAACATATATAGAAATAGTCAATGATTATAAATATTTAGTCATTTACATAGACCACAATTTCAAATGGAAAATGCATACCCAAGAACTACAAAAAAAAACTTCGAAAATCTTCATATGTACTTTGTCATCTTAGTAATTGTGCTCCGCTATCCGTACTATTACAAGCATACTTTTCTCTAGCTGAATCGTATATTCGACACGGCATTACTGCATGGGGAAATGCACCATATTGCAAGAACCTACAAAAAACACAAAACAGATTGTTAAAAATACTTATAAAAACCCAAAAAAATACGCAACCAAATGTACACATCAATTACGGCACTGTTAATAACTCAAATCTAAATATAAACAATAACTCAACTCGAAACACAACAAATGAAACCCTAAAAATATTCGCAAAAAATCACAACATTTTATTAATAAACAATATATATAAAACAACGTTATTAAACGAATTTGGAGATGAACCCAACCTACTGCATCAAATTGATCATCAACACAATACCAGAAGACGAGCAGAAGGAAGATACAAAGTTCCTAGTCACAACAATCACTACGGTAGAAGTACTCTTGATGTCCAATTGCCAACAATAATAAATTCCTTGCCACAAAACCTTTTAAATAATATAAATAAATTTAAACGCAAAAAACTTGTTAAGAATTATTTTATAAACTTGCAATGAAGCGAATTTTTTAATGTAATACAAAATTGTAATTTATATATTTGAAATTTTAAAGTATTCATGTAATAGTACTTCTCCTGCATACAAGCGTATAGCTTCGCGGGATTTACAGTCATGTAATATTGTTAATTTGCAAATAAATAAATTAATAAAAAAAAAAAAAAAAAAATTGAATAATTTTGAACTGGGTTTCTTTTTGTAGCAGTTGAAACAAACCTGTTGTACACCGTGGCGTATGATTTACGTGGAATATTACTTATGAATATCATACGTCATCATATAGTTGTTATGGTATGTCAAACAAAAGAGCCTAAAACGTGACTACTTAAGGTACGGTCAGACTAGTCAAATATTTGATCAAAACATGTTTTCCCCTATTTGCTCAAAATATTGTCAAAGCAATACAGAGTTGATTTTGTGTCCACACTAGGCGCATTTGTTTGCCTCCTTTTGTTTGATCAAACACGAGTCAAACTATGTCAGGTGGACATAAGGGAAAACATATTTGCCCTGCGGTCACACTTGAACGAATATTTGTAACAAATAGTTGCTTGCCGGCAAATAAATTTTGTTTTCTCAGAAACCTTCAGCAAGCCGACAGAAAAAAAATTTTTTTTTTCTGAAAATTTTTGAACAATTTGATACAAAATGCAAATATTTTGGTTAACTGTGATGCGTATTTTCTTTTATCCTCATATTTTTCTCAACTTCAACATAATTGGCGACGGTGTGTTTGTGATTTCAATGTATTTATTCTTTGTTTTGCCTTTCGAACAGATGTTCTTGCTATAAGTGTGGTCAACACAATCTTTTTTTAGACGACATATTATTTTACTTATTACACAGTGCAACAGTGAAAAAAATACAAAAACGGGATAGTATAGGTTCGATTCTACTATCGAAGGGTAATAAAACCCTATACTCAGTTTGGCGAGATTGGTGACCAATTTTTTTTATGGGCCCCTAAAGATTCTCAAAATCAGTGAGCCCCATGAAAAAAGGTGTCATCAGTTTTTGTCCAACCGCTAACTCACACTTCGTGATAGCGCAAAACTGTATTCGGCAATAATGTATCTGGGAGTTTTGCGCACTAACTTTACTAACAAATTATGTCAAAAGGTTGGTTATTCCTGCCCTTTTTAAAAAAAAATTGAAGAAGAATTTATTATTTTTTCACTTTTTTGAGCATTACTTTGAGGGAGTCCAAATTTTTCTCTAACACTGTTCGCCAAAATTGTAGCCCTGGTAAAGATAAACAACTTTCGTAAACATATCAATCCAATCTGAACGTGTCTAGGCAACCTAAATAGCTCATAAAGTCCACGTTGATACCAGTTTTTCGAACCCATACGCACTTATAATCCAGTAACGTGGTTGAATATCAACCGATTTTAAATTTTTCCGTGGATTTAGAAAGAAGAGACTGCGGCCTTTCCAATCATATATATAGTTCTATTGGTAACTTGTCATATCTGTTTGTTTTTTGCCTGGAAATTTCAAACTTTTGTAATTTTTTCACTATTTTTAAGTTTGATCAAGTTTGTAGCCCCTATTTTATAAAGACACCCTAATGTTTACTACTTTATTCAGAAAGTGCACGCTTTCACGAGTTAAACGCATATGTGTGTAAAAATCGGTTAACAAATAGTTAAGTTATTCATGTTTTCCGAGGGACGCAATTTTCATATCCTATGCTAAAATCAAAGTTGAAGTAATTAACAACAACACAAAAACAATGCTTCTTCTTCAACTCTTTGATTTTAGTATAGGATATGAAAATTGCGTCCCTCGGAAAACATGAATAACCCACCTTTTTGACATAATTTGTTAGTAAAGTTAGTGCGCAAAACTCCCAGCTAAATCATTGCCGAATACAGTTTTGCGCTATCACGAAGTGTGAGTTAGCTGTTGGACAAAAACTGATGACACCTTTTTTCATGGGGCTCACTAATTTTGAGAATCTTTAGGAGCCCATAAAAAAAAAATTGGTCACCAATCTCGCCAAACTGAGTATAGGGTTTTATTACCCTTCGATAGGTAATTTGTTGCATAGTGCTATCAGAGTACGTATTGGCTCGCTCTTTTCGGCTCTCGGCTCGCGATCCAGGAGCCTCAAAACTACGAAAGAGCTCTTGGCTCGCGAGCTAGGAGCCACAAATTTCAAACGAGCTCTTGCTCATTAGCTGGCTCGCGAGCCAAGAGCCACAAAATTTTAAATGAGCTCTCGGCTCGCGAGCTAGGAGCC
The DNA here is from genome assembly GCA_964034835.1 of Muscina levida. NCBI lineage: Eukaryota > Metazoa > Arthropoda > Insecta > Diptera > Muscidae > Muscina > Muscina levida. Next base: position 82,548,496 of record OZ035883.1, read on the forward strand.
ACAAAATTTCAAATGAGCTCTTGCTCATTAGCTGGCTCGCGAGCTAAGAGCTATAATATTTCACATGAGCTGGCTCGCGAGCTGGCTCTTTTTTGAGCTCTTGGCTTCTGGCTCGCGAGCTGGCTCTTTTTGGGCTCTTGGCTCTTAGCTCGCGAGACAGCTCTTTTTGGGCTCTTGGCTCTTAGCCCGCGAGCCAGCTCTTTTTGGGCTCTTGGCTCTTAGCTCGCGAGCCAGCTCTTTATTTGGGCTCTTGGCTCATGGCTCGCGAGCCAGCTCCTTTTGGGCTCTTGGCTCTTAGCTCGCAAGCTGGCTCGTTTTGGGCTCTTGGCTCCTGGCTCGCGAGCTAGCTCTTTATTTGGGCTCTTGGCTCGCGAGCCGAGAGCTCGTCTGAAATTTTGTGGCTCCCGGCTCGCGAGCTGAGAGCTCATTTGAAATTTTGTAGCTCTCGGCTCGCGAGCCAAGAGCCCAAAAAAAGAGCTGGCTCGCGAGCCGTTTAAAATTTGTGGCTCCTAGCTCGCGAGCTAAGAGCCAATTTTGAGGAAAAGAGCGGCTCGCGAGCGAGCCAATACGAACCCTGCTTATTATGTAGTTTCTAGTGGAAATTACATTGAAAATTTTAAAAATCGATCAATCTATGAAACCGGGGTTTTTCCAGGTTCAAAAATTTACATATTCAAAATATAGGTTTAGAATTTATTGACCGAACCTAGTTTAGGTTCCAACGACTGTTTTGGTAGGGTAAAACACATTATTTAAGCAAAAAATTAATATATATATGTGTCGAAATTCGAACTATTGGATGTTAATTTAAATGTTAATTAATTAATAACCAATCTTATTTAGAAATAATAGCGGCGATTTTTTTGCCTGTGGCACTTAGATCTTCGAACAACGTTTTTTTATATTATTTAGGTGTAATAGGGTCATAGGGACCAGAGAACAGAATGAATGCATTTGTTTTTATTGTGTATTCAAGCAATGAAATTAGCTTTTGCCATGCATTCATTCAACAACAGTAACTAAGGCCATTGCTATTTATATGGATTACAGCAGCTGTCAAGTCTTTAAGTGCTCCAACGAGTAGTGTTGCAGTTTAGTGCCGCTGGTCGGCTCTATTTAGAAAGAAGGCCTAGTTTACATGGAATAAATACTGAAACAATTTTATTCCGCCGCAATTTATCCGTGTTGAAGGCTTTTTTTTGTAACTGCATAATTTTTTGTTTTGTTTTGCTTTATTTCATTTATTTTAGAAATAAATAATAAGTTTTATCTTTAATAATATAAAGTATTGTATAATTTGTAAAAGTTTTTAACATTCGGCTTCGGTCAAAAAAAAAAAAACTCCTACGCACACTGTGAGATTTAATCAATCTGGCATCTCGAAATTAAAAAAAAAAATGTTTTCGTAACTCGCTCATATTTTTTTTAACGTGAGAAGAGACCCCAATTGTTACGAAAACAAACACAAAAGAGAATAAAAAAATGTTATTGGCGTGATAACAGCTATCAAACACGAGCAATTTCATAGCATGAAATAATTGATTTTCAAGCTTGCATTGATCACAAAAGTTTGAGTGATCAGGTCGAAGTTGTGAGTGTTTTTTTGGCCTAAAATATTTTTTGTATTAAAGGTTATTACTTAAACTTAAAATTTTTGTTTTATTTTAATTTTATCTTATTATCAATAATTCAAGCTCGAGGTCAGGGTTTTGTAAATTAATTTTATTCAATATTTCGACTCTCTTTGAGAGTCATCTTCAGGAATTCTGTAAATTTAACAATAAAAACATATAAACATCATACAGATAAACAGTACATAAGCACAATACAAATTCACTTACAAAATGTTTATGAACAAAACAAACAATGAGTACCAGTTACTTGACTTTCGTCGTCGTCATCTCTTCTAATACTAACTTATCCTAATCTTTGTTTTGTTTTGTATTTTCCTATCAGATGTCTATAGCTGACGGCGGCCTGTTCGACGTCGCCTTTGTAGTTCATGCATGTTGTTGTTGTAGTCTTGAGAATGTGGAGCATTTCCAAAGCATTTTCGTTTTTTTAAGACGAGACATTTAAGTAAATTTGCTGTGTTACAAGAACAACAAACCAAAGACCTTGGTTTGAAATATAATGAAAATTGGTTCGTAAATAAGACACGAACAGACATACCAGAGGACATAAGATGGTTACTTTCACATGGAAAGAAGTTTGCACTACCACAAACAAAAGAGAAATTTCCATTGCTGAAATATATTGCAGATGGAGAGGAGTGCATTAAAACATTAGGAGACCGAGACGAACAGGAGATCGCAAGAAACAAACTTACATCAATGTTAGAGAGCTACATAAACAAACGACAATTAAACACTAGAGAAAGACACATATTGAAGACAGTGGAACGAACGCGAAAGTTTTTGAAAATCAACAAAAACATATTTATTTTAGAAGCCGATAAAGGAAATACGACGGTGGCAATGGAAAAATCAGAATATGAAGAAAGATTAGGGAGATTAGTTAACGATATAATGACGTACAGAAAGCTGAATAAAGATCCCACAAGTGGACTTCAAAAGAGAAATAATGAATTAGTGCATGAACTTTTCAAAAACCAAATAATTGACGAAAGGACTAAGAGAAAAATGAAAACTGAAACAGCAGTTTCCCCAAAAATATACGGACTCCCAAAAATACACAAGGATGGTTACCCACTAAGACCAATATGCTCGTCAATCAACTCACCATCTGCAGAATTGTGTAAATTCATAACGAACATTCTGTCGAAAATTACTACAGATTCGAAATACAATATTAAAAACTCGCTGGAATTTAAGGAAAAAATTGCCAATACTGTGATAGAGGACGACGAATCAATGATCTCGCTTGACGTAGTTTCACTATTTCCTAGTGTTCCCGTGGATCTGGCGTTGGAAATAATTGAAAGAAAATGGACGAAAATAGAAAACTTTACAAAAATGACCAAAAACATGTTCATGAAAGTATTAAAATTTTGCATCCAAGACAATCGGTACTTCCAATATAAAGAGAGCTTCTACCAACAAAAACGGGGGTTGCCGATGGGCTCACCAGCGTCACCGATAGTAGCCGATATTGTAATGGAAGAACTATTGGAAACATGCATGAATAACTGTGATACTAGACCTAAGACCTTGACAAAGTATGTAGACGACCTTTTTGGGATAGTTAAAACTGGTGCAATAAATAACATCCTGACGATTTTCAATAGTTTTAGTCCAAATATCAAATTTACGATCGAACAAGAACAAGATAAGAGACTGCCATACTTGGATACCATACTGATCAGATCCGAAGACAAGATAATGGTAGACTGGTACCAGAAACCGACAGCGTCTGGCAGGCTGATAAATTTCTACTCGGATCACCCGAAGAGAATAATATTTAATACGGCTAAAAATTTTATAAAGAGAGTACTAACAATAAGCGACACTGTATTTCATGAAGCAAACATAAGGAAAATCAGACACATATTACGCCAAAACAGCTTCCCTGCACGAACAATTAACAAACTTATCGGCAACGCAATGGACATACGAAATAATTCACCACAACCACCCTCACAGTTCAAATCGGTCATATACGTGCCCAATTTATCTGAAAGATTTGAGAAATCTGGATGCATAGACCGAATGAACTATAAAATAGCTCCAAAACCCAATAACACATTGCAAAATATATTTACAAAACTGAAACCGAAGACAAAATGCTACGAAAAGTCCAACGTAATATATGAAATCAAGTGCAATGGTAATGGAAGTGTAAAATGTGATATGGTTTACATCGGAACAACCAAGAACAAATTAAAAACACGTATAGCTGGCCATAAATCTGACATTAAATTACGGTCAAATAATGTCACACAAAAAACTGCACTATCCACCCACTGTGCCAATGAAATGCATTACCCAGATCTTGAGAGAGTGGCAGTTTTGCAAAGTGAGAGCAACTACAGTAAGAGACTGACTTTGGAAATGCTCCACATTCTCAAGACTACAACAACAACATGCATGAACTACAAAGGCGACGTCGAACAGGCCGCCGTCAGCTATAGACATCTGATAGGAAAATACAAAACAAAACAAAGATTAGGATAAGTTAGTATTAGAAGAGATGACGACGACGAAAGTCAAGTAACTGGTACTCATTGTTTGTTTTGTTCATAAACATTTTGTAAGTGAATTTGTATTGTGCTTATGTACTGTTTATCTGTATGATGTTTATATGTTTTTATTGTTAAATTTACAGAATTCCTGAAGATGACTCTCAAAGAGAGTCGAAATATTGAATAAAATTAATTTACAAAACCCTGACCTCGAGCTTGAATTATTGATAATAAGATAAAATTAAAATTTGGAGAAAGGTCGAAGTAAAAACAACAAGTAATACATTTTTGTTTTATTCAATATTTATTTTTGCACTCAAGTATTTTGAAAAAATTGTTTTATAACCACCTAAAAGGTAAGACAAATTTTAAAGCTTTCAAATTTTTGATAGACTAGAACTTCCAAGTCCTACGGAGTTCCGTGATGCCAGCAGAATCTTTGTTAATGTGCCCAAAACAAATTTAAAAAATAAAATCCAGCCCATTTTTTGCCTTTTTTTAGTATGAGTGAAATATCGCGAGAGGAGCTATTTTGGATTTGGTTGAGCAAGGTGAAAATAGAAACAACAGAAGCGGTCGAAAAGCACATTATATCAATTTTTGGACCAGATGTTGACGATACCAAAATTAAAGATCGTATAAAAAAGCTTTGCTTCAAATTTCAACCGCGATGGAGCAAATCTCACCGTGATAAAGCAAGATTAATGCATGACAATGCTATTTGGCTAAGTTCAAAAATTTCTGCTGTTGATTTTGTCTTGATCACGCACCATCAACTTCAAAACAAATTCCGCAACGCGGAAAGCGAGAAAAAGAGTTTGCTGAAAGTGCTTCGAGTATACAAAAACGGAAATGCAAAGAGTCAATATCTCCATGCATTCTTCCCATAGGAAACTTTTCTGAAGAGGCGCAAGAAGCACGCAATAAAGAGTCGAGACAGTATCGCGAACTGTTCACAAGAAAAACGTCCCGAGTTGACACCAACATAGATTTATTGCATAGGTTGCTTATCACGTCAGACCCTTTGATTGCAAGTTTACGTTTGCCCCCAAAAACCAAGCGTTCTACTTTACTTTCTGAGGTCATTGCACCTTTGTCTGACACCTAACTAAATGATGAATTTGATAATTTAGCATAAAAAACTTTGCTTGCAGCACTCTGGAATTTTTATTTTTGTATAAATTCCTTATTTTTTTTTATTTCTACTTTTCGCTTTTTACTTTTGTATAATTTTTATATAATTTCTTTATTTTGGTTTTTGATTAATATCTTATTTTGAATATTTTCCATTCTTTTAAGAACTTTCGTCGAATTTTTTAGTTTTTCCTCTTTATAATGTTTTAGATATCAATAAATTTAACATTGAAACAACATTAACTTTTTATATTTCTCATTTGCAAAGAATCATCGAAAACTAAAGTTCGAAACTTAAAGCATTTTATAGAAATGGTTGTATGTAGGTACTTATATCAATATATCGACAAGTTTTAGTTAGAAGAGAAAAAAAGAAGAAATATTGAATATAAATGTGTAAAAAAAATTGTCCCCAACTAGTGTTTTTGAGGATAGTTCGGAACTAGTCCCCTTTGACACTAGTTGGAACTAGTTATCTTTCACCATATTGAAGCTTATAATCTCCTTAACGATCGTGCCAAATTTCAAGTCGATATCTCTAAAACTTCATATAAAAATTAATTTTGAGACGCTAGATTGACTGAATCTCACACTGTGCTACGGTCGAGGTTTTTTTTATAATAATGTCAATCAACGAAATAAAGAGATGACACATTAGAACAATAACACCAATCACACCTTTTATTCAGTATTTGTTGCCTTTTACATTTTCTATATAAATTTATTGTAGCTCTTATTTACCCTTGAGAGCAGGCAGACTTTATATAATTAAATATGAATATGAGTAAATATGAATTTTTTACTTTTTGTTCAAACAGCATTAAGAACATTCATACTATTCGTTGCTTTTGGGACTGTTAGGTAAGCAATGCAATGCATAGTTTTTGTCAAACTCACAAAATCTAAGCCATGTTTTACTGACATTATGTGGATTGGCAACAATAGGCATATTTTTTTTGTGACTGCACTCAAAGCATAAAATAAGGAACTCAAACCGTTCCCTGATTGGGACCTGTATGTTCTTAAATTACTGCTGGATTCGTCTCAAAAATTTGTTTTATTTGAGTACACCCACATAGAGGATCTTCATAGAACCCCTTTTTGACACCCATGGACCCCGGAGCTTGGGGTTGTGATTTTTTGACTCCCATATTCTACAATTTATCACCTTTACCACTTGCTTTCGAGAGTGTAAAATGTCTGACAACCGATATTTTTTGGATTTGCATAAAATTTAATAACAGTTCCACAATATTACCAAAATATTTTGTATATTTACCATTTCTTCCTTTTATTTAATTTATTATTATTTAAATTTGGCGATATTTTTCTTAATTTTGGTTATTTCTCTTGGTTAGCTGACAACACCGCTGATAACAGCTGTTATTTACCCTTGTTTACTCTTACAAAACTTTTGTAAGATCAAATAAATGTTTGCCCAAAAAATATGAAAATATTTGCTCTTTGGTGGTCACACTTTGGACACATTGAGCATATTTTTATTTGAAGGCAAATAATTTTGTTTGACCAAAATCAGCTGTTTTGTTGTTTGCCACACAAAAATGTTTTGTGGTCAGACTGCGGCAAAGAAATATGTGACGGTTTTCGTCAAATATTTGCCTAATCTGACCTTACCTTTACTAACTTCAAATCGATATTAAATTATTATGGCATATAATTCGTAACTACTTTCATGTGCAGTTTTTAGAATTGAGTCCCAAAATCATGTGTTGCACTGTGTAATACTGCAGACATACTGATAAATATTGTAGTTCCGAAAGTTATACTCTTTTCTTAAGCCCATGTATGAGGTCCGGAATAGCTTCTCGCGTTGTTAGGAATTAACACGCTTTCTATTTTTAGATTCACACCTAACGTCAGCTACTTTTTTATCGAAGAATGCGAACGTGGTATTTTAGGTTCTGGAGGTAATGCCAGATCTGAAAACATTTGTTTAAAAATTTCCACTCTACAAAAATACCTTCTTGACATTAGCAATACCTTTATTTACGTTTTCATATAAACTCCTAATACATTCACATTATCGATGAAGACCATGAGCAATACATGTCACATGCGTCACTTTCTGATAAAATGCCACTATTGCTTTTGCAGCATTTACCATGTATGGAGCTGCATCCGTCACAAAGAGCAAAACATTATTCTTATTGAAGTTGACGTCCACATTTTTGATGGCGTCAACACACAGTCGAGCAATTGTCGAGTAATAGGTCCTTTCCAAGGCTGCTGTCTGTAGTAACAATTTCCCACTTGCAATTTCCTTGTCAGAACTTAGTACGCTTTAGAGTATACGGTTTTATTCGAAATTTACTCGGTTTTCGAATATTTAATTAAGAAAAAACCGATTATACCTGTTCCTTCCGAGTTTTTTTTATTTTGCACAAAAATAAGGAAAAGTATTACTATTATTACCAAATTTTTTAGAAATGTTAAAAACAACGTATTGTTTAAATTATCTAAAAAAAAAATTCTGGTTTTTATTAAATATAGCCATTCATAAAATAATTTATACACATCCATCTTCCACACATCTGCCTGACGTCTCCTAATATATTCGTTATTTTTTTCACGAACTTTATTATTGAATTAGTTTCAGTTAATGGTTTTTCTATGAAGTCTTGCATGCATCCTTCCGCATATTATAAGTACATCACCACATCTAGGTAATTTTCACGTGGGAGATTAAAGTAGATTTTATGTTGTGATAATATAACTCATAGGCGTTCAGAAAAGAACAAGTCAAATTGCCTAAAATTACGTTCTAATATAAGCCGATAACACTGTGACACAAAATGGAGGTTATTGTCAGGAGGCGGAATAATTCCTTTACGGAATAAAAGTCCTGGATAAGAATTTTAAATTCAACGACAATATTTCTTATTGTTTTAGTGCATCTTCGATATCAGATGTATTCCATGAAATATAAATGTGACTTTACAACATTTATAACTTCTACAAAATTGCTGCTCAAAGGTATGACTCTGCACACCGGAATTTTAGTTTTATGTAAAGGTATTACATAAAATTTTCAACATGGATACAGCTTTTTAATTTGGCCAATTACCGAACAAATTTAGGCAATTTTATTTTGAGAATAATAATTAAGTTTTCTACAATTATTTATGAATCTCATGTTATACTTAAAATTAAAAGTTAATAATATTGAATCATTTGTTAGCTAAGTTTATAAAAATCTCTATATATTATCGATATTGCTATGTTTTAAGAAAATAATTCGGAATATTTGGTTTTAAACAAGATTCTATGATATATATACCACTATTTATTTAAGTTAACCAAAGGTTTATTTAAAGGTACTAAAAGAAAAAGTACATCCCTTTGTAAATATTTCTGCCTGTTTCATCTATTGAAATCCATATAAATAGATTTTTTAGTTTTGCTCGTATATTGTCCATGTCCATAGTTTTACATACATATCTTCTTTTGTTAGTAAACTGAATTCACTAAAATTTTGCGTATGATGATCGCTTATGAATATGGGACTCAGGAATGAATATGAACTTTATTGGTCTATGCCTTCTGGTACCTCCCATACAAAATGACCTATTTTTGGAAAATTTATATTGCTCCCATAACTTCCAAACGGACTCTTGGGGGGGTAATGAAAACTGGTCGATTAATTTATGTTGTTATAGGAGGCAAAACCTCAGAGAGCCTAACCATTTGACACACTCCTTCTGCTACCTCCCATACAAATGACCGAACTCACCCCCATAGTCTGACAAACATACCATTTTTGTAAGTAAGCTGAACTCACTAAAATTTTGAGTATGATGTTCGCTTATGAAAATGGGACTCGGGAATAAATATGGACTATATCGCTTCACGCCTTCTGGTACCTCCCATACAAAATGACCTATTTTTGAAAAATTTATATTTCTCTCATAACTTCCAAACGGACTCTTGGGGGGTAGTGAAAATTGGTCGATCAATTTATGTTGTTATAGGAGGCAAAACCCCAGAAAACCTAACTATTTGACACACCCCTTCCGGTACCTCCCATACAAAGGACCGAACTCACCCCCATAGTCTTATATACATATCTTTTTTGTGAGTACGTTGAATTCAGTCAAATTTTTCGTAAGTTGTGCGTATGAAAATTTGAGTCAGGAGTGAAAAAGACTGTATTGCTTCACCCCTTTTGGTACCCCCTATCAAAATAACTTTTTTAAAATAAATTAATATTTCTCACATATATTCTAATCCGGTCCCTATACCTCCTACACAAATAAGGCAAGTTTTGAACGATTTTCCACCACAAGCAGGGGAAAAATTATACATACGAATTTTATTTTAATTAAAAGTCTATGTATTTCAATTACTCAAGACTTCAACAATATCTTATATTGGGTGATGGTATTTATCAGTCAGTTTACCTGACTGAAATTTCTGTACTGGTTTTAATGTTTAGTTCGACGAACTGTTTCGGATGACACTTGGGAGTCCGTGTATTCCTCAAATAGTGGTCTTATATTTTGGTTTCTCATTTGGCAAAGTGGGATGTCAGCAGACACAAAAGCTCGGCACGGTTCTTCCTGTAAATCATGTTATTAGCGAGTCTACCTGAACATTCTGGCAAAAACAGTAGTTTTGTCTGTTTATTTGCACTTCTATGATTTAGTTGAATATGTTTCTGCTTTTTAACTGCTGCTTCACTTAAAATCTGCGATCTATTGCAATAGCTTTGCAAATTTGGCCGTTAAATTTAAAAATAGCAATGTTGCAAAGACTTCCTTGTTTTTTACGAGCGAAAAGTTATTGTGGAAAGCATAAAATATGCTAAAAAGGGATATTTTTTAAGAAATATGTCATAAAAAAAAGGACGAGTTTTTAAAATTAAGCTCTTAAAACCAAAATACGCCGAAAAATGACTTTATGGGTTAAATATGCTATAATATGCTCTAATAAATAGGTCTCAAAACAATTATAGGACCATGAAACATGTAAATACCTTACTCATTTGTTAATACCTCGTTCTAAAAAAACCATGAATTTGCATATTTTCGGTTGCCTGGTCATTACAAATGATTCTTTGCTGTAGAGCAAGTCAGGTATGATCAGCAGAGTACGAAAATAAACAAAACGAAACTTTTGCTTTCTTTTTGTTTTGTACTTTGCTGTGAGTAAAACAAAAACAAAATATAAACAATGGGAACGATTGTGCTCACTTCGTTTTGTATTGTTTTTGCTTGTGAGAGTAAACTGTACACTATTATAAACGTACGCAGTTGGAAAGGGAATGCATGAGAACAATATTGAAACGTTTTGAGAATAAAAGTTTGGCAAACGTTTCACTCATTATAGAGAATGTACTAGAGCAGAGTTAACAAAATTTCCATTTTCTGTGCACAGCTGTGCTACAAAAACAATAAAAAAACGTTTCTGCAATTGTTTTGTACTCAAATGTAAGATTCAAACGGTAAATAAAAGCATGAAGATGAGTGAAACTCTAATTGTTTCGTTTTCGCTCATTCTCTCTTGAAAAGTTTTTGTTTTGTATTTTGCTTTTGCACAAAACTCTAAAAAAAAATTGAAAAGTTTTTGACATTCTGTAAACGTTTGCGAAATGTTTTGTTTATTTTCGTGCACTGATGATCAGTGCCTGGTAGCGCACAGTAGCAGCGGTTTGCGAACAATACTCGTATCTTGGAGTATTATGGAAAATGGAATTTAAGATTTTGTTACTGAGGTCAAATGCTGTCGTTTAATATTGATTTGGTTCACCCCAAAAAGAGTGTGTTTTTAAACTTTGTGTAAAATGTAATTTTTACAGGGAAGGCGTTCAAGTTTGTGAGTATCCTCTGCAGAATCCGTGAATTTCATATCAAAACCTACAAAAAAGGGAAATTTTTAACCCGACCCTCTCAGATTTTAATGAAATATTGCATACAGCTATATTATACGTACAGAAACACAACCTGATATTTAGAAATTTAATTTTTGAAAATATTTTTCCACATATTTTCATGACAGTAAAATTTACTTTTAGCTGTCTGTCTGTCTGGCTGGTTCGCACGATATTTAGTAAAGCTACAGCTTCATTCAGTAAAGCTATATAGGAAAAAAAAATACCTAGAAGTCAAGCCACGCTCCATCAAGTACCTCCCATACACATCTGGTTACGCCCACTTCAGAAATCGATTACTATTATTAATAAACCTAACGCGATAACTGTATTCAGTAAAGTTCAAGCAGGATAAGGTTTTAGAGAAAAAATCTGAAAGTCTAGACACACCTCTTCTGGTACCTCCCATACAAATGTACCACTCCGCCCACTTTAAAGATGGAGTAGTAATATCAATACACTCGACAAGATCGTGCCCAAATTCTGTATATTGATAAGTTATAATAGGATAAAGTTCTAGCGAAAAAATTTGAAGTCTAGCGACGCCCCTTATGGTACCTCCCATACAAATGTACCACTCCGCCCACTTTAGAAATCGAGTAATAATATCAATATAAAAGAAAATTGTATGTTTTACTGAGGGCATGGGAATATGTAAGTCGGGTTGCCCGAAATCATTTGTAATATTGCCTACTTTTTTATAGAGTTGTTTTGGGCGATAATTCGAGAGTCCACCTTTTACCTCTTATATGTAGTTCATGTGATACAGCTGCTACCAAACGCATCCACACATATTTTTAAGGCGAATGGAGAAACAATCCTCCAGATATTGCGGTTGCAAAAATTGGATCTAATGGTCGGGGCCACGCGTAATTTATATACACAGCTACATTATGTACAATTTACAGATTTGAAGATGAATTTTTTGTTATAAGTGGTTATATTTTTTTATATAAAACTAAAAAAAAACCAGTACAGAAATTTCAGTCAGGTAAACTGACTGATAAATACCATCACCCAATAATAATTCCTATTACAAAATAATTAATTACCAAATTTGATTATCATCTAAGTGCCGGTTTAGAAATTATGGGAGAAATATTAATTTTCCAAACAAGGTCATTTCGTATGGGAGGTACCAGAGGGTGATCCGGTATAATCCATATTCATTCCTGATTCAAATTATCAGAACTGTGCAACTTACGCAAAATTCGACTGTTTTCACTGTACTTACAAAAATATATGTATTTAAAACTATGGGGGTATGTTCGGTATTTTGTATGGGAGGTACCAGAAGGGGTGCGTCAAATAGTTATGTTTTGTAAGGTTTTGCTTCCTATCACAAGATAAATTAATTGTCCAATTTTCATTACCCCCCAAGTGTCCGTTTGGAAATTATGGGATAAATGTTAATTTTTCAAAAATAGGTAATTTTGTATGGGAGGTACCAGAAGGGGTGATCCGATATAATCCATATTCATTCCTGATTCATATTTTCATAATTGTACAAGTTACGCCAAATTTGACTGAATTAATTGTACTTATAAAAAAAGATATGTATGTAAGACTATGATGGTAAATTCGGGAATTTGTATGGGAGGTACCAGAAGGGGTGCGTCAAATAGTAAGGTCTTCTGAGGTTTTGCTTCCTATCGCAAGATAAATTTACCGACCATTTGTCATTATCCTCCAAGTGTCCGATTGGAAGTTATGGGAGAAATATTAAATTTGCAAAAATAGGTCATTTTGTATGGGAGGTACCAGAAGGCGTGAACCGATATAGTTCATATTCATTGCTGAGTCCAGTTTTCATATGCAAACATCATATGCAAAATTTGAGTGAATTCAGTTTAGTTACAAAGAAGATATGTATGTAAAACTATGACGGTCAATTAGGTCATTTGTATGGGAGGTACCAGAAGGGGTATGGCAAAGGTTTCGGTTTTCGTAGTGTTTGTCTAGGTAATTTTGTATGGGAGGTACCAGAAGGAGTGGGGCTATTTTGCCCATTTACAATCCGATAAGTTCGTTTTGAAAAATATTAATACCGGTAAATTTTCATACTGATCCGTTAAGGTTTACTCAAGTTATCCTGCTGACCAGCCATCCAGCCAGCCAGACAGACGGACATAGCTCAATCGTCTTAAAAAGTCCTGAAACGAATTTGGTCTTAAGATACTTGGGGTCTAACTCGTCTCCTTTAATGCGTTACACTTTTTTTCGTATCAAATGATATATACCCTCATTCCTAAGGGTGATGGTATAAAAATTAAAAATTAGTAAGCCGTTACAAAAAAAAATTGCATTTCCTGAATTGAGACCAAGATTAAAAGAATTTTAAAAAATTTCCCGAAATTTTCATATTGCAAAATCCATAATTCTTTTCAACGCAATTTAATGTACATGTTAGTAAAATTTTATCATAATCGGAGAGCTAAACTAAAATTTGCGTGATTCCTTTACTAAGGTAACAAAATTAAAATAAAGGATGATTTTTAAAAAGGCTCAAAGGCATGGAATTCGAAGTTTTACAATATGTACACTACAATAGCGAATGCAACAAACTTCTCAAGATTGGATGCAACCAAAAATTAATCACACAATCTTATTTATCTAAGAAACTGCCTTTTTTTATTATTTAAAAATCACTTCCTATTATAATTTAACTGAATGGAATGGTTAATAGAAATCCATAATCGATTTTAAGTCGGTAATCTGCAGAACTAAATTTGTTCATCACTCCGTCAAGTTAAAATATTTGACGTTTTCCAAATATGTTTGTGTCCCTAATATAATGATTAAAATGAATTGTGCATTTTGTCATGAAAGCGCCTATAAAAATACAAAAAATTACACAATTCAAAAGTTATTTTCTATCCCCAGCGAAAGCAAATATTTGTGCGTTAAAACACGATGACAGCGCTAGTAACAGCAACAGAGTTTCAAAATCATTATCATGCCCGTCATCGTAAAATACATCATCATCAATATATGTATGTACATCAACATCATCAGTAGGCACGATGAGGAAGGAAGCCGTGTGGAATTGTGTCAGTAAAATAGATATGGCAGTAGAAATTTTCGATAATTTGAAATAACACCAACACATACATATCTACGCGAATAAAGAGGTATATGATGCATGTGAAACACGGATGTGAAAAATTGGCAGTATGCGATGATAGTGACCGAATTGATATCACCTTAGTTTGTGTATTGTTAACATATTGGCTGCATTACTTTTCAAATAGAGTAATTCCATTGGAAGCGATCACACAAATTTAAGATTTTCTCTCCGAATCTGATGAAATTTTGCAAACATGTACCGTAAAGTGTGCAGAAAAGGAATAAGAATGTTTTTTTTTTTTAAATTTTGACATTTGTACGTATGAAAATTTTAGGAGTTTTTTTAGCAATTCTTCGAACTTTGGTCTGGATTAAGTAATGAAAATTTATTTTTGTATAGGCTTGCTGAAGAATTCTGCTATTTGCAATAAAACAGTACGATTTTTTTACTTTTTCTGAAATTTATAATGAAACCAGTACAGAAATTTCAGTCAGATAAACTGACTGATAAATACGTTCAACGTTCAATGATAGCTTTCCTTGGCAAAAATTGTCTGAATTCAGTGTACATACAAAAATGATACGTATGTAAAAGGGGAAATATCTCATATATTTATGTGGGGGGTACCAGAAGGGATGTGCCAAATAGTAAGGTTGCTGAGGCTTTGCCTCCTATTACAAGATAAATTAACTGACCAAATTTGATTATCCTCCCAGGTGCCGGTTTAGAAGTTTGGGAGAAATATTAATTTTCCAAACAAAGTCATTTTGTATGGGAGGTACCAGAAGGGGTGATCCGATATAGTCCATATTCATTCCTGATTAAAATCTTCATAACCGTACACCTTACGCAAAATTTTACTGAATACAGTGTACTTTCAAAAAAGATATGTATGTGAGGCTATGTGGGTGGGTTCGGTCATTTGTATGGGAGGTACCAACAAGGGTGTGTCAAATAGTTAGGTTTTCTGATGTTTTGCCTCCTATCAGAAGATAAATTTACCGATCAATTTTCATTACCCTCCAAGTGTCCGTTTGGAAGTTATGGGAGAAATATTAATTTTTCAAAAATAAGTAATTTTGTATGGGAGGTACTAGAAGGCGTGAACCGATATAGTCCATGTTCATTCCAGAGTCTAATTTTCACAATCGAACATCATACGCAAAATTTGTGTGAATTCAGTGTACTTACAAAAAAGATATGTTATGTGAGACTATGGGGTTGGGTTCGGTCATTTGTATGGGAGGTACCAGAAGGGGTGTGTCAAATAGTTAGGCTCTCTGAGGTCTCGCCTCCTATCACAACATAAATTTATCGACCAATTTTCATTACCCCCCAAGTGTTAATTTTCCAAAAATAGGTAATTTTGTATGGGAGGTACCAGAAGGCGTGAACCGAAATAGTCCATATTCATTCCTAATTCAACTTTTCATAAGCGAACATCATACCCAAAATTTGAGTGAGTTCTGTTTACTAACAAAAAAGATATGTATGTAAAACTATGAGGGTTAATTCGGTCATTTGTATGGGAGGTACCAGAAGGGGTGTTTTTTCTTAGGGCTTGTCTACTTTTGCAAATAAACTGACCAAATTCAAACATCCTCCAGTTTTCCGTTTGGATGTTATGGAAGAAATATTAATTTTCCAAAAATAGGTAATTTTGTATGGGATGTACCAGAAGGGGTGCAGCTATTCAGCCCATTTCCAATCCCATAAGTTCGTTTTAAAAATATTAATACTGGTAAATTTTCATACCGATCTGTTAAGGATTATTCGAGTTATCCTGCTGACCAGCCATCCAGCCAGACAGACGGACATAGCTCAATCGTCTTAAAAAGTCCTGAAACGAATTTGATCTTAAGATACTTGGGGTCTAACTCGTCTCCTTTAATGCGTTACACTTTTTTTCGTATCAAATGATATATACCCTCATCCCTAAGGGTGATGGTATAAAAAGCCATGCAAATCTTTAGATACTTGGGTCCAACTCGCCTCCATTAATGCGTTACACTTTTTATACCATCGCCCTTACGGATGAGGGTATATATCATTTGATACGAAAAAAGTGTAACGCATTTAAGGAGACGTATAAGACCCCAAGTATCTTAAGACCAAATTCGTTTTTAAGACGATTGAGCTATGTCCGGCTGGATGGCTGGATAGCTGGTCATACTCAAGGATAACTCAAGTATAGCTTAACGGATGGGATTGTAAATGGGCAAAATAGCCCCACCCCTTCTGGTACCTCCCATACAAAATTACCTATTTTTGGATAATTAATATTTCTTTCGTAACTGCCAAACAGATCACCGGATGATATTTGAAATTGGTCAGTTTATTTATTTTGCAATAGCAGGCAAACCCTAAGAAAACCCAAACCTTTGTCACACCCCTTCTGATACCTCCCATACAAAATGACCTTGTTTGAAAATAAATATTTCTCCCATAACTTCTAAACCGGCACCTAGAGGATAATTGGTCAGTTAATTTATCTTGTAATAGGAATTATAATTGGGTGATGGTATTTATCAGTCAGTTTCCTAAATGAAATTTTAGTACTGGTTCTCGTATCAAATGATATAACTGTTTATTTCACAAGCAGTCGTTTATCTTCCAAATCTCGAGCAAAAAATACGAAATGAAAATTGCGTTCATCGGAAAACTTGAATAACTTAATCACACGTCATCTGCGTGCGTTCTTCAATTAGTCCTACCAGATGGTGGCACTTCACCAACCACTTGGTAATTCCAACAGAGTTTGGGTCTCCCTGCTCTGCGCCGTTCTTCAGGTTCGCCTTCAAACACCTTTCTCGCTGGAGCATTTACATCCATCCTGGCAACAAGTCCCACCCATCGTAGTCGTTGCATTCTGACTCTTTTAGCTACATCGATGTCGTGGAAAAGCTCATACAGCTCATGGCGAAACTCGCCGTCGACACAGATAGGTCCATATTATTTTCGGAGTACTTTTCTCTCGAATACTCCCAGGTTTTGTAAGTCCGTCGTCGTAAGCAACCATGGTTCGGTATAGCTGTTTCTTAGTATCCCGTGCTGCCGAAGTCCGTAGAAACATCTATTGGCGAACTCTATTCGCTGCTTGATTTCTTGGCTGACATTATTTTTTTTATTGACGGAAGATCCGAGGTAGGTAAACTCATCTACTACCTCAAAACAATAACTTTCAACGTTGACGCTGCGTCCCCATCGAGAGGGCTCTTTGTTCGTCGAAATCATTATTTTTGTTTTGTCTTCGTTGACCGCTAAACCCATTTTTGCTGGCTCTTTTTCTAGCGATGAGAAAACTGCAGTAAGATCTCGCAGATTTCGGCCAATGCTGTATATATCATCGGCATAGGCTAGTGGCATGTGGCTCTTGTGGAATATGGTGCCAGACATGTTGACACCAGCCTTTCTCATCACCTTCTCCATAACTATATTAAGTAGTGTACAGGACAGGCTATCGCCCTCTTTCCGTGTTGAATGGTTAAGACTGATCTTTACCAATCTTAACCGAGGATTTGGTGTTGTCCAAGGTACATCTGCAAAGTCGAATCAGCTGTGCAGAAATACCAAACTCAGACATGGCCTCATATAGCCTATTCCTTATCGGAGAGTCGAAGGCAGCTTTGTAGATGACGACGAGGTGGTAGGTGTCGATCTGCTTTTCATGAGTTTTTTTTTCAGAATTTGTCGTAAGGTGAATATTCCATCCATCGTAGATTTACCAGGTCTAAAGCTGCACTAATATGGTCCAATAAGTTTTTCTACAATTGGCTTTAGAAGTTCACACAAATATGCTGGAAAGGACCTTGTACGCAATTGATAATAGGCTTATTCCACGCTAGTTCTTACATTCACTACGATCTCTTTTCTTGTATATGGGACATAACAAACTGAGGGTCCAATCCCCCGGCATGGCATCCTCTAGCCAGATGTTCCCCATGAGCTGATGCATGCTCCTAATCAGCTCCTCACCGCCAGCCTTAAACAATTCAGCAGGGAGACCATCGGCTCCAGCTGTTTTGTTGTTTTTAAGGCGGGAGATGGCCATACGTATCTCGCTCTGGCTCGGAGGTGGACAGTTAATACCATCGTCATGGATTGGAGCGGGGTCTTCTGGAGTGGTGTCAGTATCCAGTAAATTTCTAAAGTGATCTCTCCATATCTTCAGAACGTTATCCGGGTCCGTCACTAGCTGACCATCGCTGTCCTTGCAGGAGGGCAACCCTGTTCCACGCATTCTCGCTTTCACTCTCTTGTAGAATTTTCGGGCTTCCCCTCTACTTCGGAGCAACTCAGTGCACTCATCCTGCCTCTTCTTTAGCTCCTTCTTTTTGCGTCTAAAAAGATGAGTTGCCCCTCGTCTCTTCTCCCTATGCTGTTCACGAACAGCTCGCGTTGCCATTGGCTGTAGTTTCGCCCTGTATGTAGCAACCGTCTCTCTCGTGGCATTGAGACATTCATCATCGTACCAGGCATCTTCTTGAGACGGCTTTGAGTACCCAAGTACGCTTCTCGCAATCCGTTCTATGGAATCGACTATATATTGCCACTGCGAGGTTATATCATCAGGGGTTGGAGCATTCCGCAGCAGTTGAGTTAGGTGGTTGGGGTAGGCATCCGCTACCTCTCTGGTTCGCAGTTTACCGATGTCCAGCTTTCGTTATGCCTGGTTACGTACGTTTTTCGCCATGCTTAGCCTTGTGCGTACCTTAACTGCGGTAAGGAAGTGATCGGAGTCAATGTTTGCACCCCTGAACACTCGTACGTCCAGAACACTCGATGCGTGCCTTCCATCGACTACCACGTGATCTATCTCATTTCTCAATCAATTCCTTGATTGCAGTATTGAGCTCTTTAAAAAATGTGTTCAGCTATAGGCTGACAAAATCGAAAAAAAAAAAAATTTAAAGATTTCGGGAAATATAAATATTTAACCACATTTGATATACAACGTGTCATAGATAAAAAGTCACTCTCTTAGTTGTTTACCAGTTCTGTATAGACCACATAGAATGCGTAGGGTGTTATTATTGATATGTACATTGTCATTAGGAAATTGTTATTCTACGTTTATATATGCGTGAATATATCCGCATCCACACATGAGTTGGTTGTTACAGCTAAAATGTATGCATGTATGAAATGAACTGTCACAGAGATTAACGCGTATCTTTTGGGTGCAAAATAGAAAACTAACACCAGAATACATATCAATATGTTTTAGGAATATATTTCGGACAAAAAAAAAAACGCATGCATTTCAAATGAGATTGTTATTATGTTATAGACTTAAATGTCAACATCAACACCTGTTTATTAAGTGGCAAAATTACAACCCGTCTCAGATATATGAAGCTGTTGGGAGTAGATATGATATCATCATACAAGCATAGTATAACGCTATGAACAAACAAATACAATTGTGAGTTTGAGCTGTTCATAACGTTATTTTGCTAAGTTTATTACATTTCCTTTAAAGTTTTCTTACATATATTTTATTGAAATGATGTGACAATGATTCACATTCATAACGAAAATATTCAAACTTTCGTAGCTCGTACGTCAATCAATTGAATTATCTATAACTCAATCCAAATCGAGCAATAGCGTTGAGAGCGCAAATTTAAGATTTTATTGAAGGATGTTTAGATCAGGGAACGAAGCAATGATTATATTAAATAAAACAAAATAATGAATGGAGAATTCAATATCAAAAACCGGCAAATTTGTAATCCTTCCACACGAAATGTACATACATATATCAATGAACTTGTTTATGTTTCATTATATCAGCCTTAATCTATGGAATGATTTATTTAATGACATTCATGCCGTCAATTCGACATTGGTCTACTACATAATAAGAGGCTAGTTCAGCCTCTTCTTGGAAGCAATACACTTTAAGATTTCAAACGTTTTCTTCTTTCATTGGAGATGCTATAGTGTGATTTACAACGTACATGAAAGTCAAACATTAAAATGCAAACAACAACTTCAATGCGTCCAAATTTTAAAGTTTATGCAATTCACTAGTTAGTATGAGTAACAGTAACTAAACGCTGCGGGTGCTGCGGGAAAAATTTCAAAGTGCTACGTGAAATGTACGAAAATGAACTTAAAATACTTTTTGAAACGAATCTCGTTCAATAAATATTATTCTTCACGTACTCCAACAAACTATCTCTAACACTTTTTACGACTTGCGAATTCAACACAGAGAAATGTTGTAGAACAATATGTAATCTAAAACTTTTTCCATTCCCAATGAAATAAACGTGGTTCAATGTTACCAGCAACAAGATGAAATTTATTGTAATGGGATTGTTGCAGGGAATATTGGAGAAGGACATTTTAATCGCAAAAGAACACATAACGTGGTTGTTTAAGCGAACGTAGTGGTAATGATGTAGTGGTAAAAAATTGTATACTATGCATACCTGCCAGCTTCTGGGGCAGTAGGCTATACTATTTAATATAATATAATATTAAAGTATAGTTCTTTTGTTGACAAATTTATTTGTTAACAATTTGAACTAAACGAAATGTTTGATGTTTTTGCAAAAAAAATATCAACTTGACGAAAAGCTTCGAAAAAAAGAATGTGTTTTTAATGAGTTACATACACATTAACCATTTGATTTGAAATACATATAACTCTAATATAAAGTGTATTTCTTTCAATTTCTATTAAATCATATACATTTAGTCATTCATATGTTTCTCATTCGTTGAAAATTTAATCAGTCGCCAGGGTCTATGAAAGAGGTGAGAAGTCAATATAAATGTTTGAGTATCAACGAATTGTTGTTACAGCTTTGTAATGATAACACACAAGAGCATTGACATGTTACCTGTGTAGTGATGGCAAAAAAAAAATAATAATCGATTAATAAAGCATATGATTAATCTAAACGACAAATAATTAATAGCGATTAATTGGAAACAATTATGATTAATCTAAACTACAAATAATTAATAGCGATTAATTGGAAACATTTAATCGATTAATCCATATTTTCAGCTAAAATTCAAAATTATCATAAATAAAAAAAATATTATTTAATTAATTACAAAATTTTTTATTTATTCAATTTATTAAAAAAGAATTTATTTGTTTAGTACAGAATTTAAAAATAGGAGCTTTGATAGCCGTTTCGTGGTTAATCTGTTCCGTTTTTCCGTTATTATTGCACCCGCATTGGAAAAAAGCCGCTCTGATAGTACAGATGTACCAATCAAAAAACAATATTTTTGTGCAAGAGAGTAAAGCTTTAGGTAGACCGATTTCATTTCTTCCCATGCGTCTATTACGTTGCGCTTAAATTCTATTACTGGATCACTGACAAAGAAGTTTAGTTCATCTTGAGGAAGTGTTGAGTCATTGTCCTTCCTTCTTCGTGTGCGGGCTAAAGATTTATGGTGCGCCCATAAATCAAATCGAGCATCACCAGCAGAAGACGTTTTACTGCCGCTCCCAATGCTGTTAATAACTAGGTTTGCAGTTCTAATCCTTTAGTCGTCAGCCGTCACAATCAATGAGTACACTTGGCGGCTGGCGACGAATCTTTTTTGTTTCTGGATTTCTATCGATTATTATTTGGGACCGGCCGTGGCATAGTGGTTAGAACACGCGACCACCATGCGGGAGATCGCAGGTTCAAACGTGGCTCCAGTCATCTTAAAAAAAAAAATTGTTCTTTCATTGTCGGCTCCCCTCGAATGTTGTTGACAGCAACTTCGCAGTATTAAGTGTCGAGTCAATCGGCGTGTCTAGTAAGAGCTTCTCAAACAGTGATGTTCGCATTCGTCGATAAACTAGTAGGTGCCGTTAGTTGTGAATCTAAAAATAGAAAGCGTGTTAATTCACAACAGCGCGAGAAGCTATCCCATACCTCATTCATGGGGTGCAAAGGGAAATTAAGTTATTAAGTTATTATTTGGAATAATCGATTAATTCAATAAATCGAAGTAGAATTCACGATACAATTAATTCGTTAATTGAAGGAAAATAATCATTTATTACCAAATTTTCGATTAATCGTGCCATCACTATACCTAAGTATCTTATGATCTCTATTATAATAAATACACAACGGGCATAGTATTGGATGATGATGTGGAATTTTCATCACTGATGTCCGTCTGTTTGTCTCCGTTTTTATACCATCACCCTTAAGGATGAGAGTATATATCATTTGATTCGAAAAAAAGTGTAACGCATTAAAGGAAACGAGTAAGACCCCAAGTATTTTAAGACCAAATTCGTTTCCCGACTTTTTAAAGCGATTGTGCTATGTACGTCTGTCTGGCTGGCTGGCTGGATCGCTGGTCAACAGGATAACTCGAGTAAACCTCAACGGATCGATATGAAAATTTACCAGTAGTTATATTTTTCGAAAAAAAACTAACGGGATTGTAAATGGGCGGATTAGCCCCACCCCTTCCTATACCTCCCATACAAAATTACCTATTTTTGGATTAATAATATTTCTTTCATAACTTCTAAACAGACGACCTGAGGATATTTGAATTTGGTCAGTTTATTTATCTTGCTAAGTTGACAAACTCTAAGGAAACCGAAACCTTTGCCACATCCATTCTGGTACCTTCCATATAAATGACCGAATTAACCCTCATAGTTTTACATACATATCTTTTTTGAAAGTAAACTGAATTCACTTAAATTTTTCGTATTATGTTCGCTTATAAAAAGTTGAATTAGCAATAAATATGGACTATATCGGTTCACGCCCTATTATTATTGACCTATTATTGGAAAATTAATATTACTCCCATAACTTCCAAATGGACATTGAAAAAATTGACAGATAAATTTATATTTTGATAGGAGGCATAACCTCAGAAAACCTAACTGTTTAACACACCCCTTCTGGTACCTACCATACAAATGACCGAACTCACCCCATTGTCTGACATACATATCTTTTTTGTAAGTCCACTGAATTCAGTTAAATTTTGCGTATGTTGTACGGTAATAAAAATTTTAATCAGGAATAAATATGGACTATATCGGTTCACGCCTTCTGGTACCTCCCATACAAAATTACCTATTTTAGGAAAATTTTTATTTCTCCCATAGCTTTCAAATGGACATTTGGGGGGTAATGAAAATTGGTCGATGAATTTATATTGCAATAGGAGGCAAAACCTCATAAAACCTAATTGGAATCTGATGGCTAGTCGTAGCTCCTCTAGCAAGATGTTTATAATTGACATAGTTTCATGAAAATCCTATAAAAAATAATTATTCACTAATATTTATCCGCTGTGATATGACAGCGATAGTCTTCGATTTCAGGCAAGAGTACCTTTGTTACTTGGGACCGGCCGTGGCATAGTGGTTAAAACACGCTACTCCTATGCTGGAGATCCCGGGTTCGATTCCCGCCTCCAGTCATATACATTTTTCTTTCATTGCCGACCCCCTCGATGTTGTCGACAGCAACTTGGTAGTATAAGTATCGAGTCAATCGGCATGTCTAGTAAAAAGCTTGTCAAACAGTGACGTTTGCATTCGTCGATAAACAAGTATGCGGTACAGGGAAATTAAGCTTTTTAAGTACCTTTGCTACTTATCTATAAATATAACCAGTAAGAAAATTTTAGTCGGGCAACCCGTCTTACATATGCCCTCACCCTCAGTAAAACATAAAATGTTCTCTAATATTGATATTATTATTCGATTTCTAAAGTGCGGAGTGGTGCATTTGTATGGGAGGTACCAGAAGGGGCGCGGCTAGAATTTAGGGACGATGGTGTCGAGTGTACTGATATTATTACTCCATCTCTAAGTGGGGCGTGTCTAGACTTCCAATTTTTTTCTAAAACTTTTTCCTGCTATAGCTTCACTAAATACAGAATTTGGGTACGATCACGTTGGGCGTATTGAAATTATTACTCGATTTCTAAAGTGGGCGAAAAACCGTAAATAGTTTTGGAGTAATATTAACTCGTGCAAAATTTCAAAACATTTTGTTGTGTTTTTCTAAAGTTATCGTGCGCACCAGCCGGACAGCCAGGCAGACAGACGGACGGACATGGCTCAAACGATTTTAAAAGTCATGAATCTAATTTGGTTCAAAGAAACCTAGAGTCTTAAGTGACTCCTTCTATGTGTTACACTTTTGGGTCGTATCAAATGATATATACCCTCATCCCTAAGGGTGATGGTATAAAAATGATACTTGAAAATGGCATACCAAATTTAATACTTCCTTCTGCGGGTTTGTTCGTAATTGTTACGCTAACGGTTAGGAAAAAAGAAAAGTGGGAAATTAGGCGGTATACGTTTAAGGTTACGTATGAGTAATATGATTAATATAGTCTACATTAATATTAATCAGTCGTAAAGGACAAACTATAAAAAATATCTTAAAATATAAAATCGTTGCAGCAATAGTTTGATCAACATCAAATCTTAATGATATGAGCTGCAGAAGCAATATTCACACCACAGGTTCGGTTTATGCCCGAAACACATAACTTTGACACGGTATGTGACGCTGGATAGGATTTATATCGAAAATTTGATTATATGGTTCAACATATACCCGGAGTAATATGAACGAATGAAAGAATGCCTATATAATTCTGAAACATTAAACGAAACATAACTGTGTACATAACTTTTGTGTTTTAAAAGACTTGCAATATTTTAAGAATATGTTTATTGAAATTATTTTTTGAGGTATCATAATGATACCTCATACGTGCACCTGCACGTATCGTCTAACTGTACCACTAAGTTTGGGAGAGTCTTGCAACATTTTATAAGTCCTGTGCTATTAATTACAATATTGTCAATATAAGCTAGGATTCTTTTAAAGTATGAAAAGTAAAAAGTCTATAATACATCATTACATTTGTGTTTTAATAACCGAAAAAACGTCATAAAAATTTGATGAACTGCCATTATTTAACTGCGAAGCGTCTTTTAAACTTTTTAAATATATGTCGATATATTTTTTACCTATTATATTTAACCCATCCAATATGTACTCCAATTAAAAAACAATTTCGGTGACCTCATTCTTAAACAAAACGTTCGCTCTAATTTTTTATTGACTTTACGTTTTATCTCGAACTTCAGCATTACAAATTTCGTGACCTAAGATCAACATGTCTCAGAATTGACCGACCCCAAAATCAACTTAATTATATCTAAGTACACCGACTGAGCAAGTTATATGTTCGTCAATTGGCTTTAAAATATGTTTTTAGAATATATGCCTTTTAATAAGTAAAACGATTTCAAAACGGTGAATTGAGATTTCATAATTTCTTAAACAAATTGAACAAAGTTAGAATTTGTTATTGCTCTTAGAAAGGGAGGGGGTGATTTCTAAATCCAATTATTCCAATTTGGACATTATACGAAATATATTTGCAGGATTTAGTAAAAAGGCAATTAAACATTGAAACGGACGCAATAAAAAACATAAGTTATTTAGAGGCTTTACTAGCAATTACAAAATTGAGCGATTTTGGGGAACTTTGTTTTTCTACATGTATATTAGGGTGGACCTTGTGTCGATATTTTGGTAGATGAGGGCTCTATTCCGTGCCTTTTTGAAAAAAAATGACAATGCCGAAAAAAAAAATTAAAAAAAAAAAAAATTAGGGGTTGCGCACGAGCCGAGAAAAAGGTCCACTTTGCCAAAATTAGGGGGGAAATTGCCATAGGTCATCAGGGGTCACCCGTAGGGGGGAAGAATGTATGGCCGACCCCCATTAACTTTTTACCGCCAACATTTTCCCCCAAGACACCCACCCCCTATCTCCTCCCCTTAGGGTGGTCACCATACAAAAATGGAGGTTGCTCAGTATTTTCGAAAAACACCATAGGTCATCAGGGGTCACCCCTAGGGGGGGCAAAATATATGACCGACCCCCATTAACTTTTCATCCCCAACATCTTTTCCGAACAAACTTACCCTCTATCTCCACTCCTTGAGGGACTCCCCATACAAAAATAAAAGAAGCTGTAATTGAGTAGTACTACTAAGCACTTTTAATATAATATAGTCAAATTACAGTAGACTACGGATAAGTGCACATCGGTTTTCGCGCGACTTTTTGTGCACTTATGCGGTTTTTGCATATCTACAACACTCGGATAAGTGCACAACTATTGCATATATACAAACATTGCATAAGTGCACGATTATTGCTTTTACACAAGCATTGGATTATTTTTATTAATCTGGTGTTCAGTTTGGACGGAACTTTAAAAAAATAATTAAAATCTAAAGCTGTTTAATGTTTTTATTTATAATTCAGTGTTTAATAATTCTAGTTCAAGGTCTTTATTATTATTTATTGAATTATTAAACACTGGATTACAAAAAAACAGGTAGAAAATAACCAATGGGTTTTTATTTATATTTGGTTTACATTACATAGCAGGTTTTTAAAAAAACTTATAAAAATAAGTTCAGTTTAAGTTAAAAAAAATTACAAATTTTTGTTTCATTGTTTTAGTGTTTTTCATATTTCATACAAAAAAATTAAAAATATTCAGTTCTGTGCCAAAATAAGACCTGGTATTTCAATCATATTTTGAGCCATTGTTTATTGCAAAATACATATTAAATTGCACTTAATTCGATTCACCTAAACCACGTGTGCTGAAAAAGTCTAAAATCTTTTTTTGAACCGTGTTTTATGTCCAACCTTATATATTTTTTTCTCCAGTTTATCTAAATCATAATCTACATTTATGCAGTTTGAGTGATTTGCATTTATGCATGCAAAGTTGTACTAAAAAAGTACCTTCAGGTTAGCAAAAGTTGAGCATTTATCCGGTTTTTGCATTTATGCGTGTTGCACTTAACCGTGTATTTTTGTATGTAAACGTACAAAAATGGCTAATGGCTTCAAGTTCCAGTGCACTTATGCGGTTTTTGCATTTATGCGATGTGCACTAATCCGTAGTTTACTGTAACATATTTTTGTTCGCTGATGGGTATTTCTTGCGGTAAGAATCGATAACATGTAGTAAATACTGTTTCTCTTCTTCGCCTTGACACAGTATTCTATTATAATCTTGTATCATTTTTACTCCTCTTTCGGCAGTGTCGTTCACAACGCGCAAGTTATTTACAATTCTACGACCTTCTTGATAGTCTGCGCGAGATTTCCAGGTTGCTGGATTTGCAAGAATGAAATCTTGCGATATTCCAAATCGTACAAATAAATTTTTGGTATTATGAGAGACGAAGTTGCTCAAGTCTTTAGCCAAGAATTCCTCATTCACATCTTTGAATTTCACCTCGATTTTTTTAACGCTGGTGCTTTTGAGTACGACGCGAGGAGCTGGGGGAACCGGGTCGTCTTCTTCATCTTTTCACCTTTTTTGAAGGCCATTTTGGCCTTCAACTCATTTGAAACCTTGTCATCGAAAAAGGCAAGGGCTATGTGCTCATCGGCGAGATACCATAGGTGACCGATAAATTTCTTTATCATTACCCGAGATAAATCCTGGTCAACGGACTTGTACTCGACGATGTCCTTCAAAAACTTCCAATCTTGATTCGGCGCCTCAGCTGCTCGAGAAGAACCAAACCATGCCTTGACGTAAAGTCGCACCACAAAAATACAAACGTGTCGAATACCATTCAATTCACATACAGATAAGGGAAAAGTTCTCCGAAACAAAAACATCTTGAGGCTGTAAATGGCTTTTGGCATCCATCGAGCATGGGAAACGGGTCCTGGAGGTCGGAAATGGTAATTCTCAAGTTTTTCACCCAGAAACAAAAGAATTAATTGTAGCATTTCTTTGTAGTCATCGCGAGGGTGTTTCTCCTTCAATTGATCTAAGCAAAACTCCTTTATGCCGACTTGCATTGCCACAGGAATTTTTCTGACGACTTGATCGTCTATCAAGCCAGAATGGAATGGTTTAACCTTTACAGCGTCCCATTCCTGTTTGAAACGGTCAAAGCAAGGAACGCCTGGTGCACTGGTCTTTCCCATTTTTGTCTCAAAAACTTCCCTTAGCACCAGTTCGTATACGTGGTGTCTGCAAGGTAAATATAAGATTTCTCTCTCCAACAGCCGCTCAAGAGCAACTGCGGCTCCGGAGAATGGGCCACTGTTCGTTGATGTCGTGTCGAAAGAAAGTCCTTGTATTCGATGTGTCATATGCCAAGATGCCAACAGTTGATAAACGGCATGTGCTATTCTCCGGCCTTTTCCTTTCCCATCTTCTACTTTGGGAACTCCAAGAAGTTGTTCTTTTTCTCCGTACGAGACAATTACCGGTAGACGGTCCACCTTCTTTGTACCCACAAAATCCAAAAGCATTTTGCCATCCCAATGGACTACGAAGGATTTAGCTGCGACAAGCTGGAGATGAATGAAACGCGTTGAAGAATAAGAATTCTGAATGAGAGCAAATAAATCTATGCGATCTTACTTCTGGATTGTCTTTCACATAACTCAGCATGTTCTCTCGATTTGAACGCCGACATCTCCGAAGCGACGTACGGTTTATTGTGTATTGTTGAGGATCGCGTCCAAATGCTTCAGCCGCCGCTATCATAATGCCGACCGCGTCTCGGTCAGTCACTTTGCACTTGTCCAAAGCTGATAGGACTCGTTCAGTAAAACATTGTTTGTAACCTCTTCTGTCACCAACATTTGATGGGCCAGCTTCTGCCGGGAAGTTTTCGTCCTGTCTCCCATTATCATCGCTTGAATCACTGCTTGAAAATTTAACCACTGCAATTGAAAGAATTTCATTTGAATATAAACATTGGACGAACACACAAAGCGCGAAATAGCTTACCGCCTTTAGCGAACTGATCTCTACTAGATTCCGTTGCACGTTTGCGTCGCAACTCTTCTTGTTCTTCGCGCTCAGCTTTTCTTTTCCTCGTTCGAGTATCAGTAGCGTCCACACCTCCCATAGTTCCTGGCCGGCCATCTTCTCTTTGCTTTAGCAGAAACTCAATGTCTTCGGTATTTGTCATTTTCTCAAGGGCGTTGGCGTGTGCGATGTCGAAAAGATTATTCAAGCTATCAGAAAACTTATTCTCTTTTTCTCTAGTGGACTCAGTCTTTCTGTGAGATGACTTTCTTAAAGCATCCCACTCATCGTGCAGCGCAGCTATTTTTCTTGTAACATCTCCTCTGGCTTTCGTCGGAATAGCTGCTTGGCGCCAAAAAATCATCACTGCGTCCGCGACTATAACCGCACTATTTTTCTTCGACATGTTTCGTTTGCGAATGTTGAAGAAATGCATTCTTAGCACTTGCTTCTTCGACGGTAATTTGTTCCCCGTAATATTCATGCTTGGATAACCAATCAAAAAAATATCGTCGCGCGATCTAAGTTGTGTTGTCATCTTAACTTTTAAAAAACGGGAGAAAAATCAATTTACTTTTCGCGGTCGTCGGCACTTGTTGAATGACAACAATCGATGAATGAACTGCTATTTATAACTACTACCTACGTATTTTGCAATATTTTACTGCCAGGTACTGATGAATGGGGGCATCTGCTACGTGTGCGTTTCAAATTTTTCAAGACTTTCCAAACAATGACCACTCTTGAATATTGGTGGAATTTCTGTAAAAAAATCAAAAAAAATTAAAAAAATCTCGATATTGTGCAACTGTAAATACATAGATTTTCAGTATTTTTGTATGGGGAGTCCCTTAAGGAGTGGAGACAGAGGGTAAGTTTGTTCGGAAAAGATGTTGGGGATGAAAAGTTAATGGGGGTCGGTCATATATTTTGCCCCCCCTAGGGGTGACCCCTGATGACCTATGGTGTTTTTCGAAAATACTGAGCAACCTCCATTTTTGTATGGTGACCCCCCTAAGGGGAGGAGATAGGGGGTGGGTGTCTTGGGGGAAAATGTTGGCGGTAAAAAGTTAATGGGGGTCGGCCATACATTCTTCCCCCCTACGGGTGACCCCTGATGACCTATGGCAATTTCCCCCCTAATTTTGGCAAAGTGGACCTTTTTCTCGGCTCGTGCGCAACCCCTAATTTTTTTTTTTTTTAATTTTTTTTTTCGGCATTGTCATTTTTTTTCAAAAAGGCACGGAATAGAGCCCTCATCTACCAAAATATCGCAAAAATTTCATTTCAAGGTCCACCTTAATGTATATACATGTATATGAAGTTCGCAGGATAACTTTTGTTCGTTGACTTATAAAATATGAAAATTATTTGCTAAATTATCTTCTAAAGCACGAATGCAACAAAATTCCCCAAGGAAAAAATATACAGTAATTGAGTAAAAACCGATAGCTACTTGTATTTAAAACATTTATCTAGTAACAATCAATAATAACACAGTGATACAAATGTGAAGGAAAAAAATATACAGGGGTTCTCATGTAGCATTTCTGTTAGACTGGAATCCATAGAGTAATGTGATACTTTTAGTTTTTCTCGGTCACTTCGTTGAGTAATGTTTTTATTGCAAATTAAGTGAAATGGCGATACTTCTAAAATTATGCTAAAAGTATCACTTTATTCTATGGACTCCAGTCTAACAGAAATGCTACATGAGAACCCCTGTATATTTTGTGTGCAGCACAGTGTCATTTGTGGGCAGGGACGCGAATATAGGAATATACTTAAAACATCTTCGTTATTCGAACTCCACCTTCTTTCTTTTAATAAATTGGTAGAAAATGTTTATATTACAGCAACAAATTAGTATTACTTTAAATAAGCTTAAAACACTGAACAAAAAAATTGGGTCAAAAGGTCCAGAAAATATTTTTGATTCTTTTACGATGGTATTATTTGGCCAAATTTGTACGAATTTAATTTTTATATTTATTTTTATTTCAGTTTTATAATTTCATAGTAAAGAGTTTTCGAGCAGTTTGAATTGTTTACTTTTAGTATACATTTTTTGGAAGATGCGAGCTTTTGAAGTCGATGCGGACCTAATTTTGGAAATTTGGTTGGAAAAAATGCATAAGCCTGAAATTGGGGGAGGTGGGGCAGGGGCAAATGGCTGCGCATCGTGTTCAAAGTTGGTTGGGAATCCTCATCAAGTCTTCACCCCTTTAGGGGGCTCCCATTCAATAATTGTCCAAATTTTTCAAAAATTCTTGGCACCAATACCAAAATTGTCGAAATTGACGATAAAAAGGATGTTAAAGGAAACAAAGCTGTAAACTCAAATGTAATTCGTATATTTGAAAAATATAAAGATAAATACGAGGCAGAACTGAGTGACGATGAGATGAAAGAATCGTTCGACGAAAACGTAAAGTGGGCTACCCCATACAAGTTAGCCGGCAAAAATTATTTTAAGATTTAAAATAAAAGTATTTGGTGTAAAGTGGGTCAATGAAAATTATTAACAGGATCAAGGAACGATAAAACCCCCCGAGAGGTCCTTGAGAGCTTAAGGGAATATTTAAAGGGTCAATGAGGTAAAAATTGCTTCTTTGCTTTATTTTTCAACATTTTTCCAATGAATTGTGGTGTTATAGCTAGAGTATACAAAACCGGAATACGGCAAACCTGTTTTTTTCTTCAAATCCGTTACTGGGTTTTTGCAAAATGTCTATTTTCGAATAACCGGTTTTATAAAGTTGTTTTTTTCGGTTTTGACGTTTTTTGGAAAATATGAAAATCACAAAATAAAAGGGCTTAAATGTAAAGTGTTTGCGAGATTCCAAACACAACCTTTTAAATGTAGATTTGACGAAAGAACATAGCCAGAATAATTTCGGACCAATTAAGCATATAAGAAAATTTGCTCAATAGTTTTTTTTAATAACAAACAACAAAGGGAACTTTTTTTATTTCAGTACCTTTTAATAAACATTAGACCGTTTCACCAAAAAAGTATTTTCGGTCCACCACGCCAAAATGTACCTTGGCTTATTTTTTTGACGCATCCCAAAAATTTCGGGCTTAAGATTAAGGATTAAGATCCAGTGAGCTGGACCGTTTTTAAAAATAAGCTTTTTTTGAGTTTTTCAAAGATTTTGTTGAAATTTCTAGCGGCCTCTTAATACACTGTGCTACATACAAAATATACAGGGGTTCTCATATAGCATATAGGCTGGAGTCCACAGAGTACAGGGGTACTTATAGTTTTTCTCGGTCACTTCGTTAGTAAAGTTTTTATAGAAAATTTAGTGAAATGACGATATTTCTAAAATAGCAAGTTCCAAAAATCTTAAGTCTTCTCTTTGTAAACCGATTTTCAAATTGTTACATTTGTTTTAATGTGCGGCCTTGAAAAGGCAAAAAAAAAATGTTTCGCAAATCCCATACATTCTTGAGTCAGTCTAATATATATGCTACAGGAAATACATTACCGTTATGGAGTATAACCCGCTTTGGTTAAGTCTTTATACAAACGCTATTTAGAGGGATTATATCCTATTTCTATGATGTTAATATCTGACTTTATATCATTTCTATACACAAAGTCTCCATATATAGAGTTAAAAAACGTTAAAAATGTTAATCACTTTTGGTTTCACTATTTCTTTTAAACGAGATCCCAATAGTTGTGTTTGTTTAATTTTTGGTAAATTCAAATCTCAAGCAGGCCATTTAAGTCTGCTTGCTTACCCAATATAATCCAAATAAAAACAATCCAAATAATCAAAGATTTTTGTGTGACTAGTGTTCTTTATTGACTACGTGGAAACATCTCGTAATCTTAAATTTTGTTCGATATACAAAATTAAACTAAGACTAGTAAAAAATATCTTAGGTATTCTCCGTCGATAGTATAGTCTGGTAGAAAATGATTACAATTTACTTCGTATCTCCGCCTGATTTACACTTTTGGCACTATCATCCAATGACCACCTGTCTAACACCATAGGACGATGTTTGAGAATAAATGGATTTATATATGTTGCTACTTCTTCAGCGTTGTTCAAATGTATATGATGGGTACCATCCACGCGATAGTATTCAAAATGGGAATTATTTGATTTAAGCACATCCACTACTTCTTCATCGTTGGGTGACATATAGCTCTCCTTATCCGATCTCAAAACCATATATCCAATATTTCGGATACGCTTAGCCATTTCGATACCCAGTCCATGTTCACCGGGACCCTCGACGTAATGTTTAATGCGTGGATCACGTGAAAAATAGTATTTTTCGGGATACAGATCTGATTTAGCTATGCTTCGGTTAAGCAAATATTTGCAATTTTCTGGTAACACAGATCTGCTGGATCCTCTGTAAAGAGCTGTTTCTAACTCTTGGTATGAATATGATGGAGGTTCATTTATGTGAAGTTGTTCCAAGCGTTCATTTTCCAATATCAGTTTTTCCGTTCTTATTCTTATTTTTGCTAGTTTGTCTGTCAAATCTGCTCTGAATTTTATTAAGTCAATTTGTATCAACATATCCACCATGTGTGGATAAAGTGATGTATAAAAAAAGCAAAGAATGGCACCCAACGAGTGACCCATCAGAGAGACTTTCTTCCATTTATATTCTTTAATCACTCGCATTATGATGTGGACATAATCTATATAGTGATACGTTACCCCCAAAGGATACATCGATGATCTACCATGACCCGGTAGGTCTATGCAAAGGACTCCTACATGTCGCGGCATTAACGGAATCAGGCGATCCCAAGTGCCAAGGTTATCTTGCCAACCGTGAATAGCAAGGATAGGTCGTACTTTTCTATTGCCATACCATCGTCCTTCCACATAGCCCCATGGCACCTCTATACGAATGTCCTCGAACTGTAAAGAAGAAACAGAAGAAATGTATGTTAGTCATGGATGCTAAATTGTATGTTTTCGTATATTAAATGTGTTAAGTAAGTATGTAATAAATTATCTTCAAACGCACATAGGTATTCGTTGAAACAAATTTCTTTGTTCAACTAGGATAACTCCGTGACCTTTTGAAATTACATCGTAGTATATAAAGAAATCAACATGTGTATTGTCAAATGTCATTTGGCACCTACTTGTTTATAGACATGCCGATTGACACGACATTACACTGTGAAGTTGGAGTTTTGATTCAATATACATTGATGCTTTTGTTAAAACTATTAAAGCTATCTGATATTTTGGGCAACTCTGCCCTTTCTTGCTTTCCGCAGTATTCCTTGATCAATTTAGTATGTGATCGAGAATAACACCTAAATATATGGACTTACACGAAATCGTTAGTTCTACCATCAAGCTTGGGTGGCTAAAAGTCTAAAAGTGGCTAAAAGTAGTGCGATGTTGACTTTTCGATATTTCGTAAACGTGCACGAACCAATCACAACGCAACAGATTCAAAGATACAATCAAAGCAGTCTTTTTTATGTGAACATCTACTGTTACAGGCCGTGGTACGGTGGTTAGAACACGCGACTATCATGCGGGAGATCCATGGTTCGATTCCTGCCTCCAATCTATTTCGTCATATTATTTCAACGGTGGCCCCTACGATGTTGTCGACGGCAAATTCGGTGTATAGTGTTGATCAATCACGTCTAGTAAAAGTTGCTCTTAAAGTTAAGTTCGCATTCGTCTATAAACAAAAAGGTGCCGTTTGTAGCGAATCTAAAAGAAGCAAGTTTGTTAAGTTACATTATCGTAAGAAGCTATCCCATACCTGATTAATGGAGAGTAAAGGGAAATTGATTATAAGTTTTCTTATGTCTACTGTTACAACGTATCCTCATATGAAAGTAAAGAATTATTATTATTACATGTTAAAAATACTTCGACAATGAATTAAGTGAACTCAGAAGAATTACAAGCTTTTTGATGCAGTTTAAAGATTACACAGTGATACAAATGTGAAGAAAAAAAATATACAGGAGTTCTCATGTAGCATTTCTGTTAGACTGGAGTCCATAGAGTAAAGTGATACTTTTAGTTTTTCTCGGTCACTTCGTTAAGTAATGTTTTATAGCAAATTAAGTGAAATGCCGATATTCCTAAAATTACAAGTTCCAAAATTCATAAGTCTTCTCTTTGTAAACAGATTTCCAAAACTTTACGTCTGTTGTCAAGCCATGACTTTCACCCTTTTTTAAAAAAAAGAATTTTGAAAATCGGTTAAAAAATAGTGAATCGGTGGCTGTTTAAGCAAAACAACCCCGAAAAAAAATTGCGAATTTTCATTTTCCCAACGCTCTCAGTTGATCCGGAAGCAGCGCAATGTATATTTTTATACCATCACCCTTAGGGATGAGGGTATATATCATTTGATACGAAAAAAAGTGTAACGCATTAAAGGAGACGAGTTAGACCCCAAGTATCTTAAGACCAAATTCGTTTCAGAACTTTTTAAGAAGAATGAGCTATGTCCGTCTGTCTGGCTGGCTGGCTGGCTGGCTGGCTGGATGGCTGGTCAGCAGGATAACTCGAGTAAACCTTAACGGATCGGTATGAAAATTTACCAGTATCAATATTTTTCAAAACGAACTTATGGGATTGTAAATGGGCTGAATAGCCCCACCCCTTCTGGTACCTCCCATACAAAATTACCTATTTTTGGAAAATTAATATTTCTTCCATAACTTCCAAACGGACAACCGGAGGATGTTTGAACTTGGTCAGTTTATTTATCTTGCAAAAGTAGACAAACCCTAAGAAAACCGAAACCTATGCCCCACCCATTCTGGTACCTCCCATACAAATGACCGAATTGACCCTTATAGTTTTACATACATATCTTTTTTGCAAGTAAACTGAGATCACTCAAATTTTGCGAATGATCTTTACTTATAAATATTAGACTCAGGTATGAATATGGACTATATCGGTTCACGCCTTCTGGTACCTCCCATACAAAATGACCTATTTTTGGAAATTATATATTTCTCCAATAACTTCAAAACAGTCACTTGGGGGGTTATGAACATTGGTCGATAAATTAATGTTGTTGTAGGAGGCGAAACCTCAGAGAGCCTAACTATTTGACACACCCCTTCTGGTACCTCCCATACAAATGACCGAATTGACCCTTACAGTTTTACATACATATCTTTTTTGTAAGTAAACTGAGATCAGTTCACGCTTTCTGGTACCTCCCATACAAAATTACCTATTTTTGGAAAATTAATATTTCTCCCATAACTTCCAAACGGACATTTGAGGGGTAATGAAAATTAGGCGGTTAATTTATATTGTGATAGGAGGCGAAACCTCAGTAAACCTAACTATTTGACACACCCCTTCTGGTACCTCCCACACAAAGGACCGAACTCACCCCTCACATACATATCTTTTTTTGTAAGTGCACTGAATTTAGTCAAATTATTCGTAAGTTGTACGTATGAAAATTTGAGTTAGGAATGAATAAGGACTGTATCGGTTCACCTCTTGTGGTACCCCCTATCAAAATTAATTTTTTTTGAAAAATTAATATTTCTCACATAAATTCCAAACCGGCACCTATACCCCCTACACAAATAAGTAAAGTTTTGGACGATTTGCACCACAAGCAGGGGAAAAAATATACATAAGTAATTTTATTTTAATAAAAAATCTATTAATTTCAATAACTCAAGACTTCAACGATATCTTATATTGGGTGATGGTATTTATCAGTCAGTTTACCTGACTGAAATTTCTGTACTGGTTTATTTTTGTATTATGCTATATTAAAGTAGCTTTCTAAAATCGGTGGAAAAATGAATGAGTTATGCTAATTTTTGTAATATATTTTTCGACATTCTTTGGAATATGCATAACGCTCATATATATTTTTTGGACAAAAACAGTACATTTCACTGAAATTTTGTAAAAAAGCAGTACATCGATTTGGAAAAACAGTACTTTTCGCAGTACATATATATTTACATAGCATATATATTTTATTCAATATGTAAAAAAAAAAAATTAACAATCATTTCCAGAATCAACTTTTGTAGTTGTTTTGTATTTGTCGTTTAAAACAATTTGAATAAGCAATTCCAGCTTCGTTTTGAGGTAATTGTAGAAATCAACGCATTTGTACATCATATTACATTTGACGGTCAGAATCGCCTTCAATGTTTGCACATCTAATCGGGGTTTGTGACGTCTAAGTTTTGTTCACTGCAGAGAAGATTCGCTCCACTGATGCTGAAGTTCCTGGCAAACATAAAATATATTCAAAGATCGTGGCCATTTCTTTGAATTCGCAATCAGCGTTGTTGAGATGAATAAATATCTCCACCCACCGATCCACATTCGAAACATTGCCTTCTCTCCATTGCATAATATTGTCGCTCGTTTTTGATATATGTAAATTGGGTGTGCAAATATACCGCATTTTCATTGGCATTGTACAAATTATTTTCCCTTAACTTGTTCATAACGGGTTCGACTTCACTCCATTAGTATAAGAGCATTCCAATTAAAGCATGCAAAATTACCGAAAAAATCGGCTCTATGAAATAACTCCCAATGAAATAAGTCCCAGAAAAAAAATGAAATAAGTCCCAAAAAATTCCCATATATTTTGGGATTTATTTCATGTGAAATAACTTCCAAATTTTTGGGGTTTATTTCATATTTTTTGGAATTTACTTCATTTATTGTTTGGGATTTATTTCATCAAATTTTAATTCCCAAAAAAATTGAAATGAAATAAGTCCCAAACAATTTTTTTTGGGGTTTTATTTCATTCTATATTGGTAATTTTTGGGATTTACTTTATTAGCGAAAAATATATAACACTGAGTTTAATTTGAGTTTTACGGAAAAAAATAACAATATAGTTGACCTAGAAGGAGCACGTATTGATTTATTTATATATATGTATAAAAGTGACCAATGTATTTTTTAATTCTTCAACTTTTCTGTATTTAAAAATCTGTATTGGTATTTGAATTAGTAATTATAATAATAAATAATGAATTTAGGGAAAATCATATGATTTTTATGTAAAATTTTCATATTATTTATTGTATAAAAATTGTATAAGGGAGCAAAAAACATGTATGTATATGATATCTTAAAAGAAAGCCGTGGGCGCGCGATTTTTTATTAAAAATTCTCACGAAGACCATCGCAGCAGAGGCGCCGCAGGCGAAAATTTTTAACAAAAAATCGCGCGATTTTTTCTTAAAAATTTTCATACTTTGTTGTGTGTAAAAACGTTAATTAAAAATTATTTTTTGTACATACGTATAATAAAAATATACCGGAGCAGGAAAAATTTTAAACAATTGTGAATAATTATTAAAAACTGAGCAAATCAAAGTTCAAAAATAAAAAAATCTGAAGAATGTTTGTTATAATTGCAATAAGATATTATTGCAGATTAGGCCGAAAATGGTATTAATGACTACATATGATACGAAGATATCAATGACTACACTCAGTAAATATGCAATATATTTTACTAAGTAATATGTATTTGTAAATTAAGGATTTATTTCATATTTTTGGTGTTTAATTTATTTCAATTTAAAACAAATCCAAAAATTGGGACTTATTTCATTTTCCGTTTGGAAATTATTTCATTTTCTTTGGGATTTATTTCATAATTTTTTTTGGAACTTATTTCATTTTCTTTGGGACTTATTTCATTGGGGTTTATTTCATTGGGACTTATTTCATTGGGAGTTATTTCATATCGCCAAAAAATCAGTGCGTAAAGCAGCCATCTCAATCGAATTGTATCTATTGTCAATAAGTTATTGCTATTCTGCTACTACAGCTGGGGATAAAAAATCATCCTCTTGACGCATTTTTAGTGTTTCTTCGAGCTTATTTTTGAAGTAAACAATATTATTGCAGGAAGTCGCTGTTCGCTGTTTATATTTCTATTATGTATCGAAAAACAGTACTTTGAGGGAGAAAAGCAGTACGCTGTTTTTGGTGTCGAAAAACAGTACTGTACTGCGAAAAACAGTAGAGATACGAGCCTTAAATATGCAGTACGAATTACTTGTTGTGATACGTATACGTCATGCGTATTTGTACAAAGTGACACACACACTCAAAGGAAAAACAACGAAATGACGTGAACATGTAATTACAAAATGTAGCATAACTCATTCTTTTTTCAACCGTTTCTTACAAACTTACCTATTTTAGAAAGCTACTTTAATAAAGCATAATCCAAAAATAAAAAATATACATTGCGCTGCTTCATAATCAACTGAGAGCGTTGGGAAAATTAAAATTCGCATTTTTTTTTCTTTTTTTTAATAAAAGGTGAAAGTCATAGCTTGACAACAGATGTAAGGTTTTGGAAATCTGTTTACAAAGAGCAGACTTATGAATTTTGGAACTTGTAATTTTAGGAATATCGCCATTTTACTTAATTTGCTATAAAAACATTACTTAACGAAGTGACCGAGAAAAACTAAAAGTATCACTTTACTCTATGGACTCCAGTCTAACAGAAATGCTACATGAGAACCCCTGTATATTTTGTGTGTAGCACAGTGTTATTGTCGAAAATTAAAAGGAGCTCAGAAATGACACTTAGAACTGTTTGTACCGTGATGTGCAAAAAATTTGTATATAAAATGACGTAAAAATGCTTGGGACCGGCCATGGCATAGTGGTTAGAACACGCGACTACCATGTGGGAGATCACAGGTTCAACTCCTGGCTTCAGTGATCATAAACAAAAATGAAAATTTTTCTTTCATTGTCGTCTCCCCTCGAATGTTGTTGACAGCAACTTCGCAGTATTAGTGTCGGGTCAATCGGCCTGTCTAGTAAGAGCTTCTCAAACAGTGACATTCGCCTTCGTCGATAAACAAGTAGGTGCCGTTAGTTGTGAATCTAAAAATAGAAAGCGTTTTAATTCACAACAACGCGAGAAACTATCCCATACCTCATTCATGGGGTGTAAAGGGAAATTACGTTTTTTTTATAATGCTATTTAGACCTCATGTTTCTACAAACTAATAAACATAATTCAGTTTATGAAAAATAAATTCGAATCAAGTGAGAACTTTGTTTCTTATCTGTATACATAAAAAACAAAACCACATTATCTTTAAATTTCTCTTTTATAATTATCGTACAACCCCCAATTATATTGTTGTCAACACTGTAGACAGACGACAATGGCCGATAATCTTAGTAGCAATATAGATTTCTGTAAGTAAAGCTGATATTGTCTAGGTATTAACTATAACTGAACTATTTTTGCA
Source organism: Muscina levida (assembly GCA_964034835.1). Lineage (NCBI taxonomy): Eukaryota > Metazoa > Arthropoda > Insecta > Diptera > Muscidae > Muscina > Muscina levida. The sequence continues at coordinate 82,588,830 of OZ035883.1, forward strand.
TGTGAGGCTTATCTCATTTAGAAAACGATATTACTGTGCTGAAACAAATCTCGTCTTTTTGGGCGAGGTGAATTGTACTGAAAAGATGATGCAAATATGTAGCTCCAGTTAGGAGTTACTTACTTATTTCCCCGGTTTCGAAGAAAAAAGCCGGTTAGTCGCTTTTCGGTTTCGGGTTTGAGCACTCTTGTCAAGACGACATATTACTTAATTTCCCTTTGCACCCCATGAATGAGGTATGGGATAGCTTCTCACGTTGTTGTGAATTAACACGCTTTCTATTTTTAGATTCACAACTAACGGCACCTACTTGTTTATCGACGAATGCGAACGTCACTGTTTGAGAAGCTCTTACTAGACACGCCGATTGACTCGAAACTTAATACTGCGAAGTTGATGTCAACAACATTCGAGGGGAGCCGACAATGAAAGAAACTATTTTTTTTTTAAGATGACTGGAGCCAGGTTTGAACCTGCGATCTCCCGCATGGTAGTCGCGTGTTCTAACCACTATGCCACGACCGGTCCCAAGACGACAAATGGTATATCAAAATAGAAGGTAAAAATTTTATTACTGTCTGTTGCTGTTTACATAACATATCCTGATCAAAGTAGTAACCACTGCACAGTGGATCCGCTAGTTTGCAGACGCGGAAAATATGGTAGTAGAGATCTGAAATGTTCACCAGGACTCTTAAAAAGTATTTAAACCAATACAGAAATTTCAATCAGGTGAACTGACAGATCAAATCCCTCACCGTATGTATGACATTGTTTAACTCTGGAGTTATTGAAATTAACAAATTTGAAAAAGAAATTACTTATGTAAATTTAAATGGCTATACATTTACAGACATGTAGACAATATTTCGGTTTTCAGTAGTTTTTCGTAGGTCTACAAGATAATCAAACTGAGAGGTCCCAGAAGCGGAAGGACAACATAGTCCGTATTCATCCCTAAGATAGATTTACAAAATTAGAATAAATTCAGTGTACTTACAAAAAAGTTTATTAATCTGCCAAAGTTGAAAGATACTGAAGTGTTACGTTTTGAAGTTATGGAAACTTAGAAAAAAATAATTTCCCTTTACACCCCATGTTGGCGTATTTATTTCACCCACCAACTTTATTTATACCATCACCCTTAGGGATGAGGGTATATATCATTTGATACGACCCAAAAGTGTAACATATAGAAGAAGTCACTTTAGACCCTAGGTTTCTTTGAACCAAATTAGATTCATGACTTTTTAAGTCGTTTGAGCCATGTCCGTCTGTCTGTATAAAGTCTGGATAAAGTTTTGAAGAAAAAAATTGTAAGTCTATCCACGCCCCATCTGGTACCTCCCATACACATCTGGTACCGCCCACTTTAGAAATCGATTAATATTATTAAAAGACCAAACGCGATCGTGCCCAAATTCTGTATTTGGTAAAGTTCAAGTAGGATAAAGTTTTGGAGAAAGAATTTGGAAGTCTAGACCCGCCCCTTCCTGTACCTCCCATACAAATGAACCACTCCGCCCACTTTAGAAATAGGGTAATAATATCAATACACTAGACACGATCGTGCCCAAATTCTGAATTTTGTTATGTTGTAATAGGACAAAGTTTTGGAGAAAAATTTGGAAGTCTAGACACGCCCCTTATGGTACCTCCCATACAAATGTACCACTCCGCCCACTTTAGAAATAGGGTAATAATATCAATACACTCGACACGATCGTGCCCAAATTCTATATGTAGTAAAGCTATAACAGGATAAAGTTATGGAGAATAAATCTGGAAGCCTAGACACACCCCTTCTCGTACCTTCCATACAAATACCACTCCGCCCACTTTAGAAAACGAGTAATAATATTAATATAATAGAAAATTATTTGTTTTACTGAGCGTAAGGGTATATGTAAGCCGGTTTGACAGACTGAAACTTTCTAACTGGTTTTAATTACAAATCGGTTAATTTCAATAACTCAAGCCTTAAACAATATCTTATAGTGGGAGATGGTATTTATTTCTGTACTAGTTAATTTTATTCTTTTAAATCAAATTTGTATCTAAAACCAGTACAGAAATTTCAGTCAGTTAAACTGACTGATAAATACCATCACCCAATATAAGATATTGTTTAAGTCTTGAGTTATTGAAATTAACCTATTTGTAATTAAAACCAGTTAGAAAGTTTCAGTCGGGCAACCCAACTTACATTTACCCTTACCCTCAGTAAAACAAATAATTTTCTATTATATTGATATTATTACTCGATTTCTAAAGTGGGCGGAGTGGTACATTTGTATGGGAGGTACGAGAAGGGGTGTGGCTAGGCTTCCAGATTTATTCTCCATTACTTTATCCTGTTATAGCTTTACTAATTACAGAATTTGGGCACGATTGCCTTGGGTGTACTGATATTATTAGTACATCCCTAAAGTGGGCGGAAAGGTACATTTGTATGGGAGGTACCATAAGGGGCGTCGCTAGACTTCCAATTTCTTCTCCAAAACTTTGTCCTGTTATAACATAACAAAATACAGAATTTGGGCACTATCGTGTCGAGTGTATTGATATTATTACCCTATTTCTAAAGTGGGCGGAGTGGTACATTTGTATGGGACGTACCAGAAGGGGCGTGTCTAGACTTCCAGATTTTTTCTCCAAAACTTTATCCTGCTTGAACTTAATTAAATACAGAATTTGGGCACGATCGCGTTAGGTCCTTTAATAATATTAATCGATTTCTGAAGTGGGCGGTACCAGATGTGTATGGGAGGTACCAAATGGGGCGTGGATAGACTTACACTTTTTTCTTCAAAACTTTATCCTGTTATACCTTTACTAAAAATAGAATTTGGGTACGATCACGTTTGATTTATTGATATTATTCCTCCATCTATATAGTGGGCGGAAAGGTACATTTGTATGGGAGGTACCACAGACAGACAGACGGACATGGCTCAAACGACTTAAAAAGACATGAATCGAATTTGGTTCAAAGAAACCTAGGGTCTAAAGCGAATCCTTCTATGTGTTACACTTTGGCTTTTGTTTTATTTTTTAGTGAAAATATAGCACTTACTCTTTTATAAAAAAAAAAATTATTGAAATTAGAAAAGTAAACTGATTATCATAATTTATCAAAAATTATACTAAAAAATATTAACTTTTCACTTTTTGATGGAAAAAAACTTTATGTGCTTTGCCTTGCTTAGCCCTCTAACTATAAAAAAATGAAAGGCCCGAGTGTGTACTTTCAATTAAGAAAAAAAAATAACCGCCAAATGCCGTCCCTTTTTGTAACATCGATTTTAATGCATGCATTTGTGCGATATTTTCGGTGTATTTGAAGGCTAATATCTTTCGCGGAGGGTTGTTGGGGATATTCTCTTCTTTTGTATGGAGACAACACATGTTAAACTTTTAAATAAAAATTTACATTTTTTAACTTATATGCAATTTTCATATTATTCTAGACAGGGAAGAAAACCACCTAAAATCTACAACTTTCAATGGGCGTAAAATCTAAAGTAGGCGTGGCATCCCCAATATGTTTAATTTTTTTTCATAAGGAGAACTCAATTAAGAAGTGTCCTAAATTTCAAGTCCCTAGGTCCAAAAATAATAATTTTGGCAAGTGCAGTGGGCGGTTTTCCAAGATTTTTTCAAAATTTAGCCCAGAGAAGTGTTTCTGCAAAATTTCATTGCTGTACGACCACTCCTTCTATTTTTTTTAAGAAATGTATGGGCGGTGCAACTGTGCGACGGGTCAGTATATAAAATACACACAAGGGAAAAGAAAGCTTAGGGGGATCTGTTGGGAACACGACTACAACTTTATATAATCATAATAAAGACGCACACGATATGCACAAACTAATACGTTACCTAAGACAATAATTTCACAAGAATTACAACACAAGTTAGTTTTTATGTCAAACAAAAGAGCCTAAAACGTGACAAATTCCCCTATACGATACTTACTAACTTTAAATCGATATAAAATTATTATGGCATGTAACTATACAAAACGAATGATGCAGAATTTCTTCGTTTTGGGGCTGCTTTCACATGCAGTTCTCAGAATTGAGTCCCAAATCAATGAGCTGAAAAATGTTGTACTGTGTTAGAATCGCGAGGCAGACACGAACGGCAATTTCCTCGTACTCGAAAGTTGTGTTTGATTCAAAACAGTCAGTGATCAAAGCAACACCACACGCGCTTGTTTCGCATTCAATACAAAAACAGACAGGGAAGGAATTTTCAAGGATCGTTTAAAGAGCACAACATTTCCAACTTATACAATTCAACTGCTTTGACGCTTCTTGTGCGACCGCACACAAGCACGGCATTTTGACTCAGAAAAATGGACCTACAAGTAACCGGTTTTCTTTATTAACTGTTGTAACTGGTGTTAGGCTTAACAGCTTTGCTGAACATCACTTTGCGATATTGGGACATTCAGATGTTCAAAATGCATGAAAAAGGCACAACAAATAAGAATTTCCCCTTTATAATTTATAGTGTTCTGCTACAGTCATTTTAAGATGTGTAGGAAGTTGAGTCTACCTATTATATCGTCAAACTGATATGAGCATTTTCTATTTTCATCCAAAACTAATTTTTTACTCATGTTCAAATAGTTACTTCGACATTTTCTCCCATTTTTTCAACTATTGACTTTTACTTTAGTCTCATCACTCGGGGTGTTTACATTGATCATTGACAATACAAACAATTTTACATATAACACAAACAAACTATTAAGCCGGCCAATAGATAAATGAGTTTCATTTAATACTTTATCATGTATTACACAATTCACACGATTATTTTTTTCTGTCGTTTTCATACCGAAAATTTTGTCGATATTATATATTGCACGATGTTTTGATATTATTGCACTGTTCGGATACATTTTATCAACCATCGCACAGTGGTTCCTTTTTGGTTTTTTTTGGAATTAATTCTGTAACTTTTGAACGGATAATGCTATCTTGATGAAATTTAAAATAGTTAAAGCTGAGGTGTTTTCGAGATGATTTGGAAATATTCGGCTCCCAAGGTGGTGTGGGGGGCACTGCGTGACCCTCCAAAGTTGGTCACCTCGGGTGTTTCAAAATTTCAAATGCTTGAGGAATGTGCATTTATGAACCGATTTAAAAGATTTTTTGCATTTAGATAGTGCTTCGAAAAACCTTAAAAAAACATGCTTACATGCACATGTTATCTCATTAAGGTCAAGAGATATTTGAGAAAATAAAAAAAATTGTGTCATTTTTGGACGAGGTTGATTTAGTATTTTTAAGGGTGTGAGCTCAGTTTTTCCTTGATTTTAAAGATATTTATATCGTTAGTTAGCTTATAAAATTCTGAATGAAATTGCTGAAAAAATAATTCAAATATTTTGTTCCAATCAAAAGTTAAAAGCATCGCAAGTAAAAGTTTCCAAAAAAAGGCATATTTTTACTGTTTTTTTGCAAAAAGGCGACTACATTCTTTCGTTTGTAAAAAAAATATTTCTTCCGGGAAGTTTCAATTTCTTTATTATTCCTCATAGAAATGTTGATGCAGATGCATTTAATGCTAAATTTGAATCAGTTCAGCAAAATGGTTCCCCGGCAAGGGAAGTCAAAAATACCCCATTTTTGAAAAAAAAAAAATTTTGTTTTTGAAAATTCTCAAATCGCAAAGCGCCAACGAGAAAGCTCATTATATATTTTTTTGACCACATATGTGGACTAGTTAACCGTAACGTATTTCAACATCCCTGCCATAAACAAAGACAGTGTGGCCATTTTAGTAAAAAATTCGGAATTTTGGAACATATTTTCCCCGTTTTGGGAATTTGGGTAGTTTGTTATAAGATATGGCAACATATTGTTATTCTTTTTTTTACGGACAATTTTATGTACATTATTCCAAAATTTCGTTAAGATATTTCAGTCCGTTTGGATTTTACGCTATTTTTCATATAAGATATTATTTCTCCAAAAAATACGTTTTGACCAAATTTTATATTTGACTCAGAATTATGTCCAAAATAAAATGTGCTTTTAATTAATTTTTGTAAATTATTAAACTTTATGTAATTCCCTTTCCATTGATATGCAATACTTGTATGTCAAGAGTTTATTTATTCTTTATAATTATAATCAAACTTCACTACCTCCGTAATAAAAGTATATATCGTGAAACACACATATATATGGGGGCTATATCTAAATCTGAACCGATATGCTTAGTTTTGTTACCACATCATAATAGTGTAAAAAAACTAAGATGTGCAAAGTTTTGTTAACACCAGAACAAAAATGTGGTTTTTTCTACAATAATGTATAAAAGGTTATGCTAATTTGTATGGGAGGTACCAGAAGGGGCGGGGCAAGCGGACCCATTATTTCAGTATATACTACACGCTGTCAAATAATAATACCATCCAAATTTTAGCTTCGTAGAGCCCTCCATCAGGAAGTTAGTGACAATATAGTGGTTTTAGTGAAATAGGTAATTTTGTATGGGAGGTACTTGAGGGGGCGTGGCTATTTCGCCAATTTTCCAACCAACATCGCGACTAGTGCATTTTATGCCACTGGTAAATTTCTATTGAAATTCATTAAGAACTACTCCATTTATCGTCGTAACCATTTACCCAGCCGGCCAGACGGACATAGCTTTATTGGGTTAAGAAGCCCCGAAACTTATTTTTTCTGAAGGAATCTAGGGTCTCAGTTATATGCACTGATAGGCTGAACTTCTTCCCGTATAAAATTATATATTTCATCTTCGATGTTACTGAGATTATACAAATTTTGTTCAAAATTTTTTAAAAATGGTAAAAATAACAATAAAAAGCAACAAAAACATATGAATATTGCATTAAAAATCAAATATATAACTTTAAAAATAGTTTTGCTGGATATGTTTATGCAATAAGAGAAATTTTTCGTAATTTGTCTCTCATTCCCGTGTATAGGGATTTATAAATCATAAATAACTTAATTAAAGAGTCTATGGGCTTGTAAGATTTATTTATAAGTAACGACTCCATAATAATTTTTTAGTCTCATGTGTACTAAAAATTTCTCTTATTGCATAAATATTTTAAGCAAAATTATTTTTAAAGTTATATATTTGATTTTTAATGCAATATTCATATGTTTTTGCTGCTTTTTATTGTTATTTTTACCATTTTTAACAAATTTTGAACAAAATTTGTATAATCTCAGTAACATCGAAGAGGAAATATATAATTTTATACGGGAAGAAGGTAAGCCCATCAGTGCATATAACTGAGACCCTAGATTCCTTCAGAAAAAATAAGTTTCAGGGCTTCTTAACCCAATAAAGCTATGTCCGTCTGGCCGGCTGGGTAAATGGTTACGACGATAAATGGAGTAGTTCTTAATGATTTTCAATAGAAATTAACCAGTGGCATAAAATTCACTAGTCGCGATGTTGGTTGAAAAATGGGCGAAATAGCCACGCCCCCTCAAGTACCTCCCATACAAAATTACCTTTTTCAGCAAAACCACTATATTGTCACTAACTTCCTGATGGAGGGCTCTACGAAGCTAAAATTTGGATGGTATTATTATTTGACAGCGTGTAGTATATACTGAAATAATGGGTCCGCTTGCCCCGCCCCTTCTGGTACCTCCCATACAAATTAGCATAAGCCTTTATACATTATTGTAGCCAAAAACCACATTTTTATTCTGGTGTTAACAAAACTTTGCACATCTTAGTTTTTTTACACTATTATGATGTGGTAACAAAACTAAGCATATCGGTTCAGATTTAGATATAGCCCCCATATATATGTGTGTTTCACGATATATACTTTTATTACGGAGGTAGTGAAGTTTGATTATAATTATAAAGAATAAAAAAACTCTTGACATACAAGTATTTCATATCAATGGAAAGGGAATTACATATAGTTTAATAATTTACAAAAATTTATTAAAAGCACATTTTATTTTGGACATAATTCTGAGTCAAATATAAAATTTGGTCAAAACGTATTTTTTGGAGAAATAATATCTTATATGAAAAATAGCGTAAAATCCAAACGGACTGAAATATCTTAACGAAATTTTGGAATAATGTACATAAAATTGTCCGTAAAAAAAAGAATAACAATATGTTGCCATATCTTACAACAAACTACCCAAATTCCCAAAACGGGGAAAATATGTTCCAAAATTCCGAATTTTTTACTAAAATGGCCACACTGTCTTTGTTTATGGCAGGGATGTTGAAATACGTTACGGATAACTAGTCCACATATGTGGTCAAAAAAATATATAATGAGCTTTCTCGTTGGCGCTTTGCGATTTGAGAATTTTCAAAAACAAAAATTTTTTTTTTTCAAAAATGGGGTATTTTTGACTTCCCTTGCCGGGGAACCATTTTGCTGAACTGATTCAAATTTAGCATTTAATGCATCTGCATCAACATTTCTATGAGGAATAATAAAGAAATTGCCACTTCCCGGAAGAAATATTTTTTTTACAAACGAAAGAATGTAGTCGCCTTTTTGCAAAAAAACAGTAAAAATATGCCTTTTTTTGGAAACTTTTACTTGCGATGCTTTTAACTTTTGATTGGAACAAAATATTTGAATTATTTTTTCAGCAATTTCATTCAGAATTTTATAAGCTAACTAACGATATAAATATCTTTAAAATCAAGGAAAAACTGAGCTCACACCCTTAAAAATACTAAATCAACCTCGTCCAAAAATGACACAATTTTTTTTATTTTCTCAAATATCTCTTGACCTTAATGAGATAACATGTGCATGTAAGCATGTTTTTTGAAGGTTTTTCGAAGCACTATCTAAATGCAAAAAATCTTTTAAATCGGTTCATAAATGCACATTCCTCAAGCATTTGAAATTTTGAAACACCCGAGGTGACCAACTTTGGAGGGTCACGCAGTGGCCCCCACACCACCTTGGGAGCCGAATATTTCAAAATCATCTCGAAATCACCTCAGCTTTAACTATTTTAAATTTCATCAAGATAGCATTATCTGTTCAAAAGTTACATAATTAATTCCAAAAAAAACCAAAAAGGAACCACTGTGCATCGCTATTTTCATGGCCGCATTATTTTTATTCTTATCCAAATTTGGAGTACATTTCGTTTTGATTTGTTTAACTAAATGATTTCGCACCACTGTGCGTTATATTTGTGGATATTGCACTCTGTGTAGATGGAAAAATGTAATCCGGTTTATCGGTTTGGGTAGCTGTATACACATATAACAATAATGAATACGTAATGTCTGTCTGATTAGAAATTTAAAACCACCCGTTATTATTGTGTTAGGCACACGTCATAAGCATGATTCAACTCGTGCCACAACTTCGTCATCGTTAGCAGCTATTTGAGAAGTGTTGACCTTTGTATCATAGTCTGCTTTCGCTTTTGTTATTGCTTTGCGGAACACAATAAAATTATTGGTATATTTCATGTGTTTTAGAGGCAAACAGTATAACAAAAACTAAAAACACAAAAAAATAGCGCATACCGCAATTAATTGTATATGTTGACCTACTTTACTATGACTGGACAAAGTATACAAAAAAGCAATGTGATACAGTTTTAAATAACGAATTAATGTGATTACATTGTATTTAGTTACAAATTTACATAAAGGAAGCCAAAAACTCAGGGTTATACTTTGTTTATAACACCTTTTAAAGTGATTAATTGATACTCCTGGGAATATTTGAAAGGTGACGTTTCCTTCCTTATAAAATACGCCGGCTATATAAAAAGTGACCAACTGAATTTACACTGCAGATTGGACTTAGAAATATTGTAAAATGTTTACGCTCAGTGTTGTTTCGAACGTACCACTAAAGGCTGAATATCACCCATGAATGTTGTTTTCGATATTAATACACCACACTCAACTGACTCTGCTTAGCACTGTAGTCCAAAAAGTACTAAATGCTGAACATGACACAGCCAAAACATTTTCGGCGTAAACACTAGTTAATCGAAAAGTGCGTGTGTGCGTCTCTTAATAAATAAGATAAGAGGCCGAAAGAGTAAACAATGAACGAATGAGAGAGAAAGAGTGAAAACTAGAGTTGCCAAAAGATAGAAAAAAATAGAGCTTACAGTGCTAAGATTTAAATATATACTGTAGTTGATTATATCAACAACCTTAGAGATAGTGGTGTGTTTAATTTAGTACGGCAAACAATTTAATACATGTACCAAACTAGCATAGGGCAGTTCGACTTTTTAAATGGTTGTTTCAAAATTTTATTGAAAGTGAATTTTTATGAAAGTAATATATAATAGGGGACCGGCCGTGGCATAGTGGTTAGAACACGCGGCTTCCATGCGGGAGATCGCAGGTTCAAAACTGGCTCCAGTCACCTTAAAAAAAAAATTGTTCTTTCATTGTCGGCTCCCCTCGAATGTTGTTGACAGCAACTTCGCAGTATTAAGTGTCAAGTCTAGTAAGAGCTTCTCAAACAGTGACGTTCGCATTCGTCGATAAACAAGTAGGTGCCATTAGTTGTGAATCTAAAAATAGAAAGCGTGTTAATTCACAACAACGCGAGAAGCTATCCCATACCACATTCATGGGGTGCAAAGGGAAGTTAAGTTTTTTAAGTTTTAATATTTAATAGGACAATAAAGGCAAATACTGAGTTGTGTATCTTATTATCGGCTGAACAATATCATAAACAATGTTATGTTCCTCATAAGCGAATCCACAGGGTCAAGTCATCACGGAGAGATACAACCAACAATTGCTGTCAATTATCTCAACCATACAATCGGCTAGCAACATCCTGAGTTTATTGCCGAAGACTTTTCGAGCCGGAGCGTTTTTATTTATTCGTACAACGTGTCCAAGCGTATTCGGTCTATATGAACGCGCTTGACTACGTCGATGTCGTCGTTCAGCTCATACAGCTCATAATTCATTCGACGACGGTACTCGCCGTTAACGATGATGGGTTTAAATATTTTGCGTAGTATTTATCTCTCGAAGACTCCAAGAACAGATTGATCCGCTTCTGCGCTAAAGGGCAAGACAGGTAGGATCAAAGTCTGGTAGAGTTGGATCTTTGTTCTTCGTTAGAGCGCTTTGTCATTAAATCACTTGCTTAGCGCATAGTAACAGCGGTTTGCGATCAATACTCTGACATTATTATTTTTGTTTATGGCGGGGCCAAGGTAGACAAATTCATCTACGACTTCAAAGTTTTAGTTGTAAACGATCACGCAGCGTCCCAGACGAGTGGACTCTTTGTTCGTTGAAACAAATAACTTGGTTTTGTCCACATTTATCACCAGACCCACTTCTGCCAACTGATTTTCAATGCTCGAAAAAGCCGCAGTAACATCTAGCAATCCACATTCAATGATATCTATATCATCAGCGTAAGCGAGTAGCATGTGGCTTTTGTTGAATATCGTGCCACTTGTGTTTACTGCAGCTTTCCTCATTATCGTCTCCATCACTATGTTAAAGAGGTCACATTATACGCCGTCGCCTTGTTTTAGGCCTCGTCTGGTATATAATGGCTCCATAAGGTCCTTGCCAATCTTCACTGAAGACTTCGTGTAAGTCAGCGTCATTCTGCAAAGGCGTATCAGCTTCGCTGGAATACCTTACTCAGCCATGGCTTCGAGTAATTTCTGCAGTATCGGGCTGTCGAAGGCAGCTTTATAGTTGACAAAAAGATGTTACGTGTCGATTTGTTTCTCTTAGGCCTTTTGATTTACCAGTTCTAAAGTCACACTGATAAGGCCCGATCAGTTTGGATAACACTGGCTTTAGTCTTTCACATAACACACTCTACCTTATATGCTATGGGTAAAAAGCTGATCCCGCGGTAGTTGGAGCACACACTTGGATCACCTTTTTTAAGCACAGGACATAATACGCTTAGATTCCAATCCTCGGCCATGCACTCATTAAGCCAAACCGTGCGTAGGAGCTGGTGCATGCTCGATATCAGCTCCTCACCACTGGATTTGAAGAGCTCTGCAGTGAGTCTTTCGGCACCGGCTGCTTTCTTATTTTTCAGCCGCGATATTGCTCCTCTTACATCGGCTTGACTTGATGGTGGGCAATCTGCGTACCTGAGACCAGATTTCCATCCTTGTCCTTACGGAAGTGGAGCCCATTACTGTAGCCTTTTGCTTTTACTTTCTGGTAAAATTTTCGGGCCTCATCTCTATTCCTGTTTCGCTCTATATCCTCGTTCTCACGATCCTTCATTTGACGTTTTTTTTTGCTTAAATAGCTGTCGCGCCTGTTTTACTGTCTCCTTGTGCCTTTCCCTAACAGCACGGGTTACAATTGGTTGTGGCGTTGCCCTATAAGCAGCATACTCTTCCTCAGACGTTATGCAACATTCCTTATCGTACCAGGATTCGTCTGAGCGCCGTTTTTCAAATCCTAGAACGGTTTTAATGTCGTATGCATTTTTAATCTCATCGTCTTTATCTTCCGCCTTAATTCTCTGGTAATATTTTCGAGCTTCCCCTCTACTTTGGAGCAACTCTGTGCACTCATCCTGCATCTTCTTAAGCTCCTTCTTTTTCCGTCTAAAAAAACGAGTTGCTCTTGTCTCTTCTCACAATGGCGTTCACGAACAGCTCGCGTTGCCATTGGCTGCAGTTTCTCCTTGTATGCAGCATCCGTCTCTTTCGTGGCATTGCAACATTCATCATCGTACTAGGCATCTTCTTGGGACGGCTTTGAGTACCCAAGTACGCCTCTCGCAGTCCGTTCTATGGAGTTGGCTATATATTGCCACTGCGAGGTAATATTATCAGGGGTTGGAGCATTCCGTAGCAGTTAAGTTAGGCGGTTGGAGTAGGCGTCCGCTACCTTTGTGGTCCGCAGTTTACCAATGTCCAGCTTTCGTTACGCCTGGTTACGTACGTTTTTCGCCATGCTTAGCCTTGTGCGTACCTTAACTGATCGGAGTCAATGTTCGTACCCCTGATCAGTCGTACGTCCAGAACACTCGATGCGTGCCTTCCATCGACTACCACGAAATCCATCCAATTCCTCGTAAATTGATCTGGAGATAACCATGTTGCCTTATGAATATTTTTATGGTCAAATCTAGTGCTGCTAACTACCATATTTCTTGCCGCAGAGAAATCAATCAGTCTGATCTTTCCGATGGTACGCTCAAAAACGGCCTCCGTGCCTATTTTAGCATTAAAATCGGCTAGTACAATTTTGATGTCATGGCTGCAGTCATATACATTTTCTAGGCTCTCGTAAAACTCTACTTTGTCCTCATCCCTTTGTTTTGACTCTTATGGTGGCAATACGTTCACACACCGGGTTGAACCTTGAGACCAGGTCTCACATCCATACTCGTGCTTGTCCACATGGCCACTATATGTCGCACGTCTTTGTGAGAGAGCATCCGTGTCCCGTCCACCGGATTTTCTGTAAAGCGGTTATGTCAGCATTGTATTCTTCGAGGACTTCCGGAGGCACTTGGTCTATACAGTGTTCATGGTCCTTAATTCGTTTGCGGTGATCACCAACCATTTGGGGGTCCGTTTTATTATTTTCTTACATCTTTTCATTGCAATAGTTCAAACGTCAGTGGCGGGTTGCGAGCATAGCGCACCACTTCGCAGTTTTCTCCTCCTGCCAAGATTTTATTACAGTCAAAGGCACGTTTCCAGGCGTCACCACGTGGAGGTACTCCGTCCGCAATAGAACCAAGAATACGGAGCTCTGTGAGTAGACTTGAAGTGCAATTGCAAGGATCACTCTCGGTTTGGCAAGTTAAACCGATCAGAAGCAATGACAATTGATTGATTTTGATTTTGAACATACTCGTATGTATGTTTTTGCAAATCTTAGATAACAGATATATTACTGTTTTATTTAACAATCTAATATATAAAATTCTCGTTTCACGGGGTGCGTGATTGAACGCCTCCGATCCAGGGCGCTGGGTTGGGTTTATAATCAAAACTTGAACAAATGGACCAATTGAACTGAAATTCAGAATGTATGTTTGTTTGATCATCAGAAAAAAATTTATGTACAAATGGAACCGGTAGGTGGCGTTTTACGAGGATTTTTAATCAAAATTTGAATGAATGGACCAATTTAACTGAAATTTAGTATGTATGTATATTTGAGTGATCATGAGAACAAAGTTTCTGTATAAATGATGCCGCTAGGGTGGAATTATAATGAAAATGTTAACGAATTAAAAAATTTAACTGAAATTTAAAATGTATATTTGTTTTATTATGAGAAATTTGAATTATTTTGAATATTTATATCGATTGTCCGATTTTACTCAAACTTAAAATGTATTTTTGGACGTGAGAAAATGTTGGATGTATGTTTTTATTCAGTTGCCGGTGTTTAGATTATGATACACAAAATTTTTGGAATGGCATTTAGTCACCAGAGACAACTTTACATATAAACATCTTTAAAACATCAAAATTATTGAGAAGTCTATATATAAAAATGGATGCACATTTTGATGTCACCACTAAATGCTAAAACGGTTGAACCGATTTGTACCAAAATTTCAGTGAAAGTTGGTAGTGGACTATAGATGGTCACCCAGACCACAAACGGCTTAAGGTAGAATGGCGAACATTTGTATTGGCAAACTTCCTATAAAATTAAAGATCTTCACAAAGGGACTAACCCAAAAATGGGAAAAACTGTTGCTATCACCCAGACCAAACGGTTTATAGGGTTGTTGAGTCATATGAAGGATTTTTTAAAAAATCGTACATGATACCACTTTGCCCTTTTTTAACCCAAAAAAAGGCAAAGTGCTATAGTGGGATAAAAAAAGGGGCAAATCATGGCTCAGACCAAACATCTAAAGATACAATCACCCAGTACACCAACGTAGAAAGTTATATGTCAGTCAATCGGTTTAAAAATGTGGTTATGCCTATCAATAAGGAAGTTTTCATCAAATAATGGACAACACTGCTGACCCATTTTAGAAATTCTTACAATAATATATAATAACCTTTTAGGTATACTAAGTACAAATTTTGTCCGGAAAAATCTCGCCCTTTAAATTGAAATATTTCAAAGGTTAAAGTAACCAGTAAGAAAGTTTCAGTAGGGCAATCCGACTTACATATACCATCACCCTCAGTAAAATAAAAAATTTCTGTTATATTTATATTATTACTCGATTTCTAAAGTAGGCGGAGTGGAACATTTGTATGGGAGGTACCAGAAGGGGCGTGTCTAGACTTCCAGATTTTTACTCCAAAACTGTATCCTGCTTGAACTTTACTAAATACAGAATTTGGGCACGATCGCGTTAGTTCTATTAATAATATTAATCGATATCTAAAGTGGGAGGTACCAGATGAGTATGGGGCGTACCAGAAGTGGCGTGGCTAAACTTCCAGTTTTATTCTCAAAAACTGTACCTTGCTATAGATTTTCCAAATAAAGACTAAGGATTTATTGATATTACCACTTTTCTAAAGTGAGCGGAAAAGTACATTTGTATGGGAGGTACCAGAAGGGGCGTGGCTAGTCTTCCAATATTTTTTCCAAAACTTTATCCTGTTATAACTTAACAAAATACATAAATTGGGCACGATCGTGTCGAGTATATTGATATTATAACTCCATCTCTAAAGTGGGCGGAGTGGTACATTTGTATGGGAGGTACCAGAAGGGGCGTGGCTAGACTTCCAATATTTTTTCCAAAACTTTATCCTGTTATAACTTAACAAAATACATAAATTGGGCACGATCGTGTCGAGTATATTGATATTATAACTCCATCTCTAAAGTGGGCGGAGAGGTACATTTGTATGGGAGGTACAAGAAGGGGCGTGGCTAGACTTTAAATTTTTTTTCTCCAAAACTTAATCCTGTTATAGCATTACTAAATATAGAATTTGGGAATGATTGAGTTCGATGTATTGATATTATTACTCGATTTCTAAAGTGTGGGGAATTGTACATTTGTATGGAAGGTACAAGAAGGGGCGTGGTCATGTAGCCCATTTTCAATACCGTAAGTAGTTTTGGGGAAATATTAACTCGTGCAAAATTTGAAAACATTTGGTTGCGTCTTTCGAAAGTTATCGTGCGAACCAGCCGGACAGCTGACAGACATGACTCAAACGATTAAGGGTGATGGTATACTTAACCAATCGTTGTTGGATTTCAACTGTACTTAACATCTTTTACAATAATTTGGAGGCTGGACGAAATCTGACGGGCCAGCTAGTTAATTTATATTTTTTAGAGATCAAACAATATATATGTCCGTTACATTTATAAAATACATTGAAGTGAATAAATTTATGGCTGTTGTGTTTTTTGTTTTTATCGGCTGTAATAGATCAAATCCTAATCGTTCGATATGTTTTATTTAACAACCAAAATATTTAGTAGGAAAAAATTGTACGTCAGAAAAACGTTTGCTGGGTCAGCTAGTATACAGATATGTAAACCTAACATATTGCTATGAATCTTACAAAGCGTCTTCAAATTCCGCCAAATAACTTTTTTTTTGCTATAAAATAAACTACTAAATCCCGTGTGGTTGGGTTATCCATCGGGCGCGTCACAGGTGGTGGATAGTGAAAGCCACGGCTATCTTCCGTGGTGATGCGGGTCATAGCTTCGGTAAAAGCCCGCACGCGAACCAACCTAGTTCCAGTTGCCGATCGGGGAATAAAACCTGAGAAGCACGCAGAACGCCTCCTACCCTAGGAATTCCCAATGTAGGAACTGGATACCGGCCTAAATGAGGGGTTAATGTTACGGTCATGTCTCTGGCATTGGCCTCAATTTTGGGACGGTGAAAAGTGCGTTTCTGCGGGAGAGAAAGAGACTCTCTTTAAACAAAACCCCCCAATCCAAGGTGGGCTGCATAGGCCGAGGGATGTATGGCTAAAGGGGTTACATATTAGTCGTTACTATGTCAAACTCAGGTGAGGGCGCACACCTGTTTCAATCCAATGCCTTCTTGCGCTAAAGGGCTCTGGCGTGAGTGACCGTTTTGTCCCTCTTCATCTCATTAGGTCCCGACGGCTTCTACGGCGGCCTAAGGACCGAACCATAAACATGAACTCAAATACACAAACCAAACAAACAAAACAACAACAAACAACAACTTCGGAGAAGTCTGGTAACGGACCCTCCACCCCAACTCCCTCGAAAAGAGGCAGACCTCTCGGCTCGACTAAATTGTCACAAGAAGCCAAGAGGCACAATACTAGTACCTTACCTTCCTTCTTCAAGAAGAACGCGGCAGAAGAAGCCCCCCCTAATGGGGATACGGCAGCATCTACTTCGGGGACCAGCAAGCCGACGCCGGGCAATGCCTCCCCACCTCGCGCTGGCAAGCCAGCTAAACGGGTACGACCTCATGATCGACGCTACCGTGACCGTCGAAGGGCCAACTACATCCTTTCAACTGTTGGCAAAATCCCTGAGGTTCAAAGATCCACGAAGCAAAACCAATTGGTTCAAAAGGCCAAAAACCAACTGAACCAATTTCAGACCCCACAAGGGACTGCTAATATAAAACGTCAGCCATCCGCTGATGAACCTGGCATTGCCAGTTCACATAAAAGACCAAAGATTCAAGAAAGAGTCCGGTACAGCGACATAGCCAGGAACAGTCTCACACGCGCCGTCGTAGACAACTCACATCCCAGCGGTAGCATCTCGTTTGATAACTGGAGGAAAGCTAACGCTAAGCTGCTTGTTGCGTACGCTAGTGTGATAAGGGACAATCCTGGCACTCCAGCAAGATGTACCGACGCAGGCTGGCATCTGAACAGAGTAAAGCTCATGGCATTCCACGACCAACGCTCGTTAGAGTTATTCGAAAAGGCTCTAACGGTCATTGGCGAAGTATGGCCAGGGGCTAAACTCTGTCTGGTAGAGCAGTGCGATATCCCCAACAGGCCTAGAGGTCGCATAAAAATCCCAGATATAATGGCTAGTAACCGAAAAGCAATCCTTGAGCTTCTGCAAATTTCCAACCCCAACCTCGATGTGGAAAACTGGAAAATCTTGAAGGTATCGGAATCACGGAACACCTTCGTTCACGTCACCCTCCTCATCACCGATGAAAGCAGTGACCTAATAAAGGAAATGAACAACCTAATATTCTGCGGCTTCACCGAAACAATGATGTGGATATATAAGCAAAACATGCCACACAGACTGTAACCGCAGACGTGCCACCCACAGCTACAGCACCATCTGTCGCTCTGACACCAATAACTGCAACTCCCGCAGCACCATCCGTCGCTCCGACACCAATAACCGCAGCTCCCACTGAGGACAACCTCGCAGCGCCAAGCAACAATCCGGCAGATGAAGAGCACTGCTCAGATGCTGAATCCATGGCATCTACCATGGTCAGCTTAGGAGGGCTTTTCCAGGAGGCCGATGAGAATGACCTACTGATGAGCGATGACGAAGACGCCAACAACACCGTCATTGAGCATTCTTCGGGTGGTACAGATAAACCTCCACCACTCTAAGAGTGCTTCAGCAGCACTTCAGGTACGTCTCTCCGAGCTCCAGGAGGACGTACTTCTCATCCAGGAGCCCTGGATAAATCAAAACAGAGTCTGTGGATTAAACCACAAAAATTATAGACTCTACCAAGGTAAGGTAAATGCTAAATGCTACTAACGGCGGAACACAATAAGACCACCCTCATTGTCGGAATGGATGCAAACGCACACCACACGCTGTGGGGAGGTAATACGATCAACAAACGAGGTAAGTTACTCTTTGATTATATTCTAAGTAGAAACTTAGTAGTGCATAACCAGGGAGATTCGCCCACCTTTATTAACTCGATCACTGAGCAGGTTATAGACCTGACAATTTCTAATGCCAAAAACGACTTGATATCAAACTGGCGGGTGGAGGATGTTCACTCCTTCTCCGACCACCAATACATTTCCTTTGAAATATCTGCTCAAATAACGAAGCCGATAGTAACCTTCAACAAAAGACGGATGAAATGGGACGTCTACAGGGAAAACCTTGCAAGACTCCTACCGAATACAACTGATCTCACCATTGACAGCCCACAAAAGTTGGACAGCATGGTAGGTAAAGTTACAAAAGCCTTGGCCTTATGCACCAGAAAATCCTGCCCAAGATGAAAAGATGGGAAAAAGCAGAAGCCTCCATGGTGGAACGACGATATCTCTAGATCCCGTGCTTCCACCAGAAAATCCTTCAACAAGGCCAAGAGAACAGGCCAATGGGAGGAGTACAAGGAGAACCTAAGACTCTTCAAGAAACTACTAAAGAAGGCGAAAAGATCTTCATGGAGGAAATACACCAACGATGTCGAAAAAACCGCAGAGGTAAGTAGACTTAGGAAAGTATTATCCTCGACAACCAGCGCCCCGGCATACATAATGAAAAATGATGGTACCTGGACTGAATCCTCAAAGGAAACCTTGGAAATCCTATCGGATACCCACTTCCCTAGGGGAGAGTTCAACTCCATAACCGTCGCACCTACCGACTTATGCGATAGAATACCGGTAATTGAAAGGAACATGATCAAGGACGCCATCAACGACTTTGATCCCTACAAATCACCCGGTCCGGACGACATCATACCCGCCGAACTTCAACAGTCACTGGAGATACTATTGCCATGGCTGGAGGCTATTTTTAACGGCTGTGTGAAATTATCCTACCTACCAATACGATGGAGAACGGCAAAGGTAGTCTTCATCCCAAAGGCGGGAAAGCCATCACACACCAAAGCGAAGGACTTCAGACCTATAAGTCTTACTTCATTCCTTTTGAAAACCCTCGAGAGAATCATGGACGACATCATCAAAAATTCAATCGGCCCGGATCTCCTTTCGAATGCTCAGCATGCTTACACAAAGGGGAAATCGACAGAAACCGCACTCCATGCACTATTGTATCCCATAGAGAAATCGCTAGACAAGAAAGAATTTTCTCTAGTTGCCTTTATGGACATAGAGGGAGCTTTCAACAACATCGAACCCCTCTGCATCATGACAGAGCTCAACAGCCTACATATCAACTCACATATTAGCAAGCTGATTCGCAACATGCTATTAAAGAGAACTATCACCTCAAAGCTGGGAAATCACACCCTCACTAGAAGAGTGACTAGAGGCACCCCTCAAGGGGGAGTATTATCGCCGCTATTATGGAATTTTGCCGTCAACGACGTTCTCAAACGGTTGGAGTCGGAAGGATGTACAGTAGTAGCGTATGCAGACGATATAGCACTCTGCGTCTCTGGGAGAAGTTTATCTTGTCTCGAACAAAGGATGCAGGACTATATCAACATCCTGGCAAACTGGTGTGCCAGTAGAGGGCTCAATGCGAACCCGGACAAAACAGAACTGGTACTTTTCAGTCGGAAACAGAAATCGCCCGCTACATCCAACATCTATCTGGGCAACAAACAACTCAACTTCTCCGATACGGCGAACTACCTGGGCCTTATATTAGACAGGAAGCTTAATTGGAGACAGAACATTGAAAGCAGATCCAACAAAGCACTCATAGCTTTATATACATGTCGTAAAGCTATCGGGAAAACATGGGGATTTAAACCCAAGGTAACACTCTGGATTTACAATGCTATAGTGAAGCCAATACTACAATATGGCTCTATAGTTTGGTGGTACGCGCTCGACAAGAAGAGCAAATTCAAACAATTGGATCGTGTTCAACGGTCCTCTTGTCTCCTGATAACCGGATGTATGAGATCGACCCCCTCTAAGGCTCTCTACACGATACTCAATCTACTACCACCTGATCTGAGCTGCAAATGCTCCGCTCTCAAATCGGCTATTCGACTAAACGAGATTGATCATTGGGATCGTTCCATCGGACATTCAAAGATCCTGAACCATATCAACATCTCACTCGAAACTGACTACGTGCTAAATACACGGAAATCAAACGTTCTATACGAAACTAGAACGCCCTCCAGAAAGGAGTGGGCAGAGAACGAGAACGCAATATATGGACCAATAAACATCTTTACCGATGGGTCCAAACTGGATGACAAGGTCGGCTACGGTATCTACTCCGCGGATCTGGGCCTAAATATAAGATCGAGAATTCCAGACTTCTGCAGCGTTTTCCAAGCGGAAATACTTGCTATTAAACGAGCCGCGGACGTGATCAACGTGAGGAAGATATCACAGGAGGATATTCTCCTGTTCACGGATAGTCTAGCGGCGGTAAACTCGTTGAAGTCCTGTGACATCAAATCGAAAGTGGTCAGTGCCTGTCGGAAATCTCTTAACGAGATATCCAGGAATAACAGAGTTCTGGTTACGTGGATTCCCGGACACAGCGGAATCGAGGGCAACTGTAGAGCGGATGAAGAGGCCAGACAGGGCTCAACACCTGTAAAAGTACCATTGAAAACCTAACGTTTAGAATTGCAAACGACAGATGGAAGAATGAAGAAACCTGTAGAAAGGCCAAAATGACTTGGCCAGAATACAACGCGAAACGTGCATCGTACCTGGTAAGTCTTGAGAGGGACCAGATAAGGAAAATTATTACCTTCCTGACGGGACATGGACCCATAGGCAGGCATGCGATCAGAATGGGATTCGCAACGAAAAGCGAATGCTACTACTGCGGAAACAGTGAACCATCCACCGATGTGATTGCCCAGCGCTATACAGAAGGAGACTGGAAACCCTGGGGAAACCCTTCTTAAATGGTGTAGAACTTGCATCGTTGGACATCGGAAGGATTAACAACTTTTGTAAAATTATCAACTGGACGGATTGGATCGGAACTCCGGATTCCCAATCGACAACTGGCAACGCGATCAGTCAGCACACGCGCTGATAGCATAGGTTGAAGGGATGGCACAAATGCCCAACGGGTGTCACAATGGGTCCATAAGGACCTAAGTGTTCTCCTTTGAAAAAGGAGATGCCTGCATACCAACCAACCAAACTACTAAATATTTTCTCAAATTTCTTTTTTTTTATTTGAAAGTACAATCCTTCCCGTTAATAATGGAAAATAATTTCATTTAAATAGCTGCCAAGGCTGGCTATGCAGTAGCCTACACGATCGGTCTAATTTAATTAAGCACATTATCAATTGTGTGCATCTGTATTTCTCCAATGGCTTCACGAATATTGTCAATTGTCTCTGGCTTGTCGGCGTAACACTTTTCTTTGAGGGCACCCCACAAATAATAGTCCAACGGTGTCAAATCGCAGCTCCGAGGTGGCCAAACGACATCAGCTCTGCGGCTGATAATGTGATCTTCAAAAACAGGGCGCAAAACATCGAGTGTAGCTTCGGCTGTGTGGCACGTAGCGCCATCCTGTTGAAACCAAATGTTGACAATATCCGCCTCTTAAATTTTTGTGACCAAAAATTCGTTCCACTTGGCCCGATAACGATCGCCATTAACTGTAACGGCCACTCCTTGCTCATTTTCAAAGAAAATGGTCCAATTATGCCTCTGGACCAAAATCCGCACCAAACAGTGACTCGTTTTGGGCCCCAAATGCGACAATTTTGCTTGTTTACACACCCGCCAAGATCAAAATGAGCTTCATCTGAAATTTTCGCACACATTCTGTAACATTACCATGATTTTCAAAGTAATATCGCAATATTTCCCAGCGTTGTTCAAGCGTATACACAACCATATTCGTTCAGCGAAAGGATAAAACTAATTATCTGTCAAATCAGACATGAGCTAAGTGTTACCATTCACGAAATAAGCACTAGCAAAAGAAAAACTAAAATATAAACTGACTAATTTATTAATTGTATAAAAATAAAAATTCTATTTAATAACATCAAATGTAAAATAACAGAATGACTTTATGTAGCTTTGTTAAACCAAAAAGTTATTTTATTTCTATACAAAATAAAGTAGATAACTAAAGTGAGTTACATATCTAAAAAGCATTGTATTTGTATTAAAATTAAATTTAGTTAAGATTATATAAATAAAAACAATTTAATCATATATCGCTTAATATATCTTACAATATTTTTATACAATACATATTTATTTACCGTAATAGGAAATGTAATTTATTTATGGAAGAGTAGATTTTATTTTATTAAAATCGGTAGACACTCGTTGCTAAGAAATATATATACACATACAACAAATGTTGCTCAGTCTGCCAACAAAATATAAAATTTAAACATCTTTGTGGCAACAGCTTGCTTGGAATTAAAGCTATTTTCTCTACATACAGTTAATTCGTAATGTATTTCTTTACAGGTTTACAGCTGTAGTCATAAACATTTATAAAACATTTATAAACCAAATGTCCATAGTATTATAATTTATTATGAATAAAGCTTTTAATATTTAAAATTACAATATTATATTTAGGTTTTTACAGTATAATTCAATGAAATTAAAAGAAAGGAATAAAACAATAATAATCAATCGCATAAGTTTGTAATTAATAATTTAATATATAAAAGTTTTTGGATTGTTTTTAGCATTATTTAAGGCGCAATTTTAGCATGCCATAGATTTAAAAAACAAATGGAAAGAATCTCTGTTAACGATTCAATCTAATGACGTTTTCTTTTCTGACCAAAATGTTAAGTGTTTTTACCCTGAAACTGCTTTTTTATGTTCTTATCTAAAAAAAAATGCAACACTGTGAACGGATAAAGTTTTTTTTTCTATTAACGTTAACCTAAACAAAGAGAAACAAATTTACTTTCCATTATTTGTAATATTCTTTAAAAAATATAACATTTTTTCGATTCAAATTTATAGACAGCTGTATTTTGTTCTAGTGTCATGATAAAATATGTAACAATTTTGTAGGTGAGGGTAACGTTATATTAATATCACCATGTAACGGGGCAACATTTTTCTATCAGAAAAGAAAACGCCATAAATGAAACCCTTACTGCGAATTTCACGAATCATTGTCGTCATTGCTGTTGTTATTCTTTCCAAATAAAGACAATAGTCATAATTTACTTTTCCTCTTTTTAGTTTTAGCATTATGTTCTTCTAATGTTTCTCCCACTACAATGGTTTCATCTTGCAATGACCAAGCATCTACCATAGGTGGTCTATGTCTATTGATAAAAGGATTTATTATGGCGGCCACTCCCTGTGGATTGTTTAGATGTACGTGATGTGTACCCTCTACTTCGTGCAATTCGAAATGAGGATTATTGGCCTTCAGTGTTTGAATAACTTCTTCGCTCTCCTCATTAATGTAGTTCGACTGTGATCCTTTTATGACACAATATGGAACATTGTGAATTTTTCGTGCCAATTCGGCGGCAAATGGCGGCGAGGTGGTAAATTCAAAATAATATTTCACTCGACCATCACGTGAGAAATAGTATTTGTCCGGATACTTGGTTGATTTGGTAACATTTCGCTCGATGATGTGTTTGCAGTTCTCCAATGTAACCGAGTGCTCTGAACCCTCATACATTACTTTCAGCAGCTGTTCTCGCGTGTACGCCGGCGGCTCCATCTGATGCGCCAATTGCAGACGTTCATCCTCTACCAAATATTTCTCAATGTTATTACGTATGAATTCGATTTGAGTACTCGGGTTACGATATCTGGTGCGTACCACGTCTATGCTTATTAACATATCCAATCGGTCAGAGTACAATGATGCAAAGATGAAAGAGATCATGGAACTCATTGAGTGAGCCAGGATTGAAACTTTTTGCCATTGATATTCTTCCATAATGCGTAGAATAACACAGACATAGTCCACAGCATGGTATATTATTCCCTTGGGTAATTTAGGAGATAGCCCATGTCCCGGCAAGTCAATGCACAGGATACCTAGGTGATCTGGTAGCAGAGGTATAAGTGTGTTCCAGGTGCCCATGTTGTCAAGCCAGCCGTGCAAAGCTAAAATAGGTCTCACTTTGCGATTACCATACCAACGTCCGACCACATAACCCCAGGGCATTGGGATGCTTAAATCGATGAACTGAAAAAAGCGAAAAAAAAAACGAAATTATATTAAATTTTTACTAATTTGTAATGAAAAACGAACTGCGAAATTTGGTATGAAATGAAATTTTAAATGAAAAAAACGAACCAAATATTTCGTTTTTTAGATTTGTACATTTATGGCCGTTTTCTCAATGTATCGACAAACTTCCTGTTACTAAATCTCGACATAAATTTGTTAGAATGACAAACTGTCCGTGAACGATTTTGGTTTTCTCAATATACCAACAAAAAAATATTTTTCAGTTGGCAATTCCCCGAAACATAGATGAGACAATTGACAAATTCTTGATAAAAATCAGTTATTTTCGAAGTGTTAAAAAATAAGAAAACACATACATTTAATAAAAACGAAATAAAACTTAAATAATGACAGATAAAAGCAATGTGGGAAACATTTTACCACTGAAGATGACCTGCTGCTTATTGTTTTGGTAATAAATCTAAAATATATCTTGGAAAACAAAAACGCTATGAACAGCTGTCAGCTGATTGAGTTTATCTGTACGGCAAATAAATAACCGGCAGATAGAACAAAACCTAATTTCTTTAATCTACAGATTTTCGTTAAGAAAAAAGATAATTGCCTAATGAGAAAACGGCCCTTAGAAAATAAAGAATCGGTCAACTAATTGTAAATATTTGTATTTTTTCTCTAGAATGCTTATATAGAAATTGTCAACCAGAAAAGTAGGTGGTCATATGACAAAGTGCTGCCAAAGTACATTAACTTTTTTGCTGGGGAAAAATTTGGTCTTTCTTAATTAGTTTTATAAATCCGTTCAACCCTTCAATAAAAACCAAATTTACGACTTTAGTATTTTACAAGAATTTAGAACTTATAACTTTTCTTGTTGCTTAGGGTTTGACATTGTTTTTAAAAAAAAAAAAATTATTGTACTTTTCAACATTTTTGCTGCAATACTGTTATAACAACAAACAACTATCACTGACCCTAGTACTAGACACTTATATGTCATTGTAAATTTGTTGTTACGTATGAAGCATCTGTTAATATTCCCAGCATAAACAAGTGTAAGGCGTCAATTTTCACGAGACTGTCTGCGATACAATTTGATTCACATATTAAATGTTCTAATCGCATTTTGACAAAATATATGTATTTTTTCACATTACATTTTAATTTTAGTTGTTATCTTCAGCTTGGATTTGTAGGTTACACTAGTAGATAACCATGTATGTAATTAGAATATTACTCCTAATGCAAAATAACTCATAAAGTTAACTGATATGTAATACGAAGACACATCCTAAAACTTTGAAGAGGAATTTTGTCAATTATTATGATTAAACCACCCATCGCAGGTTAGGCGGCATACAAAGTTAAGCATTATTTATTTAGAGCATATTATTTTATTATTTAGTCCAACAGTGGCAAAATTGTGCTCGTGTAATTCTTATGTATTGTTTTTCTCACTTACTTAGTCGCATTATGTTTAAGATTAAAATATCAATGGTCAAATATAAAAAGGGCGCATCTTGTTTTTCAAATCATCAAATCTATATATATAAAAATGGTGGCAAAAATGTATAGTAATTCATCAATTGAGAACGGCTGGGCCGATTTTGCTCAAACTTTTTTCAGTTGTTCGTTATTGCCAGGAGAAGGTTTATGTGAGAGAAAATTTTGGGAAAATCTTCCGGAAAAGTCGGGAAATTGGAAAAATCGAATATTGCCTTTTTGTATGGAATTTTGTGTGCAATTGTTACGGAATGGCTTTTTGAATAGAAAAATGGAAAATTTCTGTTGAAAAATGCGGAAAATTCCGGAAAAATTCAAAAAGTTTGAAATTGTTTTTTCGACTAAATTCAGCATTTTACTGTATGATTTAATAAATTTGGACGATGGAACTGTGAAAAATTTCGGATAATTATTCCAAAAGGATTTTTCGAATGGAAAATAAAAAAAAAAATTTTGGTGGAAAACTCGGAAAATTCCGGAAAAACTTCGATTTTTCTACAAAATTATGCATTGTATCGCTTGATTTGATAAAAATCGATAATTGAATTTTCATTTAAAATTTTGTGTGCAATTGTTCCATAGTGGCTTTACGAATGGAAAAATAGATAATTTTTGTCGAAAAATTACGGAAAAATGCCAACAAATTTAATTTTTTAGACGAAATTTTGAATTTTTTCGTACAATTGCTAATTTTGTACGATGTTAATCTGTAATATTTCGGATAATAGAAAAATTCTTGGTGGAAAACTCGAAATATTCCATAAAAATTCGAAACATACAGATTTTTCGACGAAATTTTGCACTGTATCGCTTGATTTAATGATTTCTGTCGACGTAAAGGCGGAAAATTCGTTATGATGCTTGGAAAATTTGGGATTATTATGTTAAAAGATTAAACACGAAATGATCGAACAATTTCAAAATCTTCTGCATGAGAACAACTTATTGGTCCGATTGTTCAAAACCGCATTGAATACAATGCATTCCGACGACCACAAAATCATTATCAGAGCAGACAAAAGAATCTCTGGTTGCCATGCAGGACAATTCAATTCTCCCACTATAAATGAAGTCGCAGTGGTGATTGTTGAGAAGAATGTGGAATCACGCGAAATTGTTCTCAAGCGTCGGGACGGTAGACAACTGAGGCATGGCTCATAGGTCATACGATGCACTGTAATATCCGTTGATGATCTGTCCTGGAGAGGATGGCTATCACCTCCATTTAAAAATGGTCAATAGAACAAAAGGTTTGTTTACAAGTCATCACTTCTTTTTCGTTCTCCATTTAAGTTCGGATTTCGATTTTGAAATTCACTTCTGATCGAAGACATGTGCGTACTTATGTGCGGCAGTCTGCTGTCGAAATTTGAATATCAGCGTCAAATCGTTCGATGCACGATGCATTCAATCGCGATTTACTTTAGGCATTTTCTTTGATTCTGGCAACATTTGGTCAAGATCGCAAATTCCGTTAGCTGTTGCATCCGCTGGTATTTCTGCCACATTGTTAAAACTCGGTTGATCAACACTAACAAGCCAACGTGCACCGAAATTGTTGCGAGAATGCAAAATCATCATTTGGGATGAATGCACGATGGCACATAAACAAGTTTTGGAGGCAGGTGACCGAACGATTAGAGATTTACGAGGTGATTCGATATGATTTGGTGTGGCTATGGTATTTTCGTCAAACGCTTCCCGTCATGCCAAAATCTACTGTTGCTTATGAAATTAACGCATGCCTGAAATCGTCATCTTTGTGTTACTGAATTTTCAAGGCAGCTACTGGAACTTGGTAATGGCCAAATTCCTCTTGATGTTTCAACTGGATTGATGACGTTCCCGGCAAATTTTTTCGAGTTTACATCGTCATCACCAAAGTTTTCCCCGGCATTGCAAAAAATTATAAAAATTTAGATTGGATAAGTAAATGGGCCATGCTAGCAGCAAAGAATAAGGTCGTCGATAGCTTGATTGAGAGGCGTACAACTATCCGACAGAATTTTTGAATTTTTTAGATGTGTCAGAAACTCCGCCGCATAATTTACAGCTGACGGTGGGATCGATCATAAGCATGTTTCGGAATCTGAATCATCTTAAATTGTGCAACGGTACGCGTTTTTCGGTCAAGAAACTGATAATCAATGTGATTAAAGCGACGTTCATCAGGGGTAAATTCCAAGGAGAGGAAATCCTTATCCCACGAATTTCTATTATTCTAACCAATCTTCCTTTCCAAATTCAAGCGAATTCAACTCCCCATTCTATTGGATGACAATCAATAAACCCCTCAATGAAAGTTTGTGGGAACAATCTCGAATTTCCCTGCTTTTCACAAGAACAGCCGTACGTTGTCTGTTCGCTTATTGGCAAACCGTCTTCATTGTTTGTTTTTACGCCGGAAAACAAATCGAAAAACATTGTTAATCAGATCGCTCTTCACTAATTTCGATTAAATTCAAATAAATCACCTTTAAACTTAAACTAACTGTGTTTTACTATACCCCTGGAGCTTACATGAATTCGTTACCTTAGGAGCGAGACGAAGTTTGCCTGGTCCGAAGTTGCATGGCAGAACAACGTTTGCCGGGTCAGCTAGTAACGTACAAAATCTCTCCGCCATCGATATGCAAAATTGTTTTCACTGTGATCTTGTTATGATTTAGAGATAATTTTTCCAACTGTCATTGTATTTTAGTTTTGAACTTATTGTGATTTTGTAATGGAAATGAAACATTTTTATCTTTAGCTTTATTTAAAAGCACGACGACTCAAAGATCGAATTATTTCACCTGTGCCACTACCATGGATTTTGCGATGTCGATCACTACTGTGGACCTGTTTGGATAATACAGTTGCACTTTGGTTCATAGAGAAAGGGTATAGACTTTAAAACGCTTGTTTGGTGGATAGTTATCGCGTCCCAAATGGATAGAGGCTTTGTTAGTTGATATAAATAACGTTTTGTTGTCCTCGTTTATCAATAGCCTCACTTCTACCGCTGCAGTAACATTTCGCAGTCCTAGGCCAATGATATCTCTATCATCAGTATACGCCAGCTGTATGTGACCTTAATTATTTATGATCGTGTGAACTGCAGCCTTCCTCATGATCATCTCCATTAAAAAGTTAATAAGATTACGTGACATACTTCTGCTCTTTCTAAAGCCTCGAATGGTATAAATCTCCCTATCTCTACTAAAGAGTATCACTTAGAGTCATTTCACAAAGTTGTATCAGTGATAAAAAGATGGCCACTGTCGATCTGCAATTCTTGGGGCTTCTCCAGGATTTGTCGTAGTATAAATATCTGGTTGGTCGTGGATTTACTAGGTCTACTGCTCTGTATAAAGCCTCGCATGATAAAAAATGACGGCCCCAGACTTTTGCGATTCACTACTGAAAAGTGTCGGTTAGTGTAATCTCGCACAGTTGTATCAGTGATAAAACGATGGCAAGTAGTGATCTGCATTTCTTGTGGCTTCTCCAGGCTTTGTTGTGGTATAAATATGTGGTTGGTCTTGGATTTATTAGGTCTAAAGTCACACTGATAAGGTGCCATCAGGTTCTTTAAGTTAATTTTTTATAAGCACAGGACATAGAACACTCACATTCCAATCAACGGAATGCATTCCTTTAGCCACGATGTATTTATGAACTAGTACATGCACTTTGACAGCTCATCGTCGCCGTAGCCCAACTTATCGACTCCCTAAGCTTTCTTGTTTTTAGGCCTTGCGATCGCCGTGCTAATTTCGTTTTGGCTCGGTGGTGGACCATCTACTCCGTCGTCGTTGTTTTGCCTTCGGGAATGAGCAGAGTACGGGTAAGGATCCCTGTACCAAAACGTTGCTTTTAACCTTTTTGTGGAACGTTCGGTTCTTACGTCTGTCTATGTAATTTTCGATATCTTCGATCTTTCTTTTCTTACAAACACGTTTTTGTCACTTGAAGAGACGTTTCATCCCCTCCCTCTTTGTTATTGCATCGTTCCGTCATAGGACTCATTACCATTGCCTGCAGTTTTGCCTTGTATGCATTATCCATTTCCTCATACAGTTCGCGACATTCCTTTTCGTTCCAGAGCTTGTCTCAGCGTGATATTTCTTAATCCAGTACGGCTGTTGCAGCAGTGGTCATAAAATTCGCAATATGCTGTCACTGTGTGTCGGCAGCATTAATATAAGGCGGGCTTGTTTGAAGTAATTGAGAGAGTTTGTTGGAGTAGGCATTAGCTATCTCGATGGTATACAGCTTTGTGATGTCTAGCTTCCTTTGCGTTTGGAGCATTTTTAGCACTGCTTCATCGTGGGCGTACCTTAGTTGCAACTAGGTGGTGATCCAAGTCACTCTTTGCATCGCGCATTACACGCACGTCCATAACTCTTGAAAATGTCTTCTATCGTTTACCACATGATCAATCTGGTTTCTTGTTTTGTGATCAGGGAATATCCAGGTTGCCTTGTAGATATTTTAAGCGGGAATTTGTTTCACTCACTACTATGTTTCCTGCCGAAGCGTTACGAGCTGATCGCAGCCGGAAATGAAAAACTCCACCGGAAATATGTCCGCCGTGCTATACTGATCTCGCTTTGGCTCAGTTATGGATAATCTACTCTCGTGTTTGATTCGCCACTCGCACTATCATCGGGAACGAGCAGTGTAGATAAATGTTTTCTACACCTTTGCAGGGCGCACTATATACAGGAATCTGTACAGGGATCTTACTTAAGTACTTACTTACTTAAAAGGCCTATTACAAGTTACAAACGTAGTTCATAAATTTGAGGCCTGAAGTGTTAAAGAATTCCACACGCTTCGGTCTTCTGCGTGCGCTCTCCAGTTGGTCCTACCAGATGGTGGCACGTCGCCAAGCACTTAGTCCTTCCAATGACGTTTGGGTCTCCCTGCTCTGCGCCGTCCTTTAGGTTCGCCTCCAAACACCTTTCTCGCTGGAGCAATTACATCCATCCTGGAAAGATATCCCAGCCATAGTAGTCTTTGGATTCTGACTCTTATAGATACGTCGATGTCGTGGTAAAGCTCATACAGCTCATGGTTCATACCGAAACTCGCCGTCGACACCGATAGGTCCATATATTTTTCGGAGTACTTTTCTCTCGAATACTCCCAGGTTTTGAATGTCCGTTGTCGTAAGCACCCATGATTCCGCAGCATACAGAAGAACGGGTTAGATTAGCACCTGGTAAAGGTGTTTCTTAGTATTCCGAGATAAGGTAGTGTTACTAAAGTGCTGCCGAAGTCCGTAGAAACGAGCACTATTCTCCGCTTAATTTCTTGACTGACATTATTTTTCTTGTTGACGGAAGATCCGAGGTAGGTAAACTAATCGACTACCTTGAAACAATTAAAATGCGTCCCTATCGAGAGGACTCTTTGTTCGTCTAAATCGTTATTTTTGATTTGTCCTCGTTGACCGCTAATCCCATTTTTGCTGACTCCTTTTCTAGCGATGAGAAAACTGCAGTAACATACCACAGATTTCGGCCAAAGATGTCTATATCATCGGCATATGCTAGTGGCATGTGGTTCTTGTAGAATTTGGTGCCAGACATGTTGACACCAGCCTTTCTTCTCCATAACTATATTAAATAGTATACAGGCTATCACCCTGCCTGAGACCTTTTTTTGTGTTCAATGGTTCAGAGTGATCGTTACCAATCTTAACCGAGGATTTGGTGTATTCCAAGGTACATCTGCAAAGTCGATCCCTGTTCCAATAAGTTTACTTTGAACCTTTAAGTAGATTTTTTTTTGTTTTCCCTATTATTCCTTCTAAAGAGATAATTTGTCTCCCTATTCTTCTCCTTATTTCGTTACGCTTTACCTTTGGCTGCAGGGTTTATTTACTTGCATTTTCACAGAGAATGAGCGACATTTTCCATTATATTAGGACTTGTCGGAGCGTGGTTTTTCATGACTGCAACTATGTGATGATACGAATCTTTCATTATTCTCACGTCCATGACATGCTATCCACCCATTACCAAGTGATTAATTTGGTTTTCGACTTTTGATCAGGAGATATCTATGTTGTATTTGGGATATTTTTGTTTAACATGTTTCTTGCTGTCGCGAAATTTACCACTCCGAATTAATTATCGGTTGTGTTATCGCGTAGACTTAATTTGTCCGACAGCTGAACTAAAAAAATTTTCAATTCCTATTTTTGTATTTAAATCCGCCAGAACAATTTTCATGTGATATCCAGGGCAACAGTTATATATTTCTACCGGTTAGTCATATAATTCATCTTCAGTTTTCTTGAGTTTTCTTCCACCGGTGCGTATACACATGTAAATCTTTTTGCGCGTTGTTTGCAATCACGAAATGGTTGCGGGAGCTAAATCTGAAAAATGTGTTTCATTGCATAGCATTGATGGATTTATACCAAGTCTTAACCATCTCACACACTCATTCTCAAATAGTCGAATATTTTTCCATGGCTCTTAACAAAGATGTCTAGTATGCCGTTACGACCACTTCATAACTTTTCGATGGTGCAAAGTCTACAATATAATTTGCCAAACCTGTCTTGGTATATGCGAAATTCACTTTATTCGTTTTCGATGTCTGACTGAATGTCTAATGGCTGCCAAACACAAACTAAATGACGCAGCTTTGTCAAAATTTGCCAGTAGTTATTCGACAAATAGTAATTAATAGGATCAGTGTTAGTTTTGTATAAACTATGAGGGAAGCAAAATAAAACTACTGTTAAGGCTGATTTAAAGGCTATGCACCCATATCCCCTGTCAAATCAGTACATTTTGATTTCCTATCCACTTTCCTATAATTGAATATTACTTTGCTATAATTTTGTAGTGTTTGTCTTTGCTTTCTCCTACATGTTTTCTAATTAGGCTATCTCGCTCATGTTGTTGAGGGGACATGAGTAGATATGGGTAGATAACGTGTAAACCATACTTACACTGCAACCGTAAAAGTATTAAGGAGCAAAAAACCGCGTTATTATTTAACATGCCTTAGGATCATTATATTGCCTATTGTTTCGGCCATTTTAAACTTAGCTTTACAATTGAATTCATCGTGCGCGAAACATATACAACATATATGGTGAAATCTAATGCATTCGGAGTTGTTAATCCCGGCGGCGCACACTGGGGTATTGAGTATCAAAACTGTAGATTAATTTAAAAATTATTTTTGAAATTACACTCGAATACTTAATACCCATTTAAAGTAGACATAATTCTGCTTAATAACCGAAATAATAACGGTTCTTAATTGTAAAGTGTAGCTGCGTTGTGTTTTTGAATTTATACTTTCATTCTCTGTTCGCTTGCGTTCGCTGTAAAAGTGATATTTACAAGTTTATCAAAGTGTTTTTTTGTTAAAAAAACTTGAAGTAAAATTAAAATCTGAGTATGGAGCCTTCAACATCAGGTATTAAACTAATTTTTAGAAAAAAAATTTTAGCAAAAAAAGTGATATAATATTAAAATATTTTTTTTTTTTGTAAATAGTCCACAAAATTTGCCTGTCTTGAATATATAGATGGAGATATAGTTCATTGTAGGGCTAGATAGGGCTCTAAATTTTTCTATTTATAATTTTGTGTATCGTAGACAATATTCCTGCAAAAAATTGAGGTGCCCTTTTGTGCCTTTTTTGATTAATCCCACTTTTTGTTCCTAAAATCAATGGACAAAAATGCTCAATTTAGTGTTTCTGTTTTGTTTTTGGTATTTATTATTAGTTGTTGTTGTATTACTGATTTGTGATGTAGTTGCTGAGAGTTTATTATTTGTTTTGTGTTGTTGTTTACGAGTTTTTGCCTTCTTCATTAGTCGTATAAACTGCCAGTCAAAAAAAGGCAAGCTAGATCAGACTCTGAAAAGCAAGCTGTTGAAAAAACTAAACCAGAAATTCAAAATAATTTAAAGAGAGGACTGGGTTAATTGTTGATAATCCAAAACCCGGATTCGGCAACTCTAACGACGGAAATACGGCCAGGCGTTTTTTACAGAATGCGAAACTCTCAGCGGAAATTACGAATATTAACGTTAATTTAATAGTAAGAATGCATAAAATACTGATTGTTGTTTTTTGTGGTCATGAATAGGGCGACCAACTTTCAGCACATGCTGAATAGTGCTGATGCTGCTTAATTTAACGATTTCAAGCGATCTTGCTTATTTAAAAGGTTTGTGCTTTTTTATGCTGATTTTGCCCTTATTTAAGTTTTTGATACATTTTGATAAAATATGTTTGTATCAATTGAAAATTTTTACATATCACAAGCCCTTCCGGTTCATAAAAGTATGACAGGAAGTATTACATTTGCAAACTATCCACTTATCTTACACACCCTGTATTCAAAATTTTGTAACAGCCCTGATTTTATCGATAGCTTAGATCGTTCGATTCGTTATATTCCTATAGTTGTGCCTTTCACACTCTATCTATATCGTTGTAGTCAGGTGTGTGCGAAAAAGGTCTTGCTAGTAAATGTGTATACTCAAACTGTTTGGTGGTTTATTTTGTTGACAATGCCAAAAGAAAAAGAAAAATCAAGTGATTTTCTCACAAGAGTCAGTAGGATGTATAGTGGTGTTGTCCGTACGGACGGGAGTATTTTGTTTTGTGTTTATTGCAACACAAAGATAAATAGCACAAGGCTTTCCAATGTCAAGCAGCATATGGTCTCGGCAAAACACAAAGATTCAATTTTAAGACGGAAAAGCAGGAACGAGAGTGAACAAGTTTTAATAAGAAATTGTCGCGAAAAGAGCATCAATCCCTTTCATATGGATATTTGTGAAGCATTTGTCGAAGCAAATATTCCATTGAAAAAGATAAGACATCCAAGCATGAAACAATTTATGACCAAATGTACTAAACACGAAATGTCAAGTGAGTCCAGTATTAGAAAATATGTTCCGATACTCTACGAAAAAAAAATCAATGAATTGCGCGTTAAAGCTGAAAATAAATACATTTGGACATCATTAGATGAGACCACAGATACGGAACAGCGCTATATAGCGAATTTTATATTTGGAATTCTGGATGACACACCTGAAGAAACAAACAAGTGCTATTTGTTAAATATAGCTCAGCTTGAAGAAGTAAATGCAAGCACAATAGCAGCGTTTTATGCAGATTCACTTCAATTGTTGTGGCCTAACGGCATTCAGTATAATAAAGTGTTACTGGTGGTCACCGATGCAGCCTCATATATGCTGTCCGCTATGTCAGCCCTGAAAGTGATCTACCCAAAAATGCTTCATTGCTCACGGCCTTCATCGGGTTGCCGAGTTTGTGCGTTCAGAGTTCACATTAGTAAACAAACTTATTTCCACCACGAAAGCAGTTTTTGTAAAGGTAACAATTATATTCATACAAACGATTTATAAATGTACATTTATAAATTACTAGCTGACAGGGCAGACTTCGTCCTGCCTAAAGAAGTATTGACTGAAATTTAACTTTTTTTGGTTGGAATAAATCTTCGGGTTGTGTTTGTTTCTTTTGATATTCGCATCGAAATTTAACAAAAATTTTGAGGTATATTAAAACATAATATAGTTTTAATGACAGAAATTTATTGTAATGCTTTTGATAACAGATTATGTATGGAAGAACCAAAGAAGTGTACATATTTTAATCAGTGGGTCATTCTACACGTGAACATGCAACATAAAGGTGTTCATGCAAAAAATTTGGATTTTTCAAATTTGAATAGACTGTCCCTCAGATTTATTGAATGGGTATCATTGTTATACATAGTAGCAACACTTTGGTTCCCTTATATTTTCTGGGTAAATTAATTTAAGAAGGATAACTCAATCATGTATTGCTTCTTAAATCCTATAGTACGCGATCAAGGGGTTTGAACGATTTTATGTGTGTCATAGTACACTCATCTTTTATTATGATTTGACATGTTTGCAACATTTTTTAACTTGATAACTCATGTGTTGGGAAAATTTAATTTTTTTGCTCTATTCTGCAACATCCAAAATAGCTGCGCAATACAGGAGGATGCAATGGCCAACGCGATCAAACATTTTGCAAAATCAACAATATCAAAACCCATTGGTGCAATAAGGAAATAAAATCCTCCACACTCATTCGTAACTGCTAATATTACACTGTTGTATGACGTTCGTCGATCTAAATGTAATAGAGTGCAGATTTGAGAAATGTTTAAATTCGTGATTATTCGATTTTTTCTGCCGTAGATCTCAGTTACATACACCACTGGTCTCAAAAAATTGCATACCAAATATCAAGACGAATAGTGCTGCAGTCCTTCAGCTATTGCTTTTGGAAAACAGAATTTGGCAGGTCTACCCCTTATGCTTGATCACGAATATTGGTGTTTATTCCACATCCTATTTGAAATCCCCCCTTTTCCTTTAGAATACGTGTATTAACCTTAATTGAATCCACAACAAATTCCATTACCATTCGCAAAGTTACGTCCTACGGTCGGAGCCACGCCTAATGATCTATGCCATCAGATATTGCACTTTTACAAATTAGGTCCTATGAGTAGGGCTATTCCTACTAATCTAGTACTTCAGATACCGCACTTTAACAAATTAGCTCATGGGGGCGGGATCACGCCTTATAATCTAATCCTGCCAGTTTTTGACCTGATAATATTGCAGCTACACCTGATTTAAAGTCACTTATTTTAGTAGTACGCCAGATATTGCATTTTTGTTAATGGGGTGGAATGGATTGGCCTAACCTCAGAGACATCAGTTAAATGCTGCAGCATCCACTGAGTTTCAATCAAACTCAATTTAAATCTTTTATACATACATAAATATACCATTTGTCTGTGTCATTTGAAAATTCAAATATTGACAAATTTAACATTGACATACTATTTAAATTTTCACAATTTAAAACTTTTGAACATTTTTTGTATGGGAAAATCGAAAATCGACTCAATAAATGGACCACATGATTCAAATGCAATGTTTAAGTAACCTATAACGATCCTCGAAAGATTGTCTTTCTATTGATGCCGGTTTGTTGCACATCGGTTGGGTGGTTTTGAAGTCTATAGTGGACATACGTAGAAACAAATGTTCACTTTTATATATATAGATTTGTTTTCAGGCGCCTTATCGAAAACAAAAATTTAAACTAATGAAACCTGATGTGCCTTTACCACCTAAACCAATAACTACACGATGGGGGACTTGGTTGGAAGCAGCGGAGTACTATTCTAATTATTTGGACGACATAAGGGAAGTCATTGAAGAGTTTAATGAAAATGATTCTGAAGCAGTGCGACAAAGCAAAGAGGTTCTTTATAATGAAAATTTGAAATCCGAATTGTCCTTTATAAAAACTAACTTTAAGTGCATCCGGCATGCTATCACAAAACTTGAGTCACGCGGATTGCCATTGAATGAAAGCTTGGAAACAATTCAATCAATTCAACATTCTATAAAAAAGCTATCTGATAAAAATTATTTTAATAATTGCGCGAAATCCTGGCTTTGTGGAAATCACTAAAATCAACAATATTATTTTTAAAAATTCCAAAACAACAAGTGCGTTTGGAAAATATTCGTCTGCTGAATTAACCCTTTTAGCGTATTTAGCTCCCGTTTCATCGTGTGACGTGGAACGTGTTTTTTCTATATATGGAAATTTTTTTACAAGCCAGCGTAAAAGTTTCACCTTAGAAAATTTAAAAATGCACTTAGTGCTTAATTGTAACCGTGACATTGACCAAGGTATAATCTCACTTTAAGATATTTTTTTTTGATTTGAAAATTACATTCTATGTATAAATACCCGACTGAATATTTTTGTTAATTTACTTATTGTTTTTTATTACTTTTTTAATAGATGTGACATTGTTTTTTGTTTGTTTTTCAATAAATAAAAAAATTAATAAATGCTGAATATAAAATTTATCGTGCTTAATTCAAGGGTTTTTCGTGCTGTTTTAAGTACTGAAAACCGTTTTTTTCGTGCTGAAAAATGGTCGCCCTAGTCATGAAGTAAATGAAGATAACTTTCGGGAGTTTGCACATCAAACGGCTAGAATATTTGTAGAAAATTATCCATGATACTATATGCCTCCAACATTGCACAAATTTTTTATTCACGGACCTGAAATAATAGCATACGCATTATTACCGATTGGCCAATTACCGGAAGAAGAGCAGGAAACTCGCAACAAAGATTTCAAAAAATATCGAGAGAGTTATTCTAGAAAAATGAGTCGGGAAAATCCAATCAAGACGTTTTTAATTTAATGCTGATTACCTCTGATCCAATAATATCAAGCAGGAGAAAATTGCTTAACAAAAAATTGCAAAGTCTACCAAAAATGGCTTTGGATCTGTTACAATCTCCATCCTTAAATTTGGCAAAAGCTCATGTCAGATACAATAATAGTGCTCATGGCACTGATTCCGACGAGGATATTTCTGCTCATTTTTGGGTATTACACAGAAAACTTGCATCGTCGATATCTCGATAGCTAAGCGAGTTATCGATAGCTGCATTTAAATTTTCCGCCCAATTTCGAAAGTTTGACAAAACAAAATTATCTGGTCTAGTAAAATGTTAAACAGTTATTTAGTTTTTTAAAACTTCAACCTCCGATACCTCGATACCTAAGCATGTTATCGATAATTGTTATTTAATTTTTTCGGCTTATTTTTTTAATGTGCTCTAAAAAAATAAAATGGTAAAAAGTTATCGATGTTTTAAAACTTCAACCCCCGAAATCTCGATAACTATGCGAGTTATCGATAATTATATTTTTGGCTTATTTTGAGATTTGCTAACAAAAAATTATCAGTTTGAGGGGTCTGCCAATTAATCGACAGTTTTGCTACCAAATACCCCACTGTGCGGCGTACACTAAATAGATTTGAAAATTCTGGCAGCGTTTTGCATTTTTTTTTCAATGCTTTAAAATATATATTGTTTTACCCAGTAATTTTCATTGAAGTATTGCAATTAAATAGAACCAGTAACCCAAATCGCACACAAATGACTATGCAAAATTTACGTTTTGTATTAAACCGGCAAACATAACGAGATAAGATAGAGCAAGATTGATCGGTGTTAGTCTTTGCTATACTACAGACACGTGAACATTTCATATTTATTTTTAAAATCAACTTACAGATTTACTGCATCAAAATAAGACTACAAATACAGTTTCTACTACATTACAATACAATACATCCAAAATATCATAATTACGCAATTACCCAATATAGATCTTGTAAACAATTATTGTAAATTATAATTTAAAAAAAAAACTAATTTACACGTTTCAATAGGTCTTTTAACTTTTACCGAAGGTCATTATTGCAGGTGGTATTAATGTCGCACTCACTGGTGTTTATTTTTTTTAATAGGAAATTAAAAAGTTTATCTTTTGCAGTTGAAGACGGATTGATAAGAACCCTATGCCACATTTTGGATTTGAACCACCATAGGAGATCTTGGTATTTATTGTTGTCGTTGTTACCTTATCATAATTACTATCGTTTTCGTAAATTGTATATTTGTCAATGTTATGGTTGATATAAAACGATTCAGACGTTGAAAGTTCAAAGTACATTTATTTTGTAGTATTTTGTGGTCGCAAGCAAATTATCGTTTTAATTTACCTCTTTTTGAGTTTCCGCAATTTGATTTGTCATCATGTTTGTCTTCAGTTTATTTACGTATATTTTCGCACTAAAACAATGTCGTTCTCCGTAATTATAAATATTAAAATTACACTGTAGACATTTCTATACCACGTCTTCTTAGCTTAACAATTGTTTGCGAATAACTAAACTAAATTGAAATTGAATTCTGTTTATTTATATGATAAACAAAAGCAATACTAATTAGCAGTAATGGAGAGAGAGAAAGAGAAATAGAGAGCGAGAGAGAGTTCAAAATAATACAGAGTTGCCTTATCAGCATTTTCGTTACTTGTTAAAGTAAAAAATCTAGTGTTCCTCACAAGATGTTCACAGCAACAAGAACAAAAGGTAAATTGATTTTGTATTTCATAACTTCGTCTGTCAAATTAAGGTGATTTGTTTGTGATGTTTGTTGCCCGCGAATAGTCAATAGGTGAGAAAATAAAAATAAATTAAATTTTCTGTAGCAGTATTGATTGAAAATGTTCGATAGAGTATTATATTTTCTCGCGGTTATTAAAAACAACACATTTCACACTCTTTCGTTAAGAATTGATTACCGATCATGTAGACGAATGTAAACAAAACAACCATTTGACAGTCCTCGTCATAAATACAAACAAAAAAAGTTTTCCAACAGCTGGCATGTTAACACCGCCTTATAATTGATACTTCTTGGTTCCTCATGTTTACAACAGTGTTGCCAAGTATAAATGCACTAAATAGTGCAAAATTAAAATATAGAAATTTTTCATTGAAATTCATTTTTTGATGGAAAATTTGTATATATGTACAGTGTTGCTTCACAATTACCATTTTGTGAAATTATAATATGGTAAAATCTCATGAGTATGAGAGATTTTACCATATTATACCATATTATTATTCAATTAATATTATTAACAGGCCTAACGCGATCTTACCCAAATTCTGTATCTAGTAAAGCTACCCTCAAAAAAGAAACACTTTAGACTCACTTTAAATCCAGTACAAGGGACTTTAATATTAAAAATTTTCATGTATAAAAACCAGCAGTATTGCAAAATATTTGATTTTAAAGGTTTCACTTTAAAATGTAAATTTTTAATGTTAGCACTTTGAATATTAAAGTGAAAACTTTACATTTTAATATGCGCATTCTGGAATACAATTTAAACACTTTTGATTTGAAAGTTCAAACTTTTAACCCAATTTAAAAATGTTTGTATTTGAATTAAAAGTTAACACATTCAATCTTAAATTAAAAGCGTTAGCTTTTATT
The DNA here is from genome assembly GCA_964034835.1 of Muscina levida. Lineage (NCBI taxonomy): Eukaryota > Metazoa > Arthropoda > Insecta > Diptera > Muscidae > Muscina > Muscina levida. The sequence goes on from OZ035883.1 coordinate 82,630,265, forward strand.
TTAAGAGTGAACACTTTCAAATGCAATTTAAAACATATAAACATATTTAAATTTATTTCATATATATGAAATAACTTATTTATTACTCATTAAACAAAATAATTTAATTTAAATTTAAAAAAAAAATCATTATGTTATCATATCTTTTTTAATCTTGCATATGTCTTTCCATTGTTAATAGGCAGGCTTGGGAAATGTTAATCAGTTTTAGGCAATTTTGTTTTATACCAGTCTCATAAGATTGAAAATGAACATGAAATTTAATAATTTCAATAGGATAACATAGAACGTAAATAATTTAATTTTCGTAAATAAAAAGTTTGATTTTTTAGATACAAAATTTACATCATTCAGTAATGCTAAAAATTTTTTTTGTTTATACCAGGGTTCGTATTGGCTCGCTCGCGAGCCTCTCTTTTCCTGATAATTGGCTCTTGGCGAGCTAGGAGCCACAAATTTCAAACGAGCTCTCGGCTCGCGAGCCAGTAGTCCAAATAAAGAGCTGGCTCGCGAGCCGAGAGCTTAAACTTAAAACTTAATTTCCCTTTGCACCCCATGAATGAGGTGGGATAGCTTCTCGCGTTGTTGTGAATTAACACGCTTTCTATTTTAAGATTCACAACTAACGGCACCTACTTGTTTATCGACGAATGCGAACGTCACTGTTTTGAGAAGCTCTTACTAGACACGCCGATTGAATCCACGCTTAATACTGCGAAGTTGCTGTCAACAACATTCGAGGGGAGCCGACAATGAAAGAAAAATTTTTTTTTCTTTTTTAAGATGACTGGAGCCAGGTTTGAACCTGCGATCTCCCGCATGGTAGTCGCGTGTTCTAACCACTATGCCACGGCCGGTCCCAAGAGCTACAAAATATCAAATGAGCTCTCAGCTCGCGAACCAGGAGCCGCAAAAATTCAAATGAGCTCTCGGCTCGCGAGCCAAGAGCCCAAATAAAGAGCTGGCTCGCGAGCTAAGAGCCAAGAGCCCAAAAAGAGATGGCTCGCGAGCCAGGAGCCCAAAAAGAGCCAGCTCGCGAGCTAAGAGCCAAGAGCCCAAAAAGAGTTGGCTCGCGAGCCAGGAGCCAAGAGCCTAAAAAGAGCTGGCTCGCGAGCCAAGAGCCAAAGTTTTGTACCAAAAGTACTTTTTATGCCAAAAAGTAATTTCATTGTGCCAAAAAATCTTTTCTGTTGCACAAAGTACTTTTTTTTGTACCATAGTACTCTTTTGTACTTTTCGGCACAAAGTACTTTTTTTGTACTAGAGTACTTTTTTTGTACCAAAAGTACTTTTAATGTATGTACTTTTCGGCACAAAGTACTTTTTTTGTACCAGAGTACACTTTTGTACCAAAACGTACTTTTCCGTACAAAGTACTTTTTTTGTACCAGAGTACTCTTGTATACCAAAAAGTGCTTTTAATGTACTTTTAGAAAGTACTTTTATTGCCCCAAAAACACTTTTTGCTGCACAAAGTACTTTTAATGAATGTACTATTCGGCACAAAGTACTTTTTTTGTACCAGAGTACTCTTTTGTACCAAAAAGTACTTTTCGGCACAAAGTACTTTTTTTTGTACCAGAGTACTTTTTTTGTACCAAAAGTACTTTTAATGTCTTTTCGGCACAAAGTACTGTTTTTTGTACCAGAGTACTTTTTTAATGTACTTTTTGGCACAAAGTACTTTTTTTGTACTAGAGTACTTTTTTTGTACCAAAAGTACTTTTAATGTCTTTTCGGCACAAAGTACTGTTTTTTGTACCAGAGTACTTTTTTAATGTATTTTTCGGCACAAAGTACTTTTTTTGTACTAGAGTACTTTTTTTGTACTAAAAATAATTTTAATGTATGTACTTTTCGGCACAAAGTACTTTTTTTGTACCGGAGTACTCTTTTGTACCAAAAAGTACTTTTCGGTACCAAGGTACTTTTTTACGACAAAAATTACTTTTTAGTATATAACTTTGTTACTTATATTATTAAAATATATTTTTGCATCTTTATGTTTTGCCTCGAAAAGCGTCGTCCAGACAAACTTAAGAGGACCGCATTTCTCAATTGCGCGAGGGTAGTGCACCAAAAAATGATGCTAAGGTTTCAGATCACCGTAATGTAGAATATATAATTGATGATGTGTTTTATTAAATTTTTCAACTTATCTAGATCAAAAGTAGAAAAACTAGAATCAAATAATAAATCTACTATTTTTATTAGCAACACCAATAGTTTCCAATGCTTCACATCCGGTGAAATTAAATCTCCTAGCATAAGTGAAAGAAAATTTGTAAAGCACAAAACCTCAATAACTGTCATTTTTAAGTTGTACGATTGAAGTCGGTCCATAAGAAGAGGCTGCGAAATATTTTCTATATCAATATTTCAAAACTGAAAAAAAAATTTCTGCTGTTAATAATGTCTAATGAAATAATTTTGCCATTTACTAAACCCAAGATTATGTTGCAAATATCATATACGCAAATCCCTTCTAAAACATCATGCATTATGTCAAAGCAAAGGTTATTTGTTACGTGAAAGCTTTTTATCTCATTAAAAATGCCAACTGGTTTGACACCTGTGTCTTGAAATTTATTGTTAAATAAGTCATCTTCGTATTGAATCCGAGTTGTTCGTTTTTTGAAACATCAATTTTAATTAGATCTTTAGTAGTTGTACATGCTCGACAGTAACGCCTGGCATTAAAAGATTGCACAAAACCCAAAATACTATTTACACATAAATTATCTCCCACTACAAGGCCTAAAACGAAATGTACTTTGAAAGTCTGATCAAATGATTGAATTAATATCCCTTCCTCCAATAATTTAAGCTCTTCAAGTAAATGGAAGAAGGAGGTTCTGTTTCCACAACATTTCAATTCTTTTGTAGATATAAAAGCAGTATTAAAAATAAAATCAAGTTTTGAGAGTATATATCGTGGCATAGTAGGGAAATTGTAATAACAACCGCAAATTGAAAAGTCATCAAAATATAAAAAATAGGGTATTACCAGTTGAAAATCGAATTTTAATTTAATTAAATGAAAAACTTGGCCATTACTATAATTTAAAAAATTAGTATCTGCTTAAAACTTTTCTGTATTTTCTAAAGTCATTTGTTAAACATTAGGTAACTCAAAAAGTGATTTAAATTGAAATTTTAATGGCATTACTTGAATGCTTAGCATTTTGCTAACGAGTGTAGCAAACGAACAACTGTGTCAGCTATTTCATTAAGAATTACAAAAGACTGTAATTATTCGATGTTCAGTTTTTTTCCATGAATGGATCATTACAAACCGGCCGTGTAATAGTGGTTAGAACACGCGACTACCATGCGGGAGATTACAGGTTCAACTCCTGGCTCCAGTCATCTTAAAAGAAAAAAAATAAATAAATTTTTCTTTCATTGTCGGCTCCCCTCGAATGTTATCGACAGCAACTTCGCAGTATTAGTGTCGAGTCAATCGGCGTGTCTAGTAAGAGCTTCTCAAACAGTGACGTTTGCATTCGTCGATATACAAGTAGATGCCGTTAGTTGTGAATCTAAAAATAGAAAGCGTGTTAATTCACAACAACGCGAAAAGCTATCCCATACCTAATTCATGGGGTGTAAAGGGAAATTAAGTTAAGTTAAGTTTAGGATCATTACAAAAGTTAAGAATACAGTCAATATCGTTTTGTAGTCCGGTAAATACGGTACTGTTTGAATTTGAAATTATATTTCTGATTCCTGTTATATCTTAACAAAATAGAGAATTTGGGGACGATCGTGCCGATTGTATTTATATTATAACTCCATCTCTAAAGTGGGCGGAGTGGTACATTTGTATGGGAGGTGCCAGATGGGGTGTGGCTAGACTTTAAATTTTTTTCTCCAAAACTTTATCCTGTAATAGTTTTACCAAGTAAAGAATTTGGGTACAATCGCGTTGGATTTATTGATATTATTACTCCATCTCTATAGTGGGCGGAAAGGTACATTTGTATGGGAGGTACCAGAAGGAGCGTGGCTAGACGTCCAATTTTTTTTTGCAAAACTTTATCCTGTTATAGCTTTACTAAATACAGAATTTGGGTACGATCCCGTTGGGTGTGTTGATATTATTACTCGATTTCTATAGTGGGCGGAATGATGTATTTGTATGGGAGGTACTAGAAGGGACGGAGCCATGTAGCCCAAGTAGTTTGGGGAAATATAAACATTTGGTTTCGTCTCTCGAAAGTTATCGTACACACCAGCCGGACAGCCAGACAGACGGACATGGCTCAAACGACTTAAAAAGTCATGAATCGAATTTGGTTCAGAGAAACCTAGGGTCTAAAGTGACTGCTTCTATGTGTTACACTTTTGGGTCGTATCAAATGATATATACCCTCCTACCCGTAGGGTGAGGGTAAAAAAATGGGTGAGACAACTCATTTCCACAGCGACCAAACAGATTAGGCCTATCAGGGATATACAGAGGACAAGATTTGAAGTCTAGCGAAGTCTAGTCACTGGCCGGTTAGAAAACATGCGAAGAGGTTGAAATATACCAACAACGATTTTTTAGAAGCTGCAATGTTGAGGAAGAAGAAGAGACCGCGGAGCATATTCTATGTCACTACCCCGCTTTTGGTGTCTTGAGATATTAGAAGTTTGGTCATCGGACTCTTGTGGACAATACATACCTGTCTACCTGTAGGCGATCTGCAAAACATCCATGCCTCAAAATGGCTTGGTTGTTGTTGTTGTAACAGCTTTACTATTCAAATTTTTACAAATTTAATCCGGGGGTTCTTCTTCAATGTCCAGTCCCAAAAATTGGGCTACTTCCACTGGATTGGTCCATAGATCCAATGGGCTAAGTGGAGTAGGCTGGGCTGGGCAAGTGAAGAGGTGGCAGGTGTCGTGGGGACCCTGACCACACGCTGGGCATGTATTGGGGACGGCACGGTCTATGAGGGACCAGTAGGCATTGAGCCTGTTGCTTCATCCCGATCTGAGTTGTGCCAGGGCCACTCTTGTTCTACGTGGCAGGCTGGTCTCTGTTTCGGCTACAGGGGGCGGGCGACCTCCAAGAACGACATTCATGCGGTAACTTGAAACCGCGAAATAGTTGGCGTCTCTATGAATGCCATTCCAAGCTGCAGCATATGAGGAGTGATCCAAGGGATCCTGTACGTGGTTGCGAATATTATCCTCATATGCTCGAAGGTCCTTCCTGACATGCCTTGGTGAAGCATCCATCTCTGTGATGTTAAAGTTGGGATGACTCCTCCGATGACAACCCAGGAGGAACTGTTTTGACAGCATGACATTGTGTTCCTTGACTGGGAGGACCTTTGTTTCCTCATGTAGATGAGGCTCAGAGGTTATCTGCATGCAGCCCGTTACAGTCCTCAGGGCGGCATTTTGGCAGCTTTGAATATTTCTCCACTGGGTATCACTCAGCGAAGGAGACCACACTGGAGCGGCATAGTTAACCACTGACCGGCCAATAGTTTTGTAGGTAGCCAACAAGGTTTCTTTGTCTTTACCCCAAGTGCTGCCTTGTTCCTACTTTGCTATTTGTGCGTTGTGCGTAATTGCAGTGTCGTCAGCTGAGGAGGTAAACAAGCTGTCAAAGGTGACCCCCAAAATTTTTGGGTGGTTCACAGTCGGTATGTGGACGCCATCGACGCCTAGATTTATGTTTACCTCCTTTGTCCAGGTGGTGAATAATGTTGCTGATGACTTCGCTGGTGAGAGTTTCAAGTTGCGTCCAGTGAAGAAAGTATGTAATACTCCGAAGTAACCATTCACACGATCGCAAAGCTCATCAATGTTTTGAACCGTCGCCATAATAGTACAGTCGTCCGCGTACGTATCACATCTACACCTTGTGGTGGTGTGGGGAGTTTAGAGAGGTAGAAGTTAAACAAAAAGGGGATAGAACGCCGCCCTGTGGTACTCCTTGTTTAACTCTACGGGGCTTTGAGCACTAGTCTCTAAACTCCACGAACGACCGACGACCACTTAGATAGTTAGCACTCCATCTCTTCAAACTATTGGGCAGGGTCGACTGCAGGATGTCCTGGAAGAGTGTGGTGTGACTGACTGTGTCGAAGGCCTTCGACAGGTCCACTAGGAATGTCCTTTCACAGGGCCTCTGCTGATTGAAGCCCTGTGAGATCTTAGTGGTTATGGCGGTTAATGCAGTGGCTTGGTAGCGACGTTCACCGGATATAAGTCATCACATTGGTGCGAGAATTTAAAATTGTATCACAATAGGACCTACTCTTATACCTAAGTGATCTATGCTGGAAAGCATGAACGCTGTAAATAATTTTCTATCCTTAATCCGTAAAAAAATAAGTATTGGGAAAGGTTAATGTCCCCGCTTTTGTTTAAACCTTTTATGCGCCAGACCGTTTTATATGTTAATGATATGTAGTGTTGTCTACAAACAACATATGCACTATATGTTCGTTGCAACGTTTAGTTGCTTTTGATTATTGATTGTGGTGGAATTTTAATATAATGTTATAAATAATAATAAAGTATCCAACCTTCACTCTGCCACTTTTTCTCCCAGTATAGAAAAGCACAAAAGTTCTTAAAAACATTTTTATAGAATAAATATTAATGTATTTGTGCTTTCCCTTTTCTTCTCACTAAAGTTGATGTTCCATCACTAATCAAGTAAATATATTATATTTTATAAAAAACGCAATGTAAACATAGAATACAAATGCAGAAGTTATTAAATACGAGGGCAAATTTATAATTTAGAACACTTAAAAAACACTTGCATAAGCCTCAATATCATTGTGAACTAATTTCAAGACAGTGATTACAGTAATGAAACTTTTCTCGTAGTCTTAGAGTTGAACTTTGAAATTATTGGAAAGATAAATCATAGAAATTCTTCTTATCATTTGTCGGGAACAACATATACAAGTTTTGGTCGGCTACTACTAAGTCGCCCATTGAATTAATGCTAAGTTATATGTTAGCCAACGCTGTAATAGTTGTGAACATTTGAAAGGAGATTATACAAAATATATTTAATTATACCATCACCCTTAGGGATGAGGGTATATATCATTTGATACGACCCAAAAGTGTAACACATAGAATGAGTCACTTCAGACCCTAGGTTTCTTAGAACCAAATTCGATTCATGACTTTTTAAGTCATTTGAGCCATGTCCGTCTGTCTGTCTGTCTGGTGGCTGTCCGGCTGGTTCGCACGATAACTTTCGAAAGACGCAACCAAATGTCTTGAAATTTTGCACGAGTTAATATTTCCCCAAAACTACTTACGGTATTGCAAATGGGCTACAGGGTTCGCCTCTTCTGGTACCTCCCATACAAATACATCATTCCGCCCACTTTAGAAATCAAGTTATAATATCAATACACCCAACGGGATCGTACCCAAATTCTGTACTTAGTAAAGCTATTACAGGATAAAGTTTTGGAAAAAAATTGGAAGTCTAGCCACGCCCCTTCTGGTACCTCCCATACAAATTCACCTTTCCGCCCACTTTAGATATGGAGTAATAATATCAATAAATCCATCGCGCTCGTACCCTAATTCTTAATTTAGTAAAGCTATAGCAGGATACAGTTTTTGAGAAAAAAACTGAAGTCTACCAACGCCCCATCTGGTACCTCCCACACACATCTGGTACCGCCCACTTTAGAAATCGATTAATATTATTATTAGAACTACCGCGATCGTGACCAAATTCTGTATTTAGTAAAGTTCAAGCAGGATAAAGTTTTGGAGAAAAAATTTGGAAGTCTAGACACGCCCATTCTGGTACCTCCCATACAAATGTACCTTTCCGCCCACTTTAGAGATGGAATAATAATATCAATACACTTGACACGATCGTGCCCAAATTCTGTATTTAGTAAAGCTATAACAGGATAAAGTTTTGGAGAAAAGATCTGGATGTCTAGACACGCCCCTTCTGGTACCTCCCATACAAATGTACCACGCCGCCCACTTTAGGGATGGAGTTATAATATCAATATTCTCGACACGATCGTGCCCCAATTCTGTATTTTATTAAGTTATAACAGGATAAAATTTTGGAGAAAAAATTGGAAGTCTAGCGGCGCCCCTTAAGGGACCTCCCATATAAATGTACCTTACCGCCCACTTCAGAGATGGAGTAATAATATCAATACATCCAACGCTATCGTGCCCAAACTCTGTATTTAGTAAAGCTATAACAGGATAAAGTTTTGGAGGATAAACGTAGAAGTCTAGACACGCCCCTTCTAGTACCTCCCATACAAATTTACCATCAATATAATAGCAATTTTTATTTTACTGAGGGTGATGGTATATGTAAGTCGGGTCGCCCGACTGAAACTTTCTTACTGGTTTCCAAGAACTTTGAAACCAACCTCGAATTTCTTTTAATGAAAAATAATGGAGTTGCATATAACAACGATAAATATTCTGTTTAAAAGCAGCAAATGATTTAATGGAAAAGTTGCAAGTTACAACTTTTAAGAAGAGCGAGTGGTCGTTCTTTGTTATGCCAACCAAAGAAATAAAAGGTTCTCTGTTGTAAGTGGTAGCAACATTTGCATGTTAAATTTATTTATTTTAACTACTTCATTCAAGGTTTTCTCAAATTGCTATTGTGGTCTTAATAACAAGAAAGCCTTGGAAGTTTCCTATCTTTTAAATTCAAACAGTGCTTTCAGTGTCAAAAGTACAAACTAATTGCCAAAAGGGATTTTAAATCGTGTTTGATGTACAAAATACAAACTATCGGACTTTCCACTACTGTAATTCCTCAAACACCTACAGCTTGGCTAGTTGAGTATCTAACGATAAGCCTAATGAACTTGATGCTAGCAAGTTGTTATGGAGGTGCAGACGATGGCGTTAATGATGATTACATGCCAAAGAAAATCACATGAAAGAACGGCAACTTTAATGATTGCTAGTATAGAATGTAGCACAATTGGTTAAATGCCAAAAACACAGTGTAACAGGTCTGAACATCTATTCAGCCATAGCAAATGTGAGAAGGCGAAATGTTGAGTAACCTAATCGGCATGCTACCACCGATGCGTCTTAGGAAGTAGGTAACAGAAGTTACTGAAGCTCAACATAGGCTGTCTTAGTTGCTTTGGCAGCCTCGAGAAACTAGGATCGGGCGCTGTGGCCTAATAAGCCGCTCTCCTTAAACAAAACAATTATTATGAAAACACGAAGAAAAGAAAACACAAGAACCCCCAAATGTTGACGACCCCCGCAAACGTTAGAAAGACCCGGATTTAAGGATATGCACGTGTAATGCCCGAACTCTATACAGAAATAGTGCCTGTATCCAACTGGCGGGTGTCCTCGACAAATACAAGGCTGACATCACCGCCGTTCAGGATGGACGGGACAGGGATGCACACGACGAAAGAACTGTGACATCTTTAACAGCTGCCATGCAGAAAGACACGAATTTGGACGAAGACTAGATTCCCGCATATAGATATCCACAAGGCAACCTGGATATATCCCGATCAAAATATAAGAAATCAGATTGATCACGTGCTAATTGATGTAAAGCACTACTCAAGCGTTATGGACGTGCGTGTGATGTGCGGTGCAAATATTGACTCGGATCACCACCTAGTTGCATCCAAGGTACGCACACGAATCAAACACAAAGGAAACTAGAAATCACAAAGCTGCATACCACCGAGATAGCCAATACCTACTCCAACCAACTCTCTCAATTACTCCAAACAAACCCCCCTAGTTCTGATGTTCCCGACACACAGTGGCAGCATATTGTGAATTCTAGGACCACTGCCGCAACGACCGTACTGGGTTATGAAAAACCACGCCGCTCAGACAAGCCCTGGTACGATGATGAATGACGAAATTTGTCTGAGGAAATGGATGCTGCATACAAGGCAAAACTGCAGCCAATGGCGACGCGTGCAGTGATGGAGCGTTATAATGAGAAAAGGAGGGAGATGAAACGCCTGTTCAGGCGGTAAAATCGTCTGTTGAAGAAGAGAGAGAGCCAGGATATCGAAGACTACAGGGATAGAGGTGAGGCCCGAAAGGTTACCAAAGGGTTTAAAGCAAAGGTTTTGGGACAGCGATCCCCACCTGTAAGGACGGAGACGGAAATCTGGTCACGGACACTTAGAGTGTGCTGCAATCTCAATCTCTACTCGTTCCCGAAGGCAGCATAAGTGACGAAATCACACCAATCATCGACGATGGAGTAGACTGTCCATCATCAGGACGGAAATTGCACTACTTAAAAATAAAAAGGCTGCGGGAGCTGATGGACTGCCGGCAGAGCTTTTTAAATCCGGCGGCGGTGAGCTGGTAACATGCATGCACGATGATTGAAATCTGAGTGTCCTATCTCCCGTGCATAGGAAAGGCGAGCCAAGTGTGTGTACCAACTATCGCGGGGTTAGCATTTTACCCATCGCAAGATGGTAATGTCTAGTGTGTTATGTGAAAGATTAAGGCCATTCTGGCGAACCTGATTGGACCTTATCAGATATTCACGGTACGACACATCCTTGAAAAGACTCAAGAAAAGCACATCGACACCTACTATCTGTTTAACGATTACAAAGCTGCATTACAGAGTCCGATACGACAGAAATTGCTGGATGCCATGGCTGAGTTTGGTATCCCCGCGAAGCTAATACGACTTTGCGGGATGATTGACACGAAGTCTTTAGTTAAAATTGGCAAAAATCTCAGAGTCAGAGTCATTTTCTACCAAGCGAGGCTTTAGACAAGGCGATAATTTTTTCTGCGATCTCTTTAACATCATAATGGAGATGATCATGCGGAAGCCTGCAGTAAACAGGAATGGTACCATCTTCAACAAAAGTCACATGTTTCTCGCATATGCCGATGATATAGATATCATTAGCCGTGGATTGCGGGATGTTACTGAGGCTTTTTCCGCAGTTGGCGGAAGTGGGTCTGGTGATAAATGAACGTGAACGTTGACAACTATAACTTTGAAGTGGTAGATGAGTTTGTCTACCTTGGCTCCGCCATAAACAAAAATAATAATGACAGCCTGGAAATCAAAAAACGAGTATTGATCGCAAACAGCTGCTAATATGCGCTTAGCAACCGATTTAATGACAAAGCGCTCTCTCGAAGAACAAAGATCCAACTCTACCAGCCTCTGATCCTACCTGTCTTGCTCTACAGCGCAGAATAATGGGTAATGACACAAGCGGGTCATTATTTGGACCCATCATCGTTAACGGCGAGTACCGTCGTCGAATGAATCATGGGCCGTATGAGCTGTACAACGACATCGACGTAATCAAGCGCGTTCAAATACCCCGAATGCGTTATAAAGTGGGCAAAGTGGTACATTTGTATGGGAGGTACCATAAGGGGTGTGTCTAGACTTCCAATTTCTTTCTGCAAAACTGTTTCCTGATATAGCTTTACTAAATAAAGAATTTGGACACGATCGCGTTGGGTCTTTTAATAATATTAATCGATTTCTAAAGTGGGCGGTACCAGATGGGTATGGCAGGTACCAGTTGGCGTGTGGCTAGACCTCCAGTCTTTTCTCCAAACTCTATTCTGCTATAGCTTTACTAAATAAAGAATTTAGGTACAATCGCGTTGGTTTTATTGATATTAAGGCACCATCTCTAAATTGGGCGGAAAGGTACATTTCTATGGGAGGTATCAGAAGAGGCGTGACTAGACTTCCAATTTTTTTTCAAAACTTTATCCTGTTATAGCTTTATTAAGTACTGAATTTGGGTACGATCCCGTTGGGTTTATTGATATTATTACTCGATTTCTAAAGTGGGCGGAATTTATATTTATATAGGAGGTACCAGAAGGGGCGGGGCCATGTAGCCCATTTGTAATGCCGTAAGTAGTTTTGGGAAAATATTAACTCGTGCAAAACTTCAAAACATTTGGTTGCGCCTATCGAAAGTTATCGTGCGCACCAGCCGGACAGACAGACGGACATGGCTCAAACGATTAAAAAAGTCATGAATCGAATTTGGTTCAAAGAAACCTAGGGTCTTAAGTGACTCCTTCTATGTGTTTTTGTGTACTTTTGGGTCGTATCAAATGATATACCCTCCTACCCGAGGATGAGGGTATAAAAAAAGATATACAAGAAAGGGCACGGCATATAGGCAAATTCGGTCATTATTATGCGAGGCAACTGAAAGTGTTTGATAAATTGTTAATATCCTGGAGATTTCTGTCTTAAAATTATAGGAGAACTATAATTGTTCGGAAAATATGTAAATTTCGGTGTCTGGACATAACCCCCACGGACATAATCCCCAAAACGATTTTGGGGCTTATGTCCGGACAACTTGCCGGGTATAGCGGACATAAGCCCCAACAAATATAACGGACATAACAGCCAAACTAATTTTGCGACTTAAAGTAATTAAAAAGCTTGATGACGTTGATGAAGTGGATGTGGGGTTATGTCACGGCACCGTAAATTTCTATGGTAGTTACCGGTCCATATATTTTCTTTTCAATCCCCGTCTATGTTTTGGGAAAATATTGGTCTGTGCACTGTTTATAGATGATCCATAAATATTTACCAGTGTGTCTATCAGCCATCGCCCTAGACGTACGGACATGACTCAAACGAGTTAGAAAGTCATGCAACATAGTTTCAGCAGACTCAATTTGTTATTAAAAGCCATTACAATTGGGAGCACAAAAGTGGTATCACAAAGTGGACAATAATACTATGTATGAGTTCATCGTATTCGCCTATTGTGAAAGCTTATCTGAATCACCTGAATTTGCACCTTTTGCACACTGTGCCTTACTGATGAGTTTAAGTGCAAATTGCAATCTGCCAACAATTTACCACCTTTTTTAGTATCAGTTGTGAAATTCAAAAATTCTATTCTATAAAATCAACATTTTTCCAAGAGTATAAAGTCTTGTCAGCTGAGTTTCTTTTAAACTTTGAAAGGAATTACAAAAAATATAAAAAACAACCGATATAAAGACATCATTGTTAAACAAAGCCCAAAAAAGGCAATTTCCGCTGTAAATATTTCTATGGAAAAATAATATCAAACACATGCAAGCGTTCTAAAAATAAACATTCAGACAGGTGTGGGTCTTAAAAATCTATGAGGGCGGCTAAGTTAACATTGTATTTATTAACAATGTCCTGCAGCCCATCCTTTTGCATAAACGCTATCAACTCACTTTATCATCATTATTATCGTGGCAAAGTATAGAGCATCTTACAAAGTCATGCTATTTACGCTGCTATAAAGCGTCTCTTCTTTTTGTGGTCTTTATGACGGTGTCACGTCCCATCCTTAGCTCTGTCAAGAAAATGACATTCTTTCGCGGATGTTCGTCAGTAGCGTCGGATGTCACTGTACGCGACTCACTAACCACAAAATTGGCGAAATACAGCACACACTACAAGAAATCAGTTCTTCCTTTTTTGGTTTGTTAAACTGTGTTCAAGTGTGGCATTTTGCCAGTAGCAAAATTAACAGTTGCATTCTCTGAAGATGATGGTGCACCCGCCTGTTTCCAGGGTGATTTTCTCTTTCCACAGGAGACAACAAAGTGAGGGGCGTTTTTAAATAAAAATAACAATTATTCGTACATAAATTTTGGATATGAGCCAATGCTTAAAAGGATCATATTTTTTACAATAGACAATAAAAGGATTCTGGGATGTTTTCAATGTTCGTTGTTGAAATGCGAAATGATAAAAACAACAGAAACAAGTATCTCTTTACTGCGTTTGGAGAAATGTTGAAAATTATTGTAGAGGTCATTTAAAAAAAAACTTAAATGTGACGAAAATTAAATGTCGGGGACACATGATTGTTATTTCTCTTTCATTATGACAAAAGTTGATTTGCCCAATTCGCATAATTTATCAGGAAGCCGATTGAAGGTTTTAAAATCTCACAAAGGCACACGGGAATATCAGTTCTTGATTTAGCCATTTCAGTAACTTACGGCCATTTTCATAATGTACGATTACAAATTAACGTAAACTTTAACCGAAAGTTAGGCAAATCTGAATTTCACAAAGTACGATTAACTCTTAACCGACACTTTTAACAAAAGAGTTGCTTTTAAATCTAACCGAACCAACTACGCCGGCTAGCATGTTAATTGTAAGAAAATGACAAAGAGAACTTGGAAAAACAACATTTATACTTGTGCAATATTTTTATACTCTTCACCTCGTGCATGAAAAGTGTGGGTGTATTAATTTTGTTCTTCCATTTGTAACGTCCATAAGGAGGCGTGGTTACAATGGGACGTCCCCGCGATTACAGCCTCAGTTTTAGAGATATCGAGCTGAAATTTGGAATGCAAGCTTCTATCCTCAAACCGGACGTTAAGTTTTCAGATGATCGGCCCGATCTGTCAAAAACTACTCTCACCTCCCATACAAACTCCCCCTTTTGAGGTCTGTCCCTGCGAGTACATTAGTAGTTTAGGGGCAACCAAGCTGAAATTCCGTATGCGAGCTTCCCTGCACTAAGCGGAGGTTGAGTTGTAAGTTGAGACCGATCGGTCAAAATCTACTCCCATGCAAAATCCCTCTTTTTGGGGGTGTCCGTATGTTAGTCCCCGCGATTACAGCAGTACTTTAAGAGCAATCAAGGTGAAATTTAGAATGCAAGCTTCTATTCTCAAAGCGGAGGTTAAGTTCTCAAATGAGCCCGATAGGTCAAAAACTACTCCCACCTTCCATACTAACTCCCCCTTTTTGGGGTCTGTCCCTACGATTGCAGCTGTAGTTTAAGAGCAATCAAACTGACATTGTATATGGCAGGTTCCCTACTCTAAGCGGAGGTTAAGTATTAAGAAGAGACCGATCGGTCAAAAACTACTTTCACCACCAATACTAACTTTCCCGTTCGAGGGCCTGTCCCTGCCATTGTAGCCGTATTTTAAGAGGTATATACCTGACATTTTGTACGCAAGATTCTATCATCTAAGAAGAGGCTTCTTTCTAAGATGAGCAAGGTCGGTCAAGAACTATTCCCTCCTCCCATACAAACTCCCCCTTTTTAGGGTATCCTAACTGTCCCCGCGATTACAGCCGTAGGTAAGGAAATATGGGGCTGAAATTTGATATCCAAGCTTTTATCCTATAGTAAGAGCTTACGTTGTATGATGAGCTAGATCAGACAAATACTTCTCCCACCTCCCACCTTCTATCTGAAATTTGTGTATGCAAGCTTCTGTTCTCTAAGCGAAAAATTTCAGAAAAAAAATTATTGGGTAATAGTTACGTCCCCCTCTCATCAACCCTGTTTTGTGGTACAAAGTTTAATTTAATATAGTAGTAGTACAAATTACCAGTTTTATCACCATTTTTACAAGTGCTAGTTTTGTATTGCTATTGATAATTGCTAAGTTGGCTAATAACAAAAACGTGTCTCGAATAACAAAAATGCAGCTGATCCAGCCCTACCAGACCTCGGGCTGGATGAAATTTATTACATTAATAGAATAAATATCACCACTATACAGGAAATGAGATGGACGCGACAGGGATGCACACGGCGAAAGAACTGTGACATCTTTTCCAGCTGCCATGCAGAAAGACACGAATTTGGATGTGGTTTCATAGTCGGCAAGAGACTTCGACACCTTTTCTCGCGGTTTAACCCTGTAAGTAGCCACCATTCGCATCCAGGCGAAATATTTTTACATTACGCTGATTTGTGTACACGCTCCGACGGAAGATAAAGACGAGGCCTAAAACAAGGCGACGGCCTATCGTGCGATCTCATCAACATAGTGATGGAGAGGATAATGAGAAAAGCTGCAGTAAACACGAGTGGCACTATATTCAACAAAAGCCACATGCTACTCGCGTACGCTGATGACGTTGACATTATCGGTCGAAAACTGCGGGATGTGACTGCAGCCTTCTCAGGTATACAGAAGGAATCAGCGAAAATGGGTATAACGGTGAACGAGGACAAAACGAAGTTATTAGTTTCAACGAACA
The DNA here is from genome assembly GCA_964034835.1 of Muscina levida. NCBI lineage: Eukaryota > Metazoa > Arthropoda > Insecta > Diptera > Muscidae > Muscina > Muscina levida. The sequence continues at coordinate 82,646,259 of OZ035883.1, forward strand.
AAGAATCTACTCGTTTGGGAAACTGCGTGAACGTTGACAACTATAATTTCGAGGTGGTAGATAAGATAAGGTAGATAGGCTCCGCCATTAACAAAACAAATATGTCAGCCTAGAAATCCGGAGAAGATTCCTGCTTGCTTATAAATGCTACTACGGACTAGGCAAGCGATTTAATGACAGGTTCTGGCGGTATTCGAGAGAAAAATACTCCGTAAAATACTCGTTAACGGAGAGTATCGGCGTCGTATGAATCATGAGCTGTACGAGCTGTACACTGACATTGACGTGGTCAGACGCATTAAGGTACAGCGGTTGCGTTAGCTAGGTCATGTTGTACGCATGGACGAAAATGCTCCAGCTCGAAAAGTTTTCGACAATGAACTCGATGGACGGCGCAGAAGAGGGCGACCAAAACTCCGTTGGAAAGACCAGGTTACTGAGAACCTTACAAAACTCGGTGTGACTAACTGGAGAAGAAGCGCAGAAGATCGATGCGCTTATAATATTTTTCAACGTGCGGTATATAATCCACTGGGATTGCAAAGAAGTACCAGCTTAGTAAGTAATTAATAAAATAAATATTATATAAATCATGATATTGTCGCTGCCAAATGTTCATTACAATTGAATTATGATTCTTTATATAATGTACTGAATATTTCTAAAGCATTCACACCCTTTCCAAGTGAAAAATTTGACTCAATTCATACTTACAAAAAATATATAAAGGGTGATTTTTTAGCTATCGTCTTTTTGGAACGTACGTTTCGTGTTTTGTTTCACTGTAAAACCTCTTCAGTTTGGTCTATAACACAGTAGCACATTTTCCTACTTCAAACTCTTGAACCAATTGAAACCCACAAAATCTGAAAGCTTATGATAGTAGAAGAAAAACCCTAACTGGGTTTTGAATTATTAGCTAAGGTTTTCTTTTAATTCATTTTTTAAGTTTTCGACCGAGAGGGTGATTTTTGTAGTCTATCGGCCTTATTCATAAAAACTTATAAGAGATTTATAAACCATTTTTAAGCAATTTTCGAGAAAACAATATTCATAAACGATTCACATCTTCAATAAGTTAAAGTAGGGTTGTGTCTACTTTAAGCATGCTATAACTTGACGTTTGTACAATTTATTGCATATTTATGAATTTGAGATCTTTATTTTGAGTTTTTTGGCATTTTTCCTATTGGAAAGAGTTGTTGCATGCATTCATTGTGTAGGAAATTTTCTTCTTAATCATTGCGCACATAGAAAAGTATCTAAATAGACACTTTTCATTCATGAAAACCATTTTGAAAACTATTTCTCCAAAATTCTTCAAAAATAATTTGTAAATAATGAAATAATATTCGTGATGTATAAACAATCAAAACAAGAAAACAATGTAATCGGTATCCGATTATAATTTCAACATGAGGAAAAGAAAATCAAATTTTTCAATATAATTTTGATTTTAACGTCTTTCTTATCATCATGAGAATCGTAGTCAATGAAAAATTGAGCTATAATAATGTTCATAGCTATTATAAGTGCAAATACATATTTGGTATCCGATTATAAAGCTGTTTTTTAACATCAGTAACGACCAATAACAGTCGGCGTTGCCACCTTAACACATAAAGCTAAAGTGCTGATAAAAAACGTTTATGAATACAATTTCTTATTAAAGGTTTTTTAGAGCTAAAGAATACTTTAGCTAGAGAACGCTTCATACCTACTTCAGAAAATTTTTATGAATATGGCCGTGTATCTCGTTTTGTAGTCTATATTCCAAATAAAGCTTTTCTCGCTTCAGCAAATTTTTAGCTTTTAATCAGATCTAAAAATTATGCCTTGAGATAAAATCAAGAAAACAAAAACATCTTACTCAAAACAGCAAAACTGTACAGAAATCACTTTTAATTGTACGTATATCGAAATTAAAAATGCTATGCTTTTTAAAATGAAATAGTAGATACAAAATAGAAATAAATCAAAAATCAATAAAAATCTATGATGACATTTTACGACTTTTTACATTTTTGTTGTTTTGAGTGAGATTATGTTGTGTTTTTGATTTTATCTGAAGGTTAAATTTTTAGATCTGATTAAGAGCTAAAATTTTACCAAAGAGAGACATCAAAATTTTGAATAGTTCACAAGATATAGCCTTAAGAATCAGTACATGATTTTTGAACTTTCAAAAATGAATAATAAAAAAACCTTAGCTAATAATTCAAAACCCAGCTAGGGGTTTTCTTCTACCATCATAAGCTTTCAGATTTTGGCGGTCTCAATTGGTTCAAGTTTTACTGCTGCACTGTGTAATTTAACCATGAATCGTCTTACAGACGAACAACTCTTGCAAATTATTGAGTTTTATTATCAAAATGCGATGCTCATTTTTGGCTCAATGGGACCGTAATAAGCAGAATTGTCGATTTTGGAGTGAAGATCAGCCAGAAGCGTTGCAAGAGCTACCAATGCATCCAGAAAAAGTCACAGTTTGGTGCGGTTTATGGGCTGGTGGCATCATTGGATCGTACTTCTTTAAAGATGATGCGAATCGTAACGTAACTGTGAATGGTGAGCGCTACCGTGAGATGATATCCAACATTTTTTTGCCCAAAATGCAACAGCTAGACTAGCATGACATGTGGCTTCAACAAGACGGTGCCATATGCCACACAGCACGCTTAACAATGGACTTATTGAGAGGCGAGTTCGGTGAACATTTTATTTCACGTTCGGGACCGGTCAATTGGCCGCCTAGATCGTGCGATTTAACGCCTTTGGACAATTTTTTCTGGGGCTATTTTTAAGTTCATGTCTATACACATATGCCCGCTTCAATTGACGCATTGATAGACAACATTGAAGCATTTATTCATGAGATACCGGCCAAAATGTTGGAAAGAGTATGCCAAAATTGGACTAAGCGGATGGACCATTTGAGGCGCAGTCAGAGAAAACATTTGTATGAAATAATCTTCAAACATTAAATTATTTGGACCGTACTATTGATTTAAATAAAGATTTCATGAATTTTTCTGAATTTTATGTGTTTTTTTTTAAAACGTTCCTATAGCTCTTAAAAAATCACCCTTTACATGTAGAACTGTTGGGCAAATTCGGTCGTTTATATGGGAGATACCAGAAGGGGTGTGTCAAATGTTTCGGTTTTCTAAGGATTTGTCTACTATTGCAAGATAAATAAGCTGACTAAATTCAAATATCGTTCAGTTTTCCGTTTAAAAGATATGTAACAATTATTCATTATCCAAAATTACTTAATTTTTGTATGGCAGGTGCCAGAAGGGTGAGGCAATTGTGATTCAAATACCATACTTAATCCTTTTCACACAACTGCAATAGTAAATGATCTTCAACCGAACTATGTAACAATAATCATAATTCATTCAGATTAATTAAACAACAAGAGCAATGCGAAACATTTTCATCAATAACTTTCGTTGCAGGGCGAAGTCTGCCGGGTCAGCTAGAGTATACTAATTATAATTTTTATTTGCTATTTTGTTAGGAACTTGAATTCATACATAAAAACCATAAACTTGTTTCCCTTTGCATTCCATAAGTGAATTATGAGAGAGCGTGCTGCATTAGTTATCTTAAGACATGATGACATTTCAAAGTTTGCTGTTACAATTTAACCTCAATAATTAAACGGGCCGGAGTTTGGGCAACGTTGATTTATAAAACAGCACAGTTGCAGCATAAGCTGCATTCTTAGTGTAGTTATATCATCTTTGATTACATGATAGCACTTCGTTCTGTTTGCCTTTGTTTTCCTTTTCCGTCTGTAATATCCGCTCACAATTACTACTTTATGCAATAAAATCGATTCAATATGCATCGGCACGCATTAATTGACCACTTGCGCGTATATTTGTGCACTGGCTCATTAATTCATAACAACGTAAGAGTTTGCTGTTATTATTCGTAATTTCAAGCGTAAGAGGATCATCATTTATGATAGACATACATAAGTATGATTCGGAGGAGGTACAATTACAATAAATATATCAATGGAATTAATTTTTATACGGTAATATATGCTAGGTATGATATAGGTTTATGTCCAAAGCTGTATTCTGCCCAAAATGCGTTTATCGTATCGATGTAGTTATTATTCAAACCCAAATAACATATCTAGAATGAAAATTCTATAACTAGGAAAAACAATTATTTGGAAAGTATTCTGATTTAATAATGTTTCTACTATTTTTTTTTAAATTTTTAAAATTAAAATTAATTCATTTGTTTATTAGCTCCCTTTGGTTGCCAATAAACAATTGGGAATGGGGGATTTTCTAATTTGACTATTTCTGATCGTTATTTATCTGGTAATAACCAGGAACTCTCCACTGAACGGATGTTCAGTCGTAGCAAATGTGAGAAGGCGCCATGTTGAGTAATCTAAATGGCAGCGCCAAGAAACTAGTATTGGACAGGGCGGCCTAATAAATCACTCTCCTTATTATAATGAAAACACAAAGAAAAGAAAAAACAGGAACCCCCAAATTTTGACGACCCCCGCAAATGTTATAAGGACATTAAAATTATTCTGGGAGAGTTTAATGCAAAAATGGGAAGGGAAGGTGATCTTGGCTCAGCAGTCGGAAAATTTAGTCTACACAACAACATCTCCTATAACGGATTCAGACTGGTTAGTCTCGCGTCGCCAAGAAACATGGTAGTGAGTGAAACCAGATTCCCGCATAAATATATCCACAAGGCAACCTGGATATCCCCTTATCAAAAGACAAAAAACCAGATTGTTCACGTGATAATCGATGGAAGGCAAGTCTCAATCGTTATGCGTGTGATGCGCCGTGCAAACATTGACTCGGATCACCTCCTAGTCGCAGGAAGGAAGCTGGACACCACAATGCTGCAGACCACCGATGTAATTAATGCATACATAAGCATGCTGTGACGGAGCATTATAATGAGAAGATAAGGGAGATGACACGCCTATTCAGGCGGAAAAGGCGAGCCAGGATATCGAAAATTACAGGGTGAAGGCCGAAAGTTTTAGCAAACGGTAAAAAGTATAGCTTTTGGAATAGGGATCCCCACCTGTAAGGACGGAGACGGAAATATAATCACGGACACTCAGAGTGTGCTGCATATATGGAGGGACCACTTTTGTTCTCTTCTCGTTCCCGAAAGCAGCATAAGTGACTTAATCAGGCCAATCATCGGCGATGGAGTTGATGGTCACCATTGAACTAAAACGACATCAGTACTGCAATTGCATGGCTTAACCCGTAAGAAAGTTTTAGTCGGGCAACCCGACTTACATATACCCTCACCCTCAGTAAAACAAAAAATTGTCTGTTATATTCATATTATTACTCGATTTCTAAAGTGGGTGGAGTGGTACATTTGTATATTAGACTTCCAGTTTTTTTCTCCAAAACTTTGTCCCGTTGCAGCTTCACAAAATACAGAATTTGGGCGCGATCATGTCGAGTGTATTGATATTATTACTCCATCTTTAAAATGGGCGGAGTGCTACATTTGTATGGGCGGTACCAAAAGGGGTTTGTCTAGACTTTCAGTTATTTACTCCAAAACTTTTTCCTGCTTTAGCTTTACTAAATACAGAATTTGGATACGATCGCGTTTGGTTAATTAATATTATTACTCGTTTTCGAAAGTGAGCGGAATTGTACATTTGTATGGGAGGTACCATAAGGGGCGTGGCTATTCTTCAAGTATTTTCTCCAAAACTCTATTATTACTCCATCTCTAAAGTGGGCGGAATGAAGTATTTGTATGGGAGGTACCAGAAGGGGTGTGACTAGACTTCAAATTTTTTTTCTAAAACTTTTTCCTGTTATAGCTTTACTAAATACAGAATTTAGGTACGTACTACGAATCCGTTATTATTACTCGATTTCTAAAGTGGCGGAATGATGTATTTGTATGGGAGGTACCAGAAGGGGCGGGCCATGTAGCCCATTTGCAATCCCGTAAGTAGTTTTTTGGAAATATTAACTCGTGCAAAATTTCAAAACATTTGGTTGCGTCTTTCGAAAGTTAACATGAACACCAGCCGGACAACCAGACAGACGGACATGGCTCAAACGCCTTAAAAAGTCATGAATCGAATTTGGTTCAAAGAAACCTAGGATTCAAAGTGACTCCTTCTATGTGTTACACTTTTGGGTCGTATCAAATGATATATACCCAAATCCCTAAGGGTAATGGTATACAAAAATTGGAAGTCTAGCCACGCTTTTACTCAATCAATACTTAATCGATTCAAATGTATCAGTGATTAAGCATCTCTGATCGTGGTCTTACACCCCTTCAGGCAATCTTACTTTATAAATTTAATTTAATTTCAAACAGAACTCCTTGAAAATTGTGGAACAATTTCACTCAAAACATTTTAAAATTTGACACACCATAGTTGGTGTTTTAAAGTGCTCACACGAATAGCCCTACATATAGTAGAGACACAAAAAGCCTCAATCATATCGAAACATCTCAGTTTAGAGTCAATTGGAGTGCCTAGTAAAAGCTTTCGAAAGAGCTGACGTTCAGATTCTTCAATAAACTGTAGGACACGTTGTGTGAGTCTAAAAATAGAAGCGTTTTAATTCAAAGTAATGCGAGTAGCTCTTCCATATCTGATGCATGGGATGTAATGAAATTATAAGTTTTTTTATAGCCAAAGAAGAAGGACAAAAGGGTTTCTCTATGTGATACATATAAATGAGCGATATTGCCACACGCTTCATCGGCCTCCGATAACAAAGTATTTAATATTTCATTTGTCAAGGGTAATTTTCTACGGTTTTCCAATGTTTGCCCACACCACCCACCATTTGGGTGATAATCGCGGTTTCAAGACTTCAAGTTGCAGGCACCTTTTGCATAAGTTTTTTCTATTTCTGGACCAAATCATATATTGTGCTTCTTGTGCAATGACAATTATTACTTTGTTCATACATTTCTGGCAACACAACTAAATTACATTTGCTACAAGTTAAAAATAGAATGAGCAAAAATAATACGACTTATCAATTATAACTTTTGTTATGTTACATTTATAGTGATGTTTAAGCTGTGCAGTCATAGACATGATTTTGCTCAAATTCATTCCTCGCTAGGAGAAATGATCTCAATTGCCAGTAGCTGCTACTCCTTCTCCTTCAAACTTTACAAACATAAGATATTTTTGTGTGGTACTCTGAGGCAGACATATCTCCCACAGTACGTACATCTAAATTGTGCCATGTTGGCTTTAGGAAACCTGTTATTTTTTTACTTTTTGCAGTAATTATTAGGATTCAGTACCAATAATTTTCACACTTTTATTTTTGTCATATAAAAACAATAAGTAAAATTTGTTGTACAAAATATTTTTTTTAACGTTTATTTGTTTTTTGTTCTATTCTTGATACGGAAAAACAAAGAAATATTATTGTATTGTAAAGTTTTGAAATCATAAAAATGTCAATTGCAAAAATTGACTAATACCACATAAACAATAGGAAACATTTTATTTCAATATGAACTGAGCCACATCGGAAATATTTCTCCCCCTGTTGTTATAAGGCCATATAAATACAAATAAAAGTTGCTAAGTGTGTGTTAAGAAACACCACAACAGCAAATATTTGTTAAAACTCATGCCCAGAAATTTTGCTTAACATTTCTACGTATCCATAGGTTGGCAATTAAATGTGTGGAAAGAAATTAAATTGGAGTATTTAAAAAATTGGGTTTTAACATAACATATTTGTCGCGTACAAATTTAAGAGAAATTGAAGTATTTTGTGAAAATTATATGACACTTATACACTATTTTATATATCATCCCAAATTTCTCTGTGTGTTCTACGGTTGACATAAGCATCAGACTGATTGATTTCTCTGCGGCCAAAAATATGGTGGTTACCAGCACTAGATTTAGCCATAAAAATAGTCATAAATCAACATGTTTATCTCCAGATCAATTGACGAGGAATCAGATAGAGCACGTGTTAGTCGATGGAAGGCACGCATTGAGTGTTCTGGACGTACGAGTGATCAGGGATGCGAACATGCGGTCTAATAAACATATTAACCAGTAAGAAAGTTTCAGTCGGGCAACCCGACTTATATATACCCTCACCCTCAGTAAATCATACAATTTTCTATTATATTAATATTACTACTCGATTTCTAAAGTGGGCGGAGTGGTACATTTGTATGGGATGTACAAGAAGGGGCGTGTTCAGACTTCCATACTTTATAACAACTTTATCCTGTTATAGCTTTACTAAATACAGAATTTGGGCACGATCGCGTTTTGTGTATTGATATTATTACTCCATCTCCAAAGTAGGCGGAGTGGTACATTTGTATGGGGGTACCAAAAGGGGCGTGTCTAGACTTCCAGATTTTTCCCCTAAACTTTACCCTGTTACAGCTTTTCTAAAAAAAAGAATTTGGGTACGATCGCTTTGGATTTATTGCTATTATTACTTCATCTCTAAAGTGGGCGGAAGGGTACATTTGTATGGGAGGTACCAGAAAGGGCGTGGCTAGACTTCCAATTTATTTTCAAAACTTTATTTATCCTGTTATAGCTTTACTAAGTACTGAATTTTGGTACGATCCCGTTGGGTGATTGATATTATTACACGATTTCTAAAGTGGGCGGAATGATGTATTTGTGTGGGAGGTATCAGAAGGGGCGGGGCCATGTAGCCCATTTGCAATACCGTAAGTATTTTTGGGAAAATATTAACTCGTGCAAAATTTCAAGACATTTGGTTGCGTCTTTGGAAAGTTATCAAACGATTTACAAAAGTCATAAATCGAATTTGGTTCAAAGAAACCTAGGGTCTAAAGTGACTCCTCCTATGTGTTACACTTTTAGGTCGTATCAAATGATATATACCCTCCTACCCGTTGGGTGAGGGAATAAAAATGTACATATTAATTTCCATCACAGACAAGTAAGTGTACTGCTGTTGAAAAGCACAAACATTGCACACGAAACTATGCAATTACATTAAACACCGTATGAAAGAATGAGACAGCCATTCGACATCGACATAACTAACTAATTTGTGAGTGCAAGTTCGTCGGCGCGACGCTCGAGGTTCTTGTTTGTTATCGTTCGTTTCGTGATCATAACATCGTATGTTGAAAAGTGTGAGATTCTTGGTAAAAGGTAAGTAATTAATAATGATTTGTTAAAAGTTCTGAAATATTTTTTTAGTTATTTATATTTTTTACAACGAGTTTTGGCGTTATTCATTGGCAGTTATTTAAAGAGAAAACGGGTAAGTTATATTGTATGTCCGTATATCGCTCATTTGCTGAAAGACCGTCATAATTTAAAAAACTTGATTTTTGAGTTAATGTGTAGAATTGTTCATTTCATCATACTCCATGTTGTGTAAAAAATTCATGTTAATATCTTTTATACACTCCGCCTGAGAGCTATTTGAATTCCCCCATTTCGTACAAGTTGTGTGTAAATTAAAAACTTTAAACGCGTTTATCTCGGAATCGATTTTTTTTTGAGTTATGTCGGTCTTGCAGCAAATGAGCGATATGTATGGTCGGCGAAAATTGCAAGGCAATTTGTAATTGAGTTGCTTTTGAAGCAGCAATTGCAAATCAATCCTAGAATGAATTCAAGTTTGCAATTAAAGTTTCAAAAATAATTCAACTACAAATTGCTAAATTTACATTAGATATAACTAACTATTGTTGGTTTACCAGGTCACACAGGTGTCGCCGAAAAAATTGCAGTTGCTGTTGGCTGAAGCTGTGGGAAATTACCTGTCCATAAAGAGGTAAGTTCACTTCGTGTAGTGGATGTGCATTTGTAGTATAAGTGTGGCTGTGCATGAAATTACAAGTGAGAAGTGAAATTAGTAACTAGTGTTCAAAATTAATTTCAATTTGTTAATGCTATTTAAGCTAGTTTCTATTTAGATTTAAAATAAATTAATTTTAAAATGTAAAGGAATTTAAGTTTCAAATCAGTTTTATAATAAAAATTTGAAAACCAATTTGAAATTAGTATTTCGATTAAAATTTCGAATTTAATGCCAAGAACAGGCTTCAATTCAAATTACAAATTGACAATAGTTGTTGAATTTTTAACTTCGGTGTAAACGACAATTAAATACCAATTTTAAACTGTACTTCCTGTACATTTTATAGTTTATTTATTATAAACCAGATTGGTAACTTAAGTTTAAATGGCGTTTACAAATTGAAATAAATTTTTCAATATCAAATTCCAATTTACACACTAGTCACTAATTGGAATTTAATTTGTGATTTATTGTGCATATATATGCAAATTACAATTTTAAATTAATATTTGTATACAGAATTCCTATTACAAATAGTAATTACAAATATAAAATCCAAATTTCAATTTATTTTAAATTTAAATGACATTTAAAAATGCTAATATGTATAAATTAAAAAGAATTAAAATGTTTTAAATTTGGAATTCAATTTCAAATTGAATGTAGTAATTAGTATTTGTTATTAAAATATAATGTTCAAATTACTTTATTAAATTTTAAATTAAAATGCACATTCGACACTTTTTACCCTTTTTAAATTAGACTGGCATTTTATAATGTGATTACAATTGTAAATACAATTTTGTAATTAGATATATAATAAATAATCTCAAACTGTAAGAAATTAAAATTAAAAATTAAAATTGCCGTTAAATTTAATTAAATAAATTTCTAATTCGTAATTGGAGTTAAGATTAAAATAAATAAATGAAATCTGAATCTAAATTTAAATTCAAATACTAAGTATCTATTTCAATTGAAACTGCAATTACTTATTCAATAATTTCAAATTTTAATTTAAATGAAAAACATAATTGTATCTTTGAATACCTAGTCCAAATAAAAATTGAAATTCAAATTTGTTTGACATATATCAGTAACTTATTTAAAACACAATTTTAATTACAACTTCTAGTTTCAAATTTATGTGGTATAATAATTCACCAAAACTAATACATCATATTTAAAATTAAATTTGAAAGTCTAAAATAGTTTCTAACATATAATCAAATTGCAAAGTTGCAATTAGTAATCTGAAAATGAAATTTGATAGTAAAATATGAATTAACATTTTTAAATGTCATTTAAATTTAAAAGTTTAGAATGTTTGTAATATAAAATTGAAATTTGAAAGTAGTATTTGTAATTTGAATTTAAAATTTACTACCATTAAACCTGAGATTTGAAATTGGGTTAAAAATAAGTGAATTCCTAATTGTAATATAATTTAAAATTGAATACAAGTTTGAAATTCAAATTAAGAACTATCTTTAAAAATGGAAATAAAAATTTTATATTATTTCGAATTTGTCTTAGGAATTTGAATTGAACTATGTTATTGGTGTTTGAATTAGGTTTTGAAAAATAAATTCGAAGAAGTATTTTTGACATAAATTTTTATTGGCAAACTTTGGCAAGAGAAAATAAAACAATGCGGTTATAAATTTTTAATTCCTTATTTTTTGTAAGTCGATGGTTTCGAAATACATAATTCACCGAGATAGTATACTTCTAGCCTTTTAGGGGTATACTATGCATTTCCAACGGCTCCAAATTTATTATAATTAAGGCTTCAACACATTGCTGCGTGGTTTAAATCGGCTGACGTGAAAAATTTTGGTAACGACAATTGTTTTCTTAAATTAATCCAAATTTTAAATAATTTGGAGCAATATAGTATATAAATTAATGTACAATCGGGTGTAAAATTAATTTATTTCAGTTTGGGTTCAATTGTTGGAGATAATTTGGCTCTTAATAACATTCTAGGATTTACCCGTTCATTTTCCGCAAATAATTACTACTGAGTATGCAAAATTGAAAATAATGATGCTAAAACCGCGTTTAAAGAAGATTGTTAAAAATTAGGAAATATTGCTAATTACGATAGTGCTGCCCTTTTAAACGAACCGGAGAATAATGGTGTTAGATTGATTTGTTTGAGAAAGTGCTAAAGTATGACATATGCCACGTAGTTACAAATTTAATTAATAACAAATGTTTTGATTTGGAATATTTAAATATTCGTAAAGTGCATTTTAATTACGGAGAAACCGAAAGCTGAAACAAATCACCTGCAATTCAGTTACATTATCTGAATTGTTTTAGTTTAAAACTGTCAGGAAGGGAAATGATGATGTTCATTCACTATTTTCCACTAATGGTAGGATATTTAGTACAGGAAGACAATGAAGTTTGAAAGTTTTTAATAAATTTAATAAAAATGGTAGATATATTACTTTTGAATGAAATAGTAAGCCTGGACTTATTTAACCTTCAGCAGTACATAGAATACCATAACAAAGAATACGTTAGGATCTTTTCTGATACCCTTATTTTTTGGAAAATTCAATTTTTGTCCCGGGAATTCTCGGGACAAAAACACTAGGTGCCACCTTTGAACCCAGCTATTTTTGAAGTATATACCGAAACTAACAAAATCCCTAAAGGAATGGCCCCATCACATCGAAACATTTTTTTATGGATACTCCAATATTTTCACCCCAACACGATTTTTTGACCATTTTTACGGAGTCCATATTTCATAAACCGTTCGAAATTTTTTCTTGTTGTCTTCAGCAAAGTTGTAGATCTAAACCAGAGCAAAAAAAGCCTCAAATAGTCCGACCCATAAATATTGCATTCAGTGGATGTAAATTGCAAAAATATGGGAAAAAAGGCAATTTTTTCATGATGTTTTCACCATAAAATTTATTTCGTGGCGTATGATTTACGTGAAATATTACTTATGATAATCATAATTTTATGGTGAAAACATCATGAAAAAATATAAATTTTTCCTATATTTTTGCAATTTACATAAACTGCATAACATTTTTTTGCCGAAGACAAAAATAAAAAATTCCGAACGGGTTATGAAATATGGACTCCGTAAAAAGGTAAAAAATCGTGTTGGGGTGAAAATATTGGAGTATCCATAAAAAAATGTTTCGATGTGATGGGGCCAAGTCCTTTGGGAATTTTTGTAGTTTCGGTATATACTTAAAAAATAGCTGGGTACGAAGGTGGCACCAATTTATGTGTTGCACTGTGTTATTATTGTTTTTGTATATTAATCTTAACATTTAATTTCCTTTTTTTATATTATTTTGTATGTGTAAAAGTATTTTAAACTTTCAAAAATATTTATTGTAATTTATTCATATTGTTCATTGGATTAACATTTATTCGAACTTTTAACTACTTAAACTCTTTTTTATACTTCTTAGGTATTCGCAATGGAACAACATGTACCAATTTTTAATACAACATGAATATATATCTTATCATTAAAACAGGTTTTAACATTTTCTAAATAAAGAATGATTACGACACACAGTGGGGAAAAAAAAGTTTTTTTGGACATTTGAAATTTTAGGCCGCAATTCTTGACCGATTTTCAAAATTCTTTTTTTGTATTATTGGAAACAAAATTGTGCACAGAATGTACGTTTTTTTTAATTCTGAATTCCTTACCGTTATTTTTTTAAAATTTGTCAAATTCGATGAAAAAATAATTTTTGACTTTATTAAATGAAAAGCACACTACTTAGCCTACTTGTAAACATAAAGTTTTACTTTGTCAGAAGTTTGGTACATATGCAAAAAAATTGCACGGCGACCTTCACCGACTTGGGTTATTTTTTACATACGACTTTCCTAAAACTTTTCCAGGTTATAAATTAAGTTTTGTTCTAATCGGATAATTATTATGAGCAGGACACCGAGTTAAAGTGTGAAAATAGTGCCTTCAAATATTTACTTGCAGTTGAGCCAAAAAAAATGTTTTGTCTTATGTTTTCATTGAGTTTATTTCGTAACATTTGTTCACATTAATTAAGGTCAGTTTGAAATTTTTAGGACACGTAACACAAAAAATATTTGACTTAAAGTCAAAAATTATTTTTTCATCGACTTTGACAAATTTTAAAAAAATAACGGTAAGGACAATTTTGTTTCCAATAATACAAAAAAAGAATTTTGAAAATCGGTCAAGAATTGCGGCCTAAAATTTCAAATGTCCAAAAAAACTTTTTTTTCCCCACTGTGCGACACCACAAAAACTTTTTTTTAAATATCGTTAATAGTTTCTATGGCCTGTTAACATTTTCATTATAATTTAAATAAAATCTTAATATTTTTTTATTAAACTATTTAAAACAACAAATAACTAAAATATATCACAATGTTTGTTAATGGAATTGTTTCAAAATGTTTTCAAATAAACTACTTATTTTTACAGCTTTGTCTTTCGTTTTGATAATTTATTATCTAATATGAAGCAATTGATGGGGTACAAAAAATATAAGTTCGGACGAACTAAAATGTGGTAAATTGGAATTCCATAATAGAATAGATAAACTTGAGCCGAGTGAACTCAAATATAGTGCGATTCGTCTTACAATATAAGAGATTTATCTTTATATTGGATATGCTTAAACTCAATTTGAGGACAATCAAACTTAATTTAAGAAACGTTTAGTTGTACATTTAAGTATATTCTCGCAATTTTCAAGAAATCATACTTGTCTTAATCCCTTTGTGACTTCAATTAAGGGAAAAAAGTCTGGACAAACTTAAATGTGATAAATTTATATTCCATAATAGGACAAATAAACTTGAGAGTGGTTGAGGGTTAACTCAAATATAGTACGTTCAGTCTTACAATGTAAGACATTTATGTTTATATTGACTATGAGTAAACTCAATTTGAGTACAATCTGACCAAATTTAAGAGTTGTTTAGTTGTACATTTAAGTAAATTCTCGCTAGTTCTAAGAAAGCATTCTTGTTTTTACTTTGTTGTGACTTCAATTTAGTTCAACTATACTAAATTGCACTACGCATTAACATTAACGCATTTTGTACTTAAATGTAGTTTAATTTGCATTAATACAGAGAAAATTCGGACTTCAATTTAGAAAATTTGCTTTGTAGGAAGTCACATATTTCTTTTTTTGAATACGATGCAAACTTCCGTGATTGCCTCGTTTACCTATTTCAAGTCAATTTGTGGTTGACTTCAGGAAATTTTCTGAATATCGGTAGTAAAATGAAACATCAGTGAAACATCATTTAGCCTTATTTTATAAATTTTTTACTTAAATCGTATCAAAAAAAAAAACTACGAATGAATAAGTGCATACTTGTTATAGTATATGTCAACTAACATTCAGTAACTTTAATTTATTTTTATTCCAAATACATATATTTGAATGTAGTTACAACTTTACTAAAATCAAGTATGAAATTAATTCAATCTAAATAAAAAAAATACTTGGCTCCGAATCGATAGCCACTTTTACTCAATTTTAGTAAATATTTCCCTAAATTTAGTATATGTTTCTCCTAGTGCGAACTTATATGTAATACATATGTACTACTTTTGATTCAAAATGTGTTGTACTCAAAGCAAAGAAATGTATACTATATTTTAGTTCGCATTTTAGACTTATATTAAAAAAATTTGCAAACTCAATTTGAGTACTGATTTACTTGGCGCCATATGAATACTCATTTTACTCAATTCTAATTCAATTTTCCTTCAATTTAGTTCACTTTTTTTCTGAGTGTAAAGAGAACAGAGGCTCCGAGTGGCAAACACCCAGCGGTAAAAATACCCATTTTGTAATCGCTGATGTCAGCTATATTTAGTAGCAATCAGTGGTGGGGGAGTGTCATATGCCGTTTAATCGATGCGGTTTGCCTTTCATTGCAAAACAATTAACAACGTTTCATTGAAATACTTATGAAATACCATACAAAACATTTGTATGGGAGGTGCCAGAAGAGGCATGGCTAGACTTCCAATTTTATTATCCAAAACTTTATCCTGATATAGCTTTATAAATACAGAATTTGGGCACGATCGCGTTATTTGCCCCCCGACAAAAACTATTCGCAATTTTTTGTAGCGAGCATTTTAATCGGTTAAGGATTTACTAGCTCTTTAGCCTCCAAATAAGGTCCACTCCAATTTTTACCTGTCATTCCGATGCACAGTGGTTCCTTTTTGGTTTTTTTTGGAATTAATTCTGTAACTTTTGAACGGATAATGGTATCTTGATGAAATTTAAAATAGTTAAAGCTGAGGTGTTTTTGAGATGATTTGGAAATATTCGGCTCCCGAGGTAGTGTGGGGGCCACTGCGTGGCCCTCCAAAGTTGGTCACCTCGGGTGTTTCAAAATTTCAAATGCTTGAGGAATGTGCATTTATGAACCGATTTGTAAGATTTTTAGCATTTAGATAGTGCTTCGAAAAACCTTCAAAAAACATGCTTACATGCACATATTATCTCATTTAGGTCAAGAGATATTTGAGAAAATAAAAAAAATTGTGTCATTTTTGGACGAGGTTGATTTAGTATTTTTAAGGGTGTGAGCTCAGTTTTTCCTTGATTTTAAAGATATTTATATCGTTAGTTAGCTTATAAAATTCTGAATGAAATTGCTGAAAAAATAATTCAAATATTTTGTTCCAATCAAAAGTTATAAGCATCGCAAGTAAAAGTTTCCAAAAAAAGGCATATTTTTACTGTTTTTTTGCAAAAAGGCGACTACATTCTTTCGTTTGTAAAAAAAATATTTCTTCCGCGAAGTGGCAATTTCTTTATTATTCCTCATAGAAATATTGATGCAGATGCATTTAATGCTAATTTGTATGGGAGGTACCAGAAGGGGCCGGGCAAGCGGACCCATTATTTCGGTATATACTACACGCTGTCAAATAATAATACCACCCAAATTTTAGCTTCGTAGAGCCCTCCATCAGGAAGTTAGTGACAATATAGTTGTTTTAGTGAAATAGGTAATTTTGTATGGGAGGTACTTGAGGGGGCGTGGCAATTTCGCCCATTTTCCAACCAACATCGCGACTAGTGAATTTTATGCCACTGGTAAATTTCTATTGAAATTCATTAATAACTACTTCATTTATCGTCGTAACCATTTACCCAGCCGGCCAGACGGACATAGCTTTATTGGGTTAAGAAGCCCCGAAACTTATTTTTTCTGAAGGAATCTAGGGTCTCAGTTATATGCACTGATGGGCTTAACTTCTTCAAGTATAAAATTATATATTTCCTCTTCGATGTTACTGAGATTATACAAATTTTGTTCAAAATTTGTTAAAAATGGTAATAATAACAATAAAAAGCAGCAAAAACATATGAATATTGCATTAAAAATCAAAAATATAACTTTAAAAATAATTTTGCTGGATATTTTTATGCAATAAGAGAAATTTTTCGTAATTTGTCTCTCATTCCTGTGTATAGGGATTTATAAATCATAAATAACTTAATTAAAGAGTCTATGGGCTTGTAAGATTTATTTATAAGTAACGACTCCATAATAATTTTTTAGTCTCATGTGTACTAAAAATTTCTCTTATTGCATAAATATTTTAAGCAAAATTATTTTTTAAGTTATAAATTTGATTTTTAATGCAATATTAATATGTTTTTGCTGCTTTTTATTGTTATTATTACCATTTTTAACAAATTTTGAACAAAATTTGTATAATCTCAGTAACATCGAAGAGGAAATATATTATTTTATACGGGAAGAAGTTAAGCCCATCAGTGCATATAACTGAGACCCTAGATTCCTTCAGAAAAAATAAGTTTCGGGGCTTCTTAACCTAATAAAGCTATGTCCGTCTGGCCGGCTGGGTAAATGGTTACGACGATAAATGAAGTAGTTCTTAATGAATTTCAATAGAAATTTACCAGTGGCATAAAATTCACTAGTCGCGATGTTGGTTGGAAAATGGGCGAAATAGCCACGCCCCCTCAAGTACCTCCCATACAAAATTACCTATTTCACTAAAACCACTATATTGTCACTAACTTCCTGATGGAGGGCTCTACGAAGCTAAAATTTGGATAGTATTATTATTTGACAGCGTGTAGTACATACCGAAATAATGGGTCCGCTTGCCCGGCCCCTTCTGGTACCTCCCATACAAATTAGCATAACCTTTTATAGATTATTGTAGCCAAAAACCACATTTTTGCTCTGATGTTAACAAAACTTTGCACATCTTAGTTTTTTTACACTATTATGATGTGGTAACAAAACTAAGCATATCGGTTCAGATTTAGATATAGCCCCCATATATTTGTGTGTTTCACGATATATACTTTTATTACGGATGTAGTGAAGTTTGATTATAATTATAAAGAATAATTAAACTCTTGACATACAAGTATTGCATATCAATGGAAAGGGAATTACATAAGGTTTAATAATTTACAAAAATTAATTAAAAGCACATTTTATTTTGGACATAATTCTGAGTCAAATATAAAATTTGGTCAAAACGTATTTTTTGGAGAAATAATATCTTATATGAAAAATAGCGTAAAATCCAAACGGACTGAAATATCTTAACGAAATTTTGGAATAATGTACATAAAATTGTCCTTAAAAAAACGAATAACAATATGTTGCCATATCTTACATCAAACTACCCAAATTCCCAAAACGGGGAAAATATGTTCCAAAATTCCGAATTTTTTACTAAAATGGCAACACTGTCTTTGTTTATGGCAGGGATGTTGAAATACGTTACGGTTAACTAGTCCACATATGTGGTCAAAAAAATATATAATGAGCTTTCTCGTTGGCGCTTTGCGATTTGAGAATTTTCAAAAACAAAATTTTTTTTTTTTCAAAAATGGGGTATTTTTGACTTCCCTTGCCGGGGAACCTTTTTGCTAAACTGATTCAAATTTAGCATTAAATACATCTGCATCAACATTTCTATGAGGAATAATAAAGAAATTGCCACTTCGCGGAAGAAATATTTTTTTTACAAACGAAAGAATGTAGTCGCCTTTTTGCAAAAAAACAGTAAAAATATGCCTTTTTTTGGAAACTTTTACTTGCGATGCTTATAACTTTTGATTGGAACAAAATATTTGAATTATTTTTTCAGCAATTTCATTCAGAATTTTATAAGCTAACTAACGATATAAATATCTTTAAAATCAAGGAAAAACTGAGCTTACACCCTTAAAAATACTAAATCAACCTCGTCCAAAAATGACACAATTTTTTTTATTTTCTCAAATATCTCTTGACCTAAATGAGATAATATGTGCATGTAAGCATGTTTTTTGAAGGTTTTTCGAAGCACTATCTAAATGCAAAAAATCTTTCAAATCGGTTCATAAATGCACATTCCTCAAGCATTTGAAATTTTGAAACACCCGAGGTGACCAACTTTGGAGGGCCACGCAGTGGCCCCCACACCACCTCGGGAGCCGAATATTTTCAAATCATCTCGAAAACACCTCAGCTTTAACTATTTTAAATTTCATCAAGATACCATTATCCGTTCAAAAGTTACAGAATTAATTCCAAAAAAAACCAAAAAGGAACCACTGTGCGATGTTAGGAGACCAAGACGATGAGAATTGTATATTTTTGACTTTGTTTGGGCTCCCGCCTCATATTCTGCACTAGATAGGGTCGAAGAAAGCTAATGTTTTCTCCAACCTTGTAGCCCTTGATTAACAATGAATAAGAATATGCACCACGTTTCGAGCGGTTATCAAATGACGATACAGCATAATAAATACTATAAAGGGGGTCGTAGGGTGCACGGATTAAAAAAAATTGTATGTCCTCGACTTGTCTTTAGAAAAATTTCAAAACTGGGGGAGGGGGTTGAAGCATAAACTTTTTTTTCAGCCATATAGAGCGACCCTATCTATTCTGCACTTCCGCAAAAGGCAAACATTTAAGAATTTTTAATAACTTACTTTCTGTATGCCAACTTTCTAAGGCCATAACTTTTTTTTACCAATCTATAGATTTGATTCTGCAATACCTCATTTAGTATGTTGAGATGTAAGCTTTGCGCAGAAGGTCTCAAAAAAACATATATCTCGAGTTTTCGATTTTTGCTCATTTGAAAACTAAAAAAATACCTCTGCCTGATATTTTCATGCTTCTCAGCGGAAGCTAGGAATTGATTTTAGACACAAAGTTTATTGGTGATATTTTCTTAGAAATCATCGTAGATTCTGATTCTGGTATACGATTTTTGCGAAAAACAAAATTGACCCGCCCTAATATAAATGCTAAGGAAGGTAGCAATTCGAGAATTTTCTGGATTAAACGACGAGGTCTCTAAAATATGGTTTACACGCTATCTATTCATATCCTACATAACAACAACATGGGCGAGATAGTAAACATATGATTAAGCAAAGACACTCGCTATAGCGTATACCAAATTATAAGAATGTAGATGTTAGAACCGGCCGTGGCATGATAGTTAGAACACGCGACTACCATGCGGGAGATCACAGGTTCAAATCCTGGCTCCAGTCACCTTAAAAAAAAATTTTTTTTCTTTCATTGTCGGCTTCTCTCGAATGTTGTCGACAGCAACTTCGCAGTATCAGTGTCGAGTTAATCGGCATGTCTAGTAAGAGCTTTTCAAACAGTGAAGCTCCGTTAGTTGTGAATCTAAAAATAGAAAGCGTGTTAATTCACAACAACGCGAGAAGCTATCCCATACCTCATTCATTGGGTGTAATGGGAAATTAAGTTTTTTAAGTTAAGTAAGATGTTGAATTATAGGATGGTGGATAGGAAATCAAAGTACAATGATTTCTCAGTGGAATGACGGTGGATGACGGGTAAACAACATTTAAGTCTTCTTCCAACTATCAATACACATCCAAATTCGTGTCGTTATGTATTGTAGCTATAAAAGATGTCACAGTTCTTTTGTCGTGTTCATATATAGATCCGCCAATCAGTTAGCAGCCCATCTCTGTAATATATCATGATCCTTATAACGTGGGGACCGTTTTTTAAAGATGTTGAAGAAGTTTTTTTTACCCATAAATGTGTCGAAGACGCATTTGGTTTTAGCAAGATGGAGGAACTGCACACAAAGCCAGACCGTTTACAGTTATAAACTTCAACAAAATTTCCAAAACAAATTAATATCGAAGAAACTACACTTTCCGCTGGCCTCTAAGGTCACGTGACTTGACTGCACCAGTTTGTTTTTTATGGGGTTATGTCAAGCAATTGGTGTACTAAACGAAAACAATGAATTTTACTTAATTTAAATAGTCCATTAAACCAATAATTGAGGCGATCCCGACATCAACCCTTCTGGCCGCAATAAATAATTTTCTGATGATCAGGTGTCGCATATGCGTGGGTGAGCATGGAGGTCATTTGAGGTCCATCATCTTGAAAACCAATTAGTGTTACAAAATAAAATTACATTTTCTTAACATTACAAAAAAAAAATTTTGAAAAACATGGATTAAATAAAATTTATTTGAATTTCTTATTGTAGCACAATTGGTGCGCCACTCTATATTTAAGGGGAGGGGCTTAATAAGCCACCAGGCACAATCCTGTTTTTTTTTTGGGATTGCCAACGTCCCAAGTGAGCAGTTCGGGTAACTCTTATACCAAGTACTGAGTTCACACTTATAGTCTTACATACATATCTATCTCTTTTTAATTCAATCATATTTTGCGCAAGATGTACGCATATGTAAATTTTATTCAGTAAAGAATGTGGACTGTATCGGCTGACCACTTCTGATACCTCCCATACAAAATTACCTATTTTTGGATTTTTAATATACCTTCTATATCTTCCAAACGGACAACTGGAGGATATTTAAATTTGATCAGTTCATTTATCTTGTTATAGCAGGCAAAACCTCAGAAAATCGAAGCATTTTAGATACACTATTTGGTAGATATCCCATTTGGTACATACCGCATCTGGTACAAATTACAACATGCATTGTTATAAGTACACTGAATTCAGTCAGTGAACCTTGTTGCGAAGCCCATCTTGTGCCTGTACGAGTCCGATAATAGTGCATGTACTCGAAGGAGGGTCGTTAAATGCGCGCCCAAACTCTCTTTAAGCGGAAAAGAAAGACGCCAATGCGATATGGCGGAGTACAATACAATATCTTGTTTTATCATTTTAACATAAGTTGTTGTTGTTGTAGCAGTATATGTTTCTTGTTTGTCCATTAGGTGTTAGTTGGTTCACCTTGCGTTTATTTCCAGGCCGAAGCCACTGATGGAGTGTGTTCTCCGAACACGACATTCACTCTGTAGTTATTCACGGCTTCAGCGACTGCGTCTGAGTGAATGTCCGCTAAGTCTGCCTGAAAGGCTCTTTGATCTAGAGGGTCTCTCTTGTACCATTGGATCTCGCGCTCTAGACCATGATGGACTTTTCTGACCTGTCTGGGGGGAGGATGCCTATCCATAAGATGGACCTGTAACATACAAGCAGGTACTGCTTCGACAAAAGGAAATTGTGTCGGCGCACCGGTATGACCTTCGTCTCCTTAAGTATGATATCCATGCACGACAGGGGAGGCACCTTGTTGCAGTTCTCAGGGCGGCATTTTGACATGTATGCAGATACTTTCACTGCGTCTCAACAATGTTTTTTTGTCAGTTCCCCAAGTGCTGCCGGCTAGCGACTTGAGGACCTTGTTCCTACTTCTCATTTTGTTGCAGATAGCTGTGGCGTGCGCGTTGAATCTGAGTAGGCTGTCAAATGTGACACCAAGGACTTTGGGGTAATTGGTGGTCGGAATTGTTGTGCCATCGACTATCACGTTGGACTGCTCCTTCACTTGCGCTGTCTATGCGGTGAACAGTCTGGCCGATGATTTGGTGCCGGAAATTTTCATCTTTCTCGCAGCGAAGAAATTGACAATTTTAGCTAAGTAGACGTTCAACCTTCCACATATGTCATCAATCGAGTAGCCCGACATCAGAATCGTACAATCATCAGCATAGGTTACGATATTAACGCCGTCAGGTGGTGGTGGAATTGCAGAAAGACGTCAACCCACCTTGGGGAACTCCCATGTAATTTAAGCAGTAGTTGCACTATGCTGCTTACGGAATCCATGCTGATAATTGGAAAATGTCCTGTCAGGCTCGGGAGGATGTAAGCCTCAAGTGTCTTTGCTACTGGCGAGAGAAGAGAAATAAGCCTGTAAGATTCTCCCCCACTCTGCCCATTTTCCAGGCTTCGGGTACTACTAGAGTGGTCAGGGACAAGTTGAGAACATAATACAAATATTCGACTCCCGGTATATCCAACTGTTTCAGCATCAACATTATGCATCAATTGGATGACTTTGCGCTGCGGATGACATCTGCAACTTCTCCAACTGTAAATTTTGGTGGTGCTTCTTCGGCTCGGAAAGCATGAATACGACGCATTACTCTCCTTTTCACCCAATTCCGTGTCAGCCGTTCCAATGAACCGGATTGACCCGAAGCAGCTATTCTTCGGCCAGGGGCCGCCACCTCAGTACTATGTGTCTTTTTATGTTTGTTCAACATAAGTGGTATCCGGCATCAATGAATGCCCGTTCGAAAAGGAGTAAACAGATCCGTGAATTTTCTTTGAAGGCAACTCCCTCAAAAATAAAATATTTGTAGTTATCTGTAGATTTTTAATAAATGATCATTAGGAAATGCTGCATGAAATCGAAAATACAGAAAATATCCGAACATGCTCAATTTCAAGAAGACGCATCATAACGTTCTTTTGAACAAAGTTATGAATAATAAATATTTATAAGCACATACACAACTGCAGAACGTGCTACGAATTCGAGTGTTGGAAATTTGAATTATTTACCAACTTGTTCCTATCTTTCGTTTAACCTGGCGAAGAACGACCACAAGTTTAATCGGAGAATGCATATTGTATGATATTACAGTAAATACTTCGATGGTGAAATCGCATTCATCACTTTCTCTATGCGCCTGTTGTTACACTGCCACAATTAGCATATTAGAGTGATCCGATTTGTTTTGTCAAAATATACCATCAGCATTTGAAAGAACAAACATTTTTCTGCATTATTTATGTTAAACAAGCTTTTGTGATCGCAACCAAAATGTTTATATTAAATCTGAGGTTGGGGTGTTTTTTTTTTGACCACACTAATGTATATTTCGCCCTGTTCTATTTTATAGACAAACAACTACACAACCGTCAATTGTACAGAACAAGCAAGCATTGTTTACCCGTAGAATTCGTGAATGCATAGCAATGGCTTCCACCGCCACTTCAATATGTCAGACTTTTGGGTGTTTACGTGTGTTTCCCCCATATTCACTGAATTGACAAAGCGGAAACGGAAACTTTGGCATATGCAGTGGGAAAGTGTATCATCACGTACGTCTGTCTAATGGATTTTCCTATTACCATATGCCAGAGTGCATAATGCATTGCCATTACATAGCTGTAGATACCGACAGCATATGGAATGGTAAATGTTATAACTCAATTGAAGTTAGAAAGTCAGGTAGGTAACTCATTTAAAAGCAATACATTTTGCAATAATATTTAAATTCAGATGTGAAAAAATTGGTTTCATATTGCACCAAAAATTTAAAAGTTTTTTTAAACTGTTAATAGTTTACAAGAAATTGGAAATCAGTTGCAAATAGTTTTCGATAACACTGTTGTAGTCGAAGAATTTATAAATGATCTAGTTAACTCAATCGATTAGAGCAAGCCTACTAAGTTAATCGATATCAAATTTTGAAATGATCAGTAACTTTGCATAAAGCCTTCTCTAATGAATGTTATTTATATGTAAGTCTGTCATATAAGTGTGGTTTAAAGGTACATATTGATTGATATACAAGGTGGAGCAAAATTTTTTTTAATAAAAAAAAACAAAAACAGACCAATGAAATAATAAAATAAACATTTTATTTTCGAAAAAATTACATTATCCCAATGTGCTCCTGCATCGTGCAGTGGAATTTTTCAATGACGGAGTGACATCTGTTTCGTTCTCAGCGAGTCCGCATAATAACCTTATCTGCATACAAAATTATGTCAGTTAATGATAGTAAATGCCACCTTATTCGGATATAACCATTCAAATTCTGTAGCACTTATGGAAAAAACTCCTGTCGGATGATACTGTAACAGATGAACTAACTAATAAATACCAACACCCGTCGCATGGCCAGACGAGACGTGTAGTAAAACTGTACAAATGTTGGAGCAAACAAACGTAAAATATTAATTTCAATATCTTAGAGCATATTGTCAAAGAAGACGTCTCTATTTAATTCGGGAAAAAATCCAAAAAGAAATCATAATTTCTTATGGATGGAGTAAGTCTCCCAGTTTCTTAGGTTTCATCTGATAATACAAACCAGTAAGAAAATTTCAGTCGGGCAACCCGACTTACATATACCCTCACCCTCAGTAACACATAAAATTTTCTATTATATTGATATTATTACTCGATTTCTTAAGTGGGCGGAGTGGTACATTTGTATGGAAGGTACCAAAAGGGGCGTGTCTAGACCTCCAGATTTTTCTCCAAAACTTTATCCTGTTATAGCTTTACTAAATACAGAATTTGGGCACGATCGCGTTAGGTTTATTAATAATATTAATCGATTTCTAAAGTGGGCGGTACCAGATGTGTATTGGAGGTACCAGATGGGGCGTGGCTAGACTTTCAGTTTTTTTCTCTGTTATACTTACTTAAGAGGCCCATTACAACTTACGAACGTAGTTCATTAATTTGAGGCCTGAAGTACTAAAGAATTCCACACGCTTCGGTCTTCTGTGTGTGTTCTCCAGTTAGTCCTACCAGATGGAGGCACGTCGCCTACCACTTGGTCCTTCCAACGGAGTTTGGGTCTCCCTGCTCTGCGTCGTCCTTCAGGTTCGCCTTCAAACACCTTTCTCGCTAAAGCATTTACATCCATTCTGGCAACATGTCCCAGCAATCGTAGTCGTTGGATTCTGACTCTTTTAGCTACGTCGATGTCGTGGTAAAGCTCATACAGCTCATGGTTTATCCGATGGCGAAACTTGCCCTCGACACAGATAGGTCCATATATTTTTCGGAGTACTTTTCTCTCGAATACTCCCAGGTTTTGTATGTCCGTTGTCGTAAGTACGGCAGCATACAAAAGAACGGGTAAGATTAGCACCTGGTAAAGGTGTTTCTTAGTATTCCGAGATAAGGTGGTGTTACTAAAGTGCTGCCGAAGTCCGTAGAAACATCTATTGGCAAGCACTATTCTCCGCTTGATTTCTTGGCTGACATTATTTTTCTTATTGACGGAAGATCCGAGGTAGGTAAATTCATCTACGTCCTCAAAACAATAATTTTCATCGTTAACGCTGCGTCCCCATCGAGAGGACTGTTTGTTCGTCGAAATCATTATTTTTGTTTTGTCCTCGTTGACCGCTAAACCCATTTTGCTGACTTCTTTTCTAGTGATAAGAAACCTGCAGTAACATCACACAGATTTCGGCCAATGATATCTATATCATCAGCATAGGCTAGTGGCATGTGGCTCTTGTAGAATATGGTGCCAGACATGTTGGCACCAGCCTTTCTATTCACCTTCTCCATAACTATATTAAATAGTGTACAGGACAGGCTATCGATCTGCCTGAGACCTCTTTCCGTGTTGAATGGTTACCAATCTTTACCAATCTTAACCGAGGATTTGGTGTTGTCCAAAGTACATCTGCAAAGTCGAATCAGCTTTGCAGGAATACATAACTCAGACATTGCCTCATATAGCCTACTCCTTATCGGAGAGTCGAAGGCAGCTTTGTAGTCGACAAAGAGGTGGTAGGTGTCAATCTGCTTTTCATGAGTTTTTCCAGGATTTGTCGTAAGGTGAATATTTGATCCGTCGTAGATTTACCACGTCTAAAGCCGCACTGATTAGGTTTCATTAGTTTTTCTACAATTGGCGTTAGATTTGTACGCAATTGGTAATAGTCTTTTTCAAGGTAGTCCCTTTTTTGTATATGGGACATAACGGAGTGTGACTCCAATCCCTGGGCATGCTCTCCTCCAGCCAGATGTTCTCCATGAACTAATGAATGGTCTTAATCAGCTCCTCTCCTCCTGCCTTAAATAATTCAGGCAGGAGACCAACGGCTCCAGCTGCTTTGTTATTTTTAAGGCGGTAGATGGCCATACGTATCTCGCTCTGGCTCGGAGGTGGACAGTTAATACCATCGTCATGGATTGGAGTGGGGTCTTCTGGAGTAGTGTCAGAATCCAGTAGATTTCTGAAATGATCTCTCAATATCACCAGAACGTTATCCGGGTCTGTTACTAGCTGACCATCGCTGCCCTTGCAGGAGGGCAACCCTGTTCTACGCATTCTCGCCTTAACTCTCTTTTAGAATTTGCGGGCTTCCCCTCTACCTCGGAGCAACTCTGTGTACTTATCCTGTTTCTTCTTTAGCTTCTTCTTTTTTCGTCTACGAGTTGCCTCTCGTCTCTTCTCCCTTTGCCGTTCACGAACTGCTCGCGTTGCCATTGGCTGCAGTTTCGCCCTGTATGCAGCATCCGCCTCTCTCGTGGCATTGCGACATTCATCATCGTACCAGGCATCTTCTTGACAAGACTTTGAGTACCCAAGTACGCTTCTCGCAGTCCGTTCTATGGAGTCGGCTATATATTGCCACTGCGAGGTTATATTATCAGGGGTTGGAGCATTCCGCAGCAGTTGAGTTAGATGGTCGGAGTAGGCGTCCGCTACCTCTGTGGTCCGCAGTTTACCGATGTCCAGCTTTCGTTGTGCCTGGTTTCGTACGTTTTTCGCCACGCTTGGCCTTGTGCGTACCTTAACTGCGTTAAGGAAGTGATCGGAGTCAATATTCGCACCCCTGATCACTCGTACATCCAGAGCACTCGATACGTGCCTTCCATCAACTACCGCGTGATCAATCTGATTCCTCGTCAATTGATCTGGAGATCTAGTGCTGCTAACTACCATATTTCTTGCCGCAGAGAAATCAATCAGTCTGATGCCATTGTTCGACGTTTCGGTGTGCAGACTGAATTTTCCGATGGTAGGCTCAAATGCGGTCTCCCTGCCTATTTTAGCATTAAAATCGCCTAGTACAATTTTAATGTCATGGCTGGGGCTACGGTCATATACATTTTCTAGGCTCTCGTAGAACTTGTCTTTGTCCTCATCGATTTTCTCTTCTGTCGGAGCATGGGCACATATAAGTGTTATGTGGAAAAACTTTGTTTTTACTCTTATGGTGGCTATACGTTCACACACCGGGTTGATATTTTTAAAAGTGACGTTCTTTGCTCAATGGTTCCACCATCATAGTAGAGATATTATCAATCGTAGATATATTATATCGTGTTATATCTCATTGGAAGCGTATGACTCAAATTGGAAAAATTCCCCATAGTTGTAACAGTTAATACCTTATGCCAAATACATTATAGATATTCTTTTAATTTGCACAAAAAAAATAACTATAAGGCTTATGTATACAAACCTTAAAGTTACAAATCAGTTGAATAAATGTACAAATAACACTGTACAAGTTCCTTGAACGCAAACATTTCTCCTCATTTTAATTAAATGTAGTAAAGGAAATTGTGGTTCTGTCAGATATCAAAAATCCGAACGAAGCCAACTGTCAGTGACAGTGTCAACACCATCATCACCGCCACCAACATACGGGAACACAATTATGGTGGCAACACCTTTGCACCCAGAACGTGAACTTCAAGTACCCAGTCCCCAGTGAGCTTTGCGGATGATGCTGAAAATAGATGTCAAGTTTTTCAATTAAGGCACTTTGCCAAGAGCATCAGCAGAAAAAAAAGAATAATTCCTCCCCACAATAGCATCGCCTCATTATCATCCGCTGCGATAACCTTAAACTTTTCGCTTATTTTTTGGATTTCGAATACGAATGCAAATTATAAATTCCATGTGAAAGTTAAGAAGTATTTGTGGAATTTACGAGATCATTATAAATATTCACAATTGCATGCCATGCGATTTGTAGGAAAATCCGCACAAGTGCATGCAGGATAATGGTATGCATTGGATTGTTGCCAATTTTGTCAAACGACATCGCGAGTGCATTCCAAAAAGTCATGGCAACTGTACTCGAGCATCACATTCATTAACGGATGGCGACAATGCAACATTAAGTTGTCTGCCACAGGTAGAAATGTAAACGTATGTGTTGCATTGTTCAATTTATCTTTGGGATAATCCGAAATGTACTTATTTAAAGATATATGTAAGTGAGTAAAGTGTACTACATATTTGTAGGCTGAAGATATTTAGTACACCAAGAAACTTTAAAAAAATAAAGCGAGTTACATTTGTTAGTGTTGTCCATGCCAAACCTTATTATATTCAACAAGAAAGGTATTTACATTTAGGAGTTTGTTTGCAAGGTCGAGAGTGTGATGCAAGGTAAAGCTTCTGATCGGTTTAACTTGGCAAACCCAGAGTGATCCTTGCCAATTGCACTTCAAGTCTACTCTCAGAGCTCCGTATTCGTAGTACTACTGCGGACGGAGTACCTCCACGTGGTGACGCCTGGAAGCGTGCCTCTGACACCCGCCAGAGCACGACTAACTGTGAGGGACGAAACCTACAACCCAGGCACGACTGCTCAGAGTGAGCGGTACCCTGGTCAGCGTCTGACCCAGAATGGGTGGCTGTAATAAAATCCTGGCAGGAGGAGAAAACTGCGACGTAGTGCGCTGGGCTTGCAACCCGTCACCGACGTATAAACTATTGCAATGAAAAGAAGTAAGAAAATAATAAAATGGACCCACCAAAATGTTGACGACCACCGCAAACGAATTAAGGACCATGATTTAAGGATATACACCTGGAATGTTAGAACACTGTATAGACCAGGTGCCTCCATCCAACTGGCGGAAGTCCTCGAAGAATACAAGGCTGACATAACCGCTTTACAGGAAATCCGGTGGACGGGACACGGGTGCTCGCGCATGAAGACGTGCGACATCTACTATGGTGGCCATGCGGACAAGCACGAGTTTGGATGTGGATTTGTGGTTGGCAAGAGACTGCGACACCTAGTCTCAAGGTTCAACCCGATGTGTCAAACGTTCAAAACAAAGTTTTTCCACATAACACTTATATGTGCCCATGCTCCGACAGAAGAGAAAAGCGATGAGGACAAAGATGAGTTCTACGAGAGCCTAGAAATAGTATATGACCATAGCCCGAGCCATGACATTAAAATTGTACTAGGCGATTTTAATGCTAAAATAGGCAGAGAAACCGCATTTGAGCCTACCATCGGAAAATTCAGTCTGCACACCGAAACGTCGAACAATGGCATCAGACTGATTGATTTTTCCGCGGCAAGAAATATGGTAGTTAGCAGCACTGGGACCGGCCGTGGCATAGTGATTAGAACACGCGACTACAATGCGGGAGATCGCAGGTTCAAACCTGGCTCCAGTCATCTTAAAAGAAAAAAAAAATAAATAAAATTTTCTTTCATTGTCGGCTCCCCTCGAATGTTGTTGACAGCAACTTCGCAGTATTAAGCGTCGATTTAATCGTCGTGTCTAGTAAGAGCTTCTCAAACAGTGACGTTCGCATTCGTTGATAAACAAGTAGGTGCCGTTAGTTGTGAATCTAAAAATAGAAAGCGTGCTATTTCACAACAACGCGAGAAGCTATCCCATACCTCATTCATGGGGTGCAAAGGGAAATTAAGTTTTAAGCAGCACTAGATTTGACCATAAAAATATTCATAAGGCAACATGGTTATCTCCAGATCAATTGACGAGGAATCAGATTGATCATGTGGTAGTCGATGGAAGGCACGCATCGAGTGTTCTGGACGTACGAGTGATTAGGGGCGCGAACATTGACTCCGATCACTTCCTTACCGCAGTTAAGGTACGCACAAGGCCAAGCATGGCGAAAAAGAGGGGAAGCCCGAAAATTCTACAAGAGAGTTAAAGCGAGAATGCGTGGAACAGGGTTGCCCTCCTGCAAGGACTGCGATGGTCAGCTAGTGACGGACCCGGATAACGTTCTGAAGATATGGAGAGATCACTTTAGAAATTTGCTGGATACTGACACCACTCCAAAAGACCCCGCTGCAATCCATGACGATGGTATTAACTGTCCACCTCCGAGCCAGAGCGAGATACGTATGGCCATCTCCCGCTTTAAAAACAACAAAGCAGCTGGAGCCGATGGTCCCCTGCTGAATTGTTTAAGGCTGGCGGGGAGGAGCTGATTAGGAGCATGCATCAACTCATGGAGAACATCTGGCAAGAGGAGAGCATGCCCGGGGATTGGAGTCTCAGTCTATTATGTCCCATATACAAGAAAGGTCGTAGTGAATGTAAGAACTACCGTGGAATAAGCCTATTACCAATTGCGTACAAGGTCCTTTCAAGCATATTGTGTGAACGTCTAAAGCCAATTGTAGAAATACTAATTGGACCATATCAGTGCGGCTTTAGACCTGTCAAATCTACGACGGATCAACTATTCACCTTACGACAAATCCTGGAAAAACCCCATGAAAAGCAGATCGACACCTACCACCTCTTTGTCGACTACAAAGCTGCCTTCGACTCTCCGATAAGGAATAGGCTTTATGAGGCCATGTCTGAGTTTGGTATTCCTGCAAAGCTGATTCGACTTTGCAAATGTACCTTAGACAACACCAAATCCTCGGTTAAGATTGGTAAGGATCTGAACCATTCAACACGGAAAGAGGTCTCAGGCAGGGCGATAGCCTGTCCTGTACACTATTTAATATAGTTATGGAGAAGGTGATGAGATAGGCTGGTGTCAACATGTCTGGCACCATATTCCACAAGAGCCACATGCCACTAGCCGATGATATAGACCTCATTGACCGAAATCTGCGGGATGTTACTGCAGTTCTCTCATCACTAGGAAAGGAGTCAGCAAAAATGGGTTTAGCGGTCAACGAGGACAAAACAAAAATAATGATTTCGACGAACAAAGAGTCCTCTCGATGGGGACGCACCGTGGACTTTGACAATTATTGTTTTGAGGTAGTCGACGAATTTACCTACCTCGGATCTTCCGTCAACAAGAAAAATAATGTCAGCCAAGAAATTAAACGGAAAATAGTGCTAGCCAATAGATGTTTCTACGGACTTCGGCAGCACTTTAGTAACACCACCTGCTCTCGGAATACTAAGAAACAGCTATACCAGGTGCTTATCTTACCTGTTCTGTTGTATGCTGCCGAATCATGGGTGCTTACTACAACGGACATACAAAACCTGGGAGTATTCGAGAGAAAAGTACTTCGAAAAATATATGGACCTATCTGTGTCGAAGGCTAGTTTCGCCATCGGATGAACCATGAGCTGTATGAGCATTACCACGACATCGACGTAGCCAAAAGAGTCAGAATCGAACGACTTCGATGGCTGGGACATGTTGCCAGGATGGATGTAAATGCTCCAGCGAGAAAGGTGTTTGAAGGCGAACATGAAGGACGGCGCAGAGCAGGGAGACCCAAACTCCGTTGGAAGGACCAAGTGGTAGGCGATGTGCCATCATCTGGTAGGACTAACTGGAGAACACACGCAGAAGACCGAAGCGTGTGGAATTCTTTATTACTTCAGGCCTCAAATTTATGAACTACGTTTCGTAAATTGTAATTGGCCGCTTAAGTAAGTAAGTAAGTTTGTTTTATAAAAATTTCTGGAAATACTATAAAAGTAACTACCAAAACCAAACCCATATCCCACTACCGAATTATGTCATCCTTTAGCTCTTGAATTGTTGCTGTCTTATCGACGCACACCTTTTCTTTCAAATAACCCCAAAGAAAGATGTTCAACGGTGTCAAATCACATGATCTTGCCGGCCAATTCACATCACCACCAAGTGAGGTAACACGGCCATTGAATGTCGCGCAAAAGAGCCACTGTTTCGTTAGTTGTGTGGCAAGTGGCGCCGTCCTGTTGAAATCACATTTCGTCCACATCCATATCTTCCAATTCGGGCCATAAAAAGTTCGTTATCATCTCACGTTAGCGAATACCATTTTGGAAAAATACAGCCCGATGATGCCGCCAGCATCTGGATTATCATCAATCACTCTTGGATTATCATGCACCCAAATGCGGCAATTTTGCTTATTGACGAATCCACTGAGGTGAAAATGTGCATCATCACTGAAGACGATTTTCTTTAAAAAATTGATCATCAACTGTTACCATTTCTTGCCACCATTCTGACCATTGACGACGTATGGAATGTTCAAGAGGCTTTAGTTCTTGAGGCAATTGCACCATGTAAGCGTGTAAATGCAAGTCTTTATGCATACCCGCTTGTTCTGGTAAGCATTACGTATGTAATGATACCATCGATGACCAGGAATGACACAGTACTTCCTCGTCAATATACCCGCCATACGTTTTATTGACGAATTTAACATGGGGATGCCATAGAAGGTATACAATCGCCACCCTCTCGCTTACCATCCATTGACGAAAACACTAATCGTAATTCGTAATAACTTTCGTCGATACCAATTATATGATGAAATAGATAATGAAGTGGAGTGAACTAGTTCGTTAATAATATACTACTACAGAATGGAAAAATTTGAAGGCACTTGGGAAGTGACATAGCGTATGTTGTAGGTCTGGTCGAGTACAATATGAATATGTGTACAAAATTTCCCTAACACCCCCAAAATATGGACTTACGGTTAAAAAACCGGGGTTTCAGGTTTTTTTGTTTGATTTGTTGACGGTTTTAGGAAGAAGAATCTTAGAAATTTTCAACGAAATATATTTATATATAGATATCGGTCTTGATTTTTTCTTGATTTACAAGAATTTTAAATGCTCGCCAAGAATCAAGAAAAAATATGTTTTGTCAAGATTTGTACAGACCGACCAAAAATAACGTAAATATGTTTTTCAAAGTTTTTTTCCTTCCACAAAATTTCGTAAAAATCAAATGAACAGTTCATTGAAATATTACTAAGAGAAGTTTTCTTTTAGTGTATTTGTTCGAAAATCAATCAATCAACACTTATATTTTCCCCCTTTATTCAACACTTATAACACTATGATAGTTTTTGATAAAAACTTTCGAAGAAAAAGCCGGACTTGGCGGTTTTACCCTAATTCGGACACTAGGAATTGAACTGCATCATTTGATTTACAACGACGGTTTTATTCAAAATCTTATTTTAAAGTTTTTTATGAGCTCAAATCGATTTTCGCAGACTTTAGTTGGGTTTTCGGATATGCCCTTCGACAAAGTTTTTTTAAAAAGGCAAGCTTATCTGAAACCCCAACTTTAGCTTGTCGAAATTCTATTTAACCCCGTAAATAACCCAAAGTAAAATAAAACTTATAAAAAAAAATGTTGTATGAAACCGTCATTGTAACTCAAAAAACTAATGATGTAGTTCGATTTCTCATGTCCGAATTAGGGTAAATCCAGTCTTGTATTATTTTTCGACTACCACAGTTTGATTTGACAACATTAAACAGCCGTATTATGAATAGGGACTAAAGTCGCCGACCCCATCTGATTCCTCTCCTACAAAATGACATATTTTTGGAAAATTCATATTTCTTCCATTACTTCCCAACTGACAGTGATAGGAGAAAATTCTCGGAAAACCTTAACTTTTGCCACACCCCCTCTAGTATCTTCCATAAAATTGATCGAAAACACACATATAGTTATACAATGTAGAACTATACATGCATATCTTTATTGTAAGTACACTGAATTTAGTGAAATTTTGCCCAAAGTTAAAATTAATTCAACGCTAACTTACGAATAAAAATCAGGATATTTATTCTGCCCCTACTGATACCTCCAATACAAATATGGCAATTAACCGAAAATTTAGATATTTCCAATAATTTCTAAAATAAACTGCTCAATACATTAGAAATAGTTGGGGTGTTTTACCCAATCCATTAGAAATTATGAAGTCTTTAGAAATTTTTGTGCGTAAAAGACTCCTTCGGTATCCCCATGGAAAATTAACATATATCCAGAGATATAGAATTAAAAGTTCCAATTTTTTGGCCAATTTATGAACACTTTTTACACTGTAACCCTTTCTAAGGTGTAACTACGTGTCAGTAAATAAGTGGCCATATGACCTAGAGTCCGTTTACGCTCGAGTTTTAATAACTCGAGACCTAAACAATATCATACATAAGGTAAGGGTATTTATCATTCAGTTAACATATTGAAACATCTGTACTTGATTTGTTTAATGTTTTGTATACTTTTTATTGAAATATTTACAACTTCTAACGTATGAGTATTTTTATTTGTCTAGATTTTTTTTCACAATCAAGATTTTTTTTGGTGAATGTCAAGAATTTTACAATTTTAAATCTGTCAAGCCTATTTACATTCGACATCAGCCCTGACAAACCACACTTAACATTCGTATGGGAGGCACCAGAAGAGGCATGGCCATGTAACCCATTTTCAATACCGTAAGTTGTTTTGAGGAAATATTAACATGTGAAATATTAACAGACAGACAGGCGGTCATGGCTCAAACGTTAGGTGTACTGATATTATTACTTCATTTCCAACTCATCGGAGCATTGCGAAATATGTCAATTGGTTGGACTCTCAGGCTATCCCGCTTGAAACAGTTGGCATATCATATCAACATTAGAAGAAGTGCGATTTTACACAAGGATGCGTTAAATTGAACTAAGCGCATTTGCTTATTACGATAACGATATGGGTATCAAATGAAAGGTAAGAATCTCAGCAATGCGAAGAAATAAAAGATTTTAATGGATCAGGACCAAAAATTTCAAAAATGACCTTTTAAAGTTTTAAAGCATAAAATCATTTAAATATATCTTTCTGAAAAAAAATATATGTTGCCGAAGTTATATGTATATTTTATTAATCTAGCTTTAATCGTTTAGTAAAAAAGAAAAAATTATTAATCCTGGGACCGGCCGTAGCATAGTGGTAAGAACATGCGACTACCATGCGGGAGATAAGTGGTTCGATTCCTGGCTCCAGTCATTTGTCATTTTCTTTCATCCCGGCACCCTCGATGTTGTCGACAGCAACTCGGCAGTATAGTGATGTTTGCATTCGTCGATAAACAAGTAGGTGCCATTTGTTGTGAAATTAAAATATACTAAAATATAAAATACATACCTCATTGATGGGGTGTAAAGAGAAATTAAGTTTTTATGTTTAAGTAATATCAGAGTTTTAGTTACTATTAAAGACAAATTTAATCAAATTGCAAAGACAATGAATGTTATTTTATCATTTGTTATGAGAATGACCATTTAAATTGGTTCAATTTAGAAGCACTTTTAAATTTTAAATCTAGTTATCGCATAAATAATTCACAATTTGTTCTTATTAAATTGTATGCTATGCAATTTATTTTCATACCTAAATCGATTTCCATATGCATTTTATATTTTTTCTTTTTGAAACCCTAAGGCCCACACATAGACGCGTGTTAATGCAGTTTCTATATACAAGCGTACATATGTTTTTGAAATAGTCTTAGGTAAACAAAGTCATTGACACTTCGGAAATTGCTAAAACAATCATGGCAAGCCATAACAATACCAAACAATTGAGACCCGTGTCAATGGAACTACAAATTCCCACAAGCAAATTTACAAATACCAACTTTGCATACATACAATCCCTTATGCACTTCTCACATGCCTCTGAATTCAGTCAAATTGCTGGTGCTTGTGTGCGGTGTGAATACGACAACGACGACACCCACAATGTGGGTCACATGCACAAATTAAGAATTTGTTCGGGGCAAAGAATTACTGCACGAAACTTTTGCACTTCATGTTTCTTCTTCGAAAGTACCTCTGCGTCAGTTTAGATGAATATGACGCTGGCAGAGCATGTAGGACATGAAAATATTTACAAATAGACCTAAGGACAAATGCATGCATGTAATTTTTTGTCTGGATGTGAAACTAGGGGGGGTGGAGTAAAAAAAGAAGAAAATTGCATTAAACATAGTTATGTAAATTTTTCACAACCACTCTCAGTGTGTATATTGTATTTAGTTGATGTGCAGTGGGCATGTTGTTAAAGAGTTTGAGAGTTGAAGGCATTTTTAAGAAGTTAATTTAAAATTGTAGTTTGTTGGAAAAAGACCGCCTATGCCAGTTATATGGCAAATGATAGTGTTATGTAAACATATGAAAATTCACTTTTAAGCAGAAAATCTTCTAAAATGTAGTTTTTTGTTTAATATTTTTTGAGGCTATTTTTTACCTTACTCTTTCAGCGTGCTTGAATAGCTGACTTAATTATGGTGTGCAGCAATTAATCGTCTGCCATGCGGGAGATCCCTGGTTCGATTCCTGTATCTGTATCCCGTTTTCTACATTATTCTTTCATTGCCAGCCTTCTCGATGTTGTCGACAGTAACTTTGCACTATAATGTCGATTTAATCGGCATGGCTAGCAAGCGATTCTCAGACAATGTCATTCGTAGATAAAAAGTAGGTGCAGTTAGTTGTGAATCTAAAAATAGATAGCGTGTTAATTCACAACATGCGAGATGCTATCCCATACCTCCCATACGTGGGGTGTAAAGGAAAATTAAGTATTTTTTTAAGAACTGATTGGTTGTTGTTGTAACAGCTTGGACTAAAATCCAATGTGCTAAGTGGAGTAGGGTGAGCTGGGCAAGTGAAGATGTGGTAGGTATCGTGGGGACCCTGACCACACGCTGGGCATATATTGGGGACGGCACGGTCTATGCGGGACCAGTAGGCATTGAGCCTGTTGCTCCATCCCGATCTGAGTTGTGCCAGGGCCACTCTTGTTCTGCGTAGCATGCTTGTCTCTGTTTCGGATACAATAACGACATTTATGCGGTAACTAGAAACCGCGATATAGGTGACGTCTCTATGAATGTCATTCAAACCTGCAACATACGAGGAGCGATCCAAGGGATCCTGTACGGTGTTGCGTTATCCTCGTATACTCGAAGGACCTTCCTGACATGCCTTGGGGGAGGATCCAACTGTGTGATGTTAAAGTTGGGAGGACTCCTCCGATGACATCCCAGAAGGAACTGTTTGGTCAGCATGCCATTGTGTTACTTGACTGGGAGAACCTTCATTTTCTCATGTAGATGGTGTTCAGATAACGCATGTAGCCCGTTAGAGTCCTTGGAGGAATTTTTAATTCCCGGTTTCCCGGGAAATTAAAACACCTTAGGCAGAGCAAATTTTAGAAGCTTTAAAGAAGCGAATTGAAGAAAGAAGGGACAAGCTTTATACTTTAGTGTATTTCAAACTGCTTCAAATCAAAATGTGATCGCGTACGCAGAACCAATTAATACTTTAAAGAAGACGTTATCGATGAAGTTATGGAATCGGACGAAATTCCTATTTGTGACATTAGTACCGAAAGACCATTTGAGGATATTTTAACCGATCCCATAACAAATACAAGTGTTGCATCAAGTAAAATACTACTTAATAACTCAATAACCAGTACAGAAATTTCAGTCAGGTAAACTGACTGATGAATACCATCACCCAATATAAGATATTGTTTAAGTCTTGAGTTATTGAAATTAATTTGTATGGGAGGTATCAACAGGGGTGTGTCAAATAGTTAGGTTTTCTGAGGTTTTGCCTTCTATCAGAAGATAAATTTACCGATCAATTTTCATTACTCCCCAAGTGTCCGTTTGGAAGTTATGGGAGAAATATTAATTTTCCAAAAATAGGTAATTTTGTTTGGGAGGTACCAGAAGGGGTGTGTCAAATAGTTAGGCTCTCTGAGGTTTCGCCTCCTATCAAGACAAGAATGTATCGACAAATATTCATTACCCCCCAAGTGTCCGTGATGAAGTTATGGGAGAAATATTAATTTTCCAAAAATAGGTAATTTTGTATGGGAGGTACCAGAAGGCGTGAACCGATATAGTCCATATTCATTCCTAATTCAACTTTTCATAAGCGAACATCACACGCAAAAATTTAGTGAATTCAGTTTACTAACAAAAAATATATATATGTAAAAGTATGAGGGTCAATTCGGTCATTTGAATGGGAGGTACCAGAATGGGTGGGGCAAAGGTTTCGGTTTTCTTAGGGTTTGTCTACTTTTGTAAGATAAATAAACTGACAAAATTCAAACATCGTCCGGTTGTCCGTTTGGAAGTTATGGAAGAAATATTAATTTTCTAAAAATAGGTAATTTTGTATGGGAGGTACCAGAAGGGATGCGGCTATTCAGCCCATTTACAATCCCATAAGTTCGTTTTGAAAAATATTGATACTGGTAAATTTTCATAGCGATCCGTTTAGGATTACTCGAGTTATCCTGCTGACCAGCCATCCAGCCAGCCGGCCAGCCAGCCAGCCAGCCTGCCAGCCAGCCAGAAAGACGGACATAGCTCAAACGTCTTAAAAAGTCCTGAAACGAATTTGGTCTTAAGATACTTGGGGTCTAACTCGTCTCCTTTAATGTGTTACACTTTTTATACCATCACCCTTAGGGATGAGGGTATATATCATTTGATACGAAAAAAAGTGTAACGCATTAAAGGAGACGAGTATGACCCCAAGTATCTTAAGACCAAATTCGTTTCAGAACTTTTTAAGAAGAATGAGCTATGTCCGTCTGTCTGGCTGGCTGGCTGGCTGGCTGGATGGCTGGTCAGCAGGATAACTCGAGTAAACCTTAACGGATCGGTATGAAAATTTACCAGTATCAATATTTTTCAAAACGAACTTATGGGATTGTAAATGGGCTTAATAGCCCCACCCCTTCTGGTACCTCCCATACAAAATTACCTATTTTTGGAAAATTAATATTTCTTCCATAACTTCCAAACGGACAACCGGAGGATGTTTGAATTTGGTCAGTTTATTTATCTTGCAAAAGTAGACAAACCCTAAGAAAACCGAAACCTGTGCCCCACCCATTCTGGTACCTCCCATACAAATGACCGAATTGACCCTTATAGTTTTACATACATATCTTTTTTGCAAGTAAACTTAGATCACTCAAATTTTGCGTATGATGTTTGCTTATAAATATTAGACTCAGGTATGAATATGGACTATATCGGTTCACGCCTTCTGGTACCTCCCATACAAAATGACCTATTTTTGGAAACAGTCACTTGGGGGGTTATGAACATTGGTCGATAAATTAATGTTGTGATAGGAGGCGAAACCTCAGAGAGCCTAACTATTTGACACACCCCTTCTGGTACCTCCCATACAAATGACCGAATTGACCCTTATAGTTTTACATACATATCTTTTTTGTAAGTAAACTGAGATCACTCAAATTTTGCGTATGATGTTTCCTTATGAAAATTAGACTCAGGTATGAATATGGACTATATCAGTTCACGCCTTCTGGTACCTCCCATACAAAATTACCTATTTTTGGAAAATTAATATTTCTCCTATAACTTCCAAACGGACTCTTGGGGGGTAATGAAAATTGGTCGATTAATTTATGTTATTATAGGAGGCAAAACCCTAGAAAACCTAACTATTTGACACACCCCTTCTGGTACCTCCCACACAAAGGACCGAACTCACCCCTATAGTCATACATACATATCTTTTTTTGTAAGTGCACTGAATTCAGTCAAATTATGAGTAAGTTGTACGTATGAAAATTTGAGTTAGGAATGAATAAGGACTGTATCGGTTCACCTCTTGTGGTACCCCCTATCAAAATTAAATTTTTTTGAAAAATTAATATTTCTCACATAAATTCCAAACCGGCACCTAAACCCCCTACACAAATAAGTAAAGTTTTGGACGATTTTGCACCACAAGCAGGGGGAAAAATATACATAAGTAATTTTATTTTAATTAAAAATCTATTCATTTCAATAACTCAAGACTTCAACAATATCTTATATTGGGTGATGGTATTTATCAGTCAGTTTACCTGACTGAAATTTCTGTACTGGTTTTCGTATCAAATGATATAGTATACCCTCATCCCTAAGGGTGATGGTATGAAAAAAGGATTTACAATTTTACGAAGCAAGTGGAAAAGCAGCGGAAAATGTCACCTTTTAATTGAATGCTCTTCTGAGAATAAGGCCAACATCAGTTGAAAGCGAGAGAATATTTTCAACAACAGGGAAATTTGTAAATAGAATTAGAATTAACTAATATTCTTATATACACTTGAATGTTTTTCATTTGTTATGTTTTTGTTTTACTTGCAGCTTGTACTATATGATCTCATAAATTTACAAATAAATATATACTGCAATCTTCTTATATATAAAAATGAATCGTTGTGCAGTTGTCTCGCTAAAACTCAAAAACGGCTGGACCGATTTTCAAAATTTTTTTTTTGTTTTGTTCGCTATAGCTTCCGGATGGTTTAAAAGGTTTTATTTTTTTTAAAAGTGGGCGGCGCCACGCCCCTTTTTTCAAATATCGCTCAGACGGCTTTTCTAATAGACCGATTGATACAAAAATTTTACCATGAAGTACTGTTGACCTGTAGATAGTTCCTGACTACATTTGGTTGTAATTGGATAAAGGGGCGTGGCACCGCCCATACAACTTGAAAATTAAAAAGGCTATATTTCATGAACTATCAGAGGTATGAAGATGAGATTTGGTATATATGTTGTTCGTACAGTTAGAATTACAGCCAGGGTGCAAGTGGGCGGTGCCATGCCCTCTTTTCAAAAACCGCTCTAACGGCTTTTCTAATAGACCGATTGATACGAAAATTTTACCACGTGGTACTGTTGACCTGTTGATAGTCCCTGGCTATATTTGGTTGTGATTGGTTAAATGGGCGTGGCACCGCCCATACAAATTGAAAATCAAAAGGGCTATATTCCATGAAATTTCAGAGGTAAGAAGATGAGATTTTGTATATATGTTGTTCGTTCAGTTAGAATTACAGACGAGGTGCAAGTGGGCGGTGCCACGCCCTCTTTTAAAGAATCACTCGAACTGCTTTTCTAATAGACCGATTGATACGAAAATTTTACCAAGTGGTACTGTTGACCTGTTTATAGTCCCTGGCTATATTTGGTTGTGATTGGATAAAGGGGCGTGGCACCGCCCATACAACTTGAAAATTAAAACGGCTTCATGGGTATGAAGATGAGATTTGGTATATATGTTATTGGAGCAGTATTAATTACTGCCAGGGAGGAAGAAGGCGGTGCCACACCACTTTTTCAAATATCGCTCTGACGGCTTTTCTAATTGACTGATTTATAAGATAATTTTAAAAAGTGATACTAATGACCTGTTGTAAGTCACTGGCTGTACTTAGTTGTGATTGGATAAAGGAGCGTGGCACCGCCCATACAACTTTCAAGTAAAAAAGACTATATCTCATGAACTATCAGTGGTATGAAGATGTGATTTGTAACATATGTTGTTGTTGCTGTATGAATTAGAGTAATGGTGGAAGTGGGCTGTTCCACACCCCTTTTAAAGCAAACAGTAATAACTGTAAAAATTCCACAGAACATTGCTGTTCGCCTAGAGATATGAACAGTAAGGTGGGCCAATTTTTTTATTCGCAAAAATCGTAACCAAAATTAGAATCTACGATGAATTGTAAGAAAATTTCACCAAAAAACTTTGTGTCTAAAATCAATTCCTAGCTCGCGCTGGAAAGCATAAAGATTTCTGTTAGATTTTTTTTTTGTTTTTAAATGAGGACAATCCGAAAACTGCAGATATTTATTTTTCGAGACCTTCTGCGTAAAACTAACTTCCCAGCAAACTAAATGAGATATTACAGAACCAAATCTATGTATTGGTTAAAAAGTTATGGCCTCTGAGAGTTGGCGTACAGAAATAAAGTTTTTAAAAATCATTTTTCAGAATATTGGGCGGGATCCAAAACAATGTCAAAAATATGCTATTCTCATCGTCTTGGTCTCCAAACATCGGAATGGTAGGTCTGACGTAACTGAAAAACTGCTAGAAATATATCTCAACCTGAAATCTTCTTGCTTCTCAGCGCGAACTAGGAATTGATTGTAGACATATAGTTTCTAAGTGAATATTCTAAGAATTTATCGTACATTTCGATACTGGTATACGATTACCAAATTTTTTTAGACGCGAACAAATTGTTCCGCCCTAATGAACAGGCTAATTGGAAATTAATAAGTAACCAGTACAGAAATTTCAGTCAGGTAAACTGACTGATAAATACCATCACCCAATATAAGATATTGTTGAAGTCTTGAGTTATTGAAATGAATAGATTTTTAATTAAAATAAAATTACTTATGTATATTTTTCCCCCTGCTTGTGGTGCAAAATCGTCCAAAACTTTACTTATTTGTGTAGGGGGTTTAGGTGCCGGTTTGGAATTTATGTGAGAAATATTAATTTTTCAAAAAAATTTAATTTTGATAGGGGGTACCACAAGAGGTGAACCGATACAGTCCTTATTCATTCCTAACTCAAATTTTCATACGTACAACTTACTCATAATTTGACTGAATTCAGTGCACTTACAAAAAAAGATATGTATGTATGACTATAGGGGTGAGTTCGGTCCTTTGTGTGGGAGGTACCAGAAGGGGTGTGTCAAATAGTTAGGTTTTCTAGGGTTTTGCCTCCTATAATAACATAAATTAATCGACCAATTTTCATTACCCCCCAAGAGTCCGTTTGGAAGTTATAGGAGAAATATTAATTTTCCAAAAATAGGTAATTTTGTATGGGAGGTACCAGAAGGCGTGAACTGATATAGTCCATATTCATACCTGAGTCTAATTTTCATAAGGAAACATCATACGCAAAATTTGAGTGATCTCAGTTTACTTACAAAAAAGATATGTATGTAAAACTATAAGGGTCAATTCGGTCATTTGTATGGGAGGTACCAGAAGGGGTGTGTCAAATAGTTAGGCTCTCTGAGGTTTCGCCTCCTATCACAACATTAATTTATCGACCAATGTTCATAACCCCCCAAGTGACTGTTTCCAAAAATAGGTCATTTTGTATGGGAGGTACCAGAAGGCGTGAACCGATATAGTCCATATTCATACCTGAGTCTAATATTTATAAGCAAACATCATACGCAAAATTTGAGTGATCTAAGTTTACTTGCAAAAAAGATATGTATGTAAAACTATAAGGGTCAATTCGGTCATTTGTATGGGAGGTACCAGAATGGGTGGGGCACAGGTTTCGGTTTTCTTAGGGTTTGTCTACTTTTGCAAGATAAATAAACTGACCAAATTCAAACATCCTCCGGTTGTCCGTTTGGAAGTTATGGAAGAAATATTAATTTTCCAAAAATAGGTAATTTTGTATGGGAGGTACCAGAAGGGGTGGGGCTATTAAGCCCATTTACAATCCCATAAGTTCGTTTTGAAAAATATTGATACTGGTAAATTTTCATACCGATCCGT
The DNA here is from genome assembly GCA_964034835.1 of Muscina levida. Taxonomy (NCBI): domain Eukaryota; kingdom Metazoa; phylum Arthropoda; class Insecta; order Diptera; family Muscidae; genus Muscina; species Muscina levida. The sequence continues at coordinate 82,690,581 of OZ035883.1, forward strand.
TAAGGTTTACTCGAGTTATCCTGCTGACCAGCCATCCAGCCAGCCAGCCAGCCAGCCAGCCAGCCTGCCAGCCAGCCAGCCAGCCAGACAGACGGACATAGCTCATTCTTCTTAAAAAGTTCTGAAACGAATTTGGTCTTAAGATACTTGGGGTCATACTCGTCTCCTTTAATGCGTTACACTTTTTTTCGTATCAAATGATATATACCCTCATCCCTAAGGGTGATGGTATAAAAAGTGGCGAGGCGCTGCCCACGCACTTCAATAGTTGAATTTATAAACTGTATCAAATAACGGTCCGTACACCAGTTACTTTTCATTTACTTTTCAGGAGAGCGAATCGGTAATAAATAATACATATAGAAAAATAAAGCAATATTCATTGTAGTTATACTGGAAAACACCTTTTGTTTTATTCGGGCACAATTTAAATTTTTATAGTATGTCAGAGGTAACATTAGCAAACATTTGTAAATAACCTATGTATGGGGTAATTTTTTTTTTGACGTATAGAACTTCTAATATTTATAAGTTTAAATCTAGCTGTCATACTAATGAAGTGTGATAGACTTTCTTTTAGTATACTTTGAAAAATCATCATGTAAAAACTACACAGGAACAACGTTTACAAATCTTGCAAATTTATTTTCAAAATGCACGTTCTGTTCGATATACTTATGTACCCCTTTGTGAAGTTGAGGGTGCATATAATGGTCCATCTGAGCAGCTTATTGAAGCCATCGACGCTGTAGACGTAAGTGTGACAGGGGACTCGAATTTATCGAACCGACGCCTTTATCAGCAACTCGGTCTCTGCAAATGCTGAAGAAAGATCTTGGCCTACATCTATATAAGATCTAACTGGTGGAAGAATTTGAGCCAGTGGACGATCAATTGATTTTTTTTATTTATCATGTCATTGCACATTATTTGAAGGAGAAATGGTTCCAACACGACGGTGTAATATGCCATACAGCGCGTGAGACCATCACTTTGTTAAGCCAAACGTTGGTGACCGAATTATCTCAAAAAATGGTAACATGAGTTCAATGCAATAATAGTATTCCGGAATATTCTTGATCCGTGTGAGAAGAAGACATGACAAAAGAAGTTTTTATGGCTAAAGGCATGAAGCTTCAAACTGAATTATCATTTGCGGTCAATAGGCGGAGAAGGCATAACAAAAGTGTTTTTTATGCCCAAAGACATAGTTAGTATCTGCTTCTACAGATCAAAATAAAAATTAAATTTTGATCCTTAGCGGAATATCTGTTTCCGATTTGTGGAAGAAGTGGGTTTTCGCCCTACATACAGAAAAAACTTAATCTACATCTTGGCACTATAGATATGACTTTGCTGATAAACTTTTTATTAGCATTTACAACAATAAAATGTAATTGGTTAAATTCCATGTTAGGGAGTTACTTCAAATTAGTTATATAAGTTAATAAACTCAACATATTATTGTCGAGCTGTACCGTTTTCAAAGTACTTTGTAGACCTAAATGTGAAATATATTACACGTTAATATGCAATAGCGAAGCATTGCCGGGCCCACTAGTATTGTATAAAATTAACATAGTTTGTCTTGTTTTTCTACTGCGCGAAATTTCCCGGGAAATGAAAAGTCCGGGAAAAAGAGAAACTCTAGTTGTGAAGTTTGCGAACAACATTTCGTTTCGCCTTATCTCTCTCTAGGTGCCCAATAAACTGCCGGCAAAATGCACTCGAGCACTTTAAAGGGTCGAAAATGGTGGTGTCGGCAAACTTAATCGCGACCCTGTCATCCTTCTTTGTTGGGTTGGAGGGAGATCGAACTGGGAAGTGCGGCCGCACTAAAGGTAGTCTTCCAGCAGGTATAAAGCGGGCTGCTGCTGCAATGACAGTATGGCGGAATTTGCTTTCAGCTTGGTGAACGTTGGTGGGAGCTGGGAAATCACTAAAAATGCGATCGGTGAACTCTCTGAAGCCGTTCTATAAACAACTATAGAACTGACTGGTAAATGCCCTTGCTTTAAAATGCTGCTGCATTGCTTTACTCTGATTTATTGTAGTTAACCGATTTTTAAGTGAGATTGCTTATGTATTAATCCTTGCCTCCTTGTGGACCGATAACGGTTGGTGACACATAGGACTTTTGCCCAAAAACCGGACAAAAGTGAGAAATAAAAACTTCTTCAAATATCTCTCAAATAATTGTTATTATTTTAACTGAATTACCGAACTATCATAATATTATGATAAATGGAACCCTTCCGGCCACCGCGTTCAAGTAATCGAAATCTATACTCCGTTCAGTACACAGGGATTCAACTTGTATTTGGTGTTTGATGCTGTTCGTAGCGAATCGTAAAAAACTTTGTAGAATATGAAGAAAAAAGTCTATATTAATTTTGTTGTATGGTATATGCAATTAAAATAACTATTTAGGAGTCTTATGCAAGAATATGCAAGAACATTTTTGAGTTTATTGTCTGTTATATTTACAAATAAGTGTGTTTTATATGACTTTTAAGACTTATTTAGTTGTATACCATTAGGGATGAGGGTATAATCATATGTTAGACCCCAAGTATCTTAAGACCAAATTCAGAACTTTGTAAGACGATTGAGCTATGTTCGTCTGTCTGGCTGGCTGGTGGGCACGACAACTCGAGTAAACCTTACCTAATCCGTATAAAAATTTACCAGTATTAATATTTTCCAAAATGAAGTAATGGGCAGAATAGACTCACCCTTCTGGTGTCTCCCGTACAAAATTACCTATTTTTGTATAATTAATATTTATTTCATAACTTCCAAACGGACAAGTGGAGGATATTATAATTGTGTAAGTTTTATAAACTTGTAGTTGAAGACAAAACCTCAAAAAACTGAAACATTTGCCATGCCCCTTCTGGTATCTCCCATACAAATGACCGTATTCATGAGGTTGGTTTTATATATGTATTTTTTCTAAGCACTGAATTCAGTCATATTTTGCGAAAATTGTACGCTTATGAAAATTTAAATCTGATATGAATATGGTCTACATTAACTGACCCTTTCTGGAAACTTCCATACAAAATGACATATTATTGGAAAATTATTTTTTATTTCATAACTTCCAAACGGACAACTAGAGGATTCTTGAGTTTGTTTATTCAATTATTTTGTTTAGAAGTTAAACGTTTATTGAATGTTAATTTTCGAAGCCAAATTTTTACTGGCGCCTCTTGTACTCCGTTGAGAATATATTAATTTTAATATTTTTTATTTACTGGTGAAATCTAACAAACTCAATGTTTTCGCCGTTCAATAGTAAATCTTGGCTAAAGATTAGCCGGCCGTGGCATAGTGGTTAGAACACGCGACTACCATGCGGGAGATCGCAGGTTCAAACCTGGCTCCAGTCATCTTAAAAGAAAAAATAAATAAAATTTTCTTTCATTGTCGGCTCCCCTCGAATGTTGTTTGACAGCAACTTCGCAGTATTAAGCGTCGATTCAATCGTCGTGTCTAGTAAGAGCTTCCCAAAACAGTGACGTTCGCATTCGTCGATAAATAAGTAGGTGCCGTAAGTTGTGAATCTAAAAAATAGAAAGCGTGTTAATTCACAACAACGCGAGAAGCTATCCCATACCTCATTCATGGGGTGCAAAGGGAAATTAAGTTTTTTTTAAATGATTAGCGATACATTTTGATTACGTATAAACAGACACTTTGATTTCTTCGGATTTAAGGACAAACCTGAAGTAGTAGCCCAACTGCGAATTGCAAATAAATCTGTATTAATTTTATTGATGCACTCATCAAAATACAACATTTACTTTGATTTGAGGCTTACTATTTATTAGCCCACTATTCCGAAAAATTCCACTTAGATTTGGCATGGTTCAGCTGCTGAGGAGACAATCTGGATTTGAGTCTGCATTGGTTCTAATTTTGTCGATATTTTTATGTCCTTTTTCAAAAACATCAAATTAAATTTTACATATTCTACCTCTTGCCGTATGTTGTGAGCGATGGTGACAGGGTTTTAACTTTTTACCCATTGAATAAAAATATGTTTATCTTCCACAGCGTGTAAAAAATAAATTGCATTGATATATACAGATTTTCTTGTTTTTACACTATTTATCAGTCCGTGACATGTGTCTTTTGTGTGCGTCAACTTATGATGTAGTTCGAGAAGCTCGTATTGCCTACTATTCACTTGTATTCAATTTAATCTTACAGAATATAATTTCGCTCACTCATTTCTTCCCGAGTTTATGTTTAAGTTCCTGTACAACACATAGAAAATATATTTTCTGTCAAAGTGCACTGGCTCTACGTTAATCCAACAGACTAGTTTCCACTTAATTCTTTGTTATAAATTATGCAGAAGCAAATGTAATTATACTAAAAGAGTAAAGTAGTATAAACAGAAATGCTTTTATAAGAAACGCTCAGATAATTTGCTCTTAAACAAGAATTCGCATATTGCTTTGATGTTTAAACGGAGATATTTCAGATTTATTTACCATTTACACAAATGACAATTAGTGTTTATTGAAATAAAACAAAACCCGGTTAGTTGTTCTAACATATCCGAAATGGTGTTGTTGTCTTATACGTGACATTCGAAAAACATGATAAGTCGTTAATTCCTATATGGCTACATAGGACAAAACAGATATTTTAGCTAATGTCAACTTGCTGTCAATTATCCCACAGAAGTTTGGGTTACGTCCCTGAGGTCCTTGAAGGTATTTTGCGAAAATAAAACTTTGCCATACATCAAAAACATTGATAGTCAGATCCCATGTAATTTTTTTTTTACTGTCACGCAGTGTAATTGGTACGAAATTAGGTGTCTTGATTCTCACCTTTCAGAAGCTAAAAATAGTTAAGAGATTTTTGTATTACAGACGATATGGTTTTTTTCATCAGATATTTATGCATTGCTGCTTAAAAACATATTTTGTACCCTAAAAAATTTTCTTTGTTGTATGTTTCTGAAACTCTGTCAACTTTTCGTAGGTCTTGTGTTCGGGAACCTCGAACACGACGATTTCTGACTCAATATACCAAAGCAGATGTATTATTTTGTTACCTCAGGAAACATCATAGTGTTTGTTAGATTTTGGTGACAGATTAGAAATTAATGCAACATTTTCCAGTTAATCCTTTAAAGTGTATTAAATCTCTCAAAGCTAAAACAAAATTTTAGAATATGATAATTTTCAACAAAATAGTTTGTCGGTCTTAAAATCACAGTGCTTTAAGTCATTTAAATTCATCAAAAACTCTTAAAAAAACATAATGAAACACTAGAAAAAAATCCGTGTCGAACAGTGTTATTTAAACCAGTAAAACAGTTCAATTTGTTGGTTTTTTTAATTAAAATTTTTTTATTTTTTTAAATTAATAACAGTACATGAAATCGCTTGATCAAATTTTAATTAACGCCTGTTAATTTTGCTGACTTCTCGCCATTCCTTAAGAATTTCCTGGCATTTGTGTTTCCGGTTTGCTGTTTTAGCATAACCACAAGCAAGCCAAGCTCTTCTTTAAATTTTTGTTGAATGTATTTTTTCTACTCTATTTTTGTTTTCACCTCCACGAACTTGCATGCCTTCACATCCAGTTCGTACGATATATGTAAAATACAGTCTAAAAACTTCTCAGGGGTATGGTTTTCGGATATGCCGTCTTCGATAAGTTTGATTTAAAATAGCAATCTATTTAACCCCCTTAAAACACCACGGAAAGTAATAAAATACTTTAAAAACCAGTACAGAAATTTCAGTCAGGTAAACTGACTGATAAATACCATCACCCAATATAATATAATATTTAAGTCTTGAGTTATTGAAATTACTAGATTCTTAATTAAAATAAAATTACTTATATATTATTTTTCGCCTATTTCTGGAGCAAAACCGTGAATAATTTGACTTGTTTCTATAGAAGGTACATTTAGGGGCAGCACAATGTGTCTTATTTTTTTCGTGAATCAACGTTCAATTAACGCTTTCCTTGGCAAAATTTGTCTGAATTTAGGGTACATACAAAAATTATATGCATGTAAGAGGCGCAATATCCATTATTTGTATGGGAGGTGCCAGAAGGGGTGTCAAATAGTTAGATTTTCTGAGATTATGCCTCCTATTACAAGAAAATTTAACTGACCAAATCTGATTGTCCGCCAGGTGCCGGTTTGGAAGTTATGGGAGAAATATTAATTTTCCAAAAATTGGTCATTCTGTATGGGAGGTACCAGAAGACGTGAACAGATATAGTCCATATTCATACCTGAGTCTATTTTTTTTATTACCGTTCAACTTACCGAAAATTTTACTGAATTCAAAAAAGATATGTATGTAAGACTATGGGGGTGAGTTCGGTAATTTTTATGGGAGGTACCAGAAGTGGTGTGTGAAATAGTTAAGTTTTCTAGGGTTTTGCCTCCTATCACAATATAAATTTATCGACTAATTTTCATTACCCCCCAAGTGTGTGTTTGGAAGTTATGGGTGAAATATTAATTTTCCAAAATATGTAAAATTGTATGGGAGGTACCAGAAGGCGTGAACCGGTATAGTCCATATTCATCACAGAGTCCAATTGTGATAAGCGAACATGAAACGCATAATTTGAGTGAATTCAGTATACTTACATAAAAGATATGTATGTAAAACTATGAGGGCCAATTTGGTAATTTGTATGGGAGGTACCAGAAGGGGTGTGGCAAAGGTTTCGGTTTTTATAGGGTTTGTCTACTATTGTAAGAAAAATAAACTGACGAAATTTAAATATCCTCCGATAGTCTGTTTGGCAGTTATAAAAGAAATATTAATTATCCAAAAATAGGTAATTTTGTATGGGAGGTACCAGAAGGGGTGTGGCTATTCAGCCCATTTACAATCCCATAAGTTTGTTTTGAAAAATATTAATACTGGTAAATTTTCATACCGATCCGATAAGGTTTACTCGAGTTATCCTGCCCATAAGCCATCCAGCCGGCCAGACAGACGGACATAGCTCAATCGTCTTAAAAAGTCCTGAAACGAATTTGGTCTTAAGATACTTGGGGTCTAACTCGTCTCCTTTAATGCGTTACGCTTTTTTTCGTGTCAAATGATATGTACCCTCATCCCTAAGGGTGATGGTATAAAAATTTTGTATGATACCGTCATTGTAACTAAAAAAACTAATAATGCAGTTCGATTCCTCGTATCCGAATTAGGGTAAAACCGTCGAGCCTGGTCTGGAGCTAATTTTAGTGGGCTGTTTAAAGAAGAAATGCGGGACATCTTGATTTTGCTATCTCTTTCTGGAGAAGCAGATGCCAATTCCTTGACAATCGCTACAGAGTTTCGTTACTCAGATTGATATAGCTTTGTTGCAGTTGCGTTTAACTTGTCTTGACCACCTAACTTCAATAGATGATGTACTTTTCTGTTTTTTACTTAACTTACTTTACCTTTCAGCAATTTGAAAAGTCAGCTAGCATTTTTATTCAGAATTGATGTCAAATTACGACTGGATTCCCTACACCTTTTTAGTATTTTACAAACCAGACCTCGAAGATTGTCTTTAAACGTCAGATGTTAACATTGGTGATCCTATTTTTTCCAAAACAAAATCAATGATGGTGTCCGATATTATTTTTTCCTTTCACTTTTGGAAAATGAAGTTGTATGAATTTTGCAAGGTCATTCTAGAAAATGTTCAATTAAAAAGAAGATCGCAAAATATCGCTGAATATGATTTGTGTTCCATTTCTTATTTTGTGGGTTTCAAGATGGCATTAAGTGGTATCACCTTTAAAAGTCTTCAATAAAGTTACAAATTTAAATTTAACTTCCTTCTTAAAAACTTTTTTAACGAGCAAATAACACACGAGTAACTACAGATGTTGCAATTATTTAAATGCCATCAATTGACAATTTTCTCATAAAACAAATAAAGAAAGAAATCATGGCCTACTGGCTTTCCGTCTGTATGTACCATTCTATTTACTTAAAAAAATCTAAAAGTTTTTTGTAGCCAAAAAGTATGATTAAATAAGTAATGCAACTTTCAAGTACACTTTTTAGTTTTTTTCGCTGGGTTAATCCTCAGACTGAATATGAGGTTTTTGAGGTAAGATATCAAGCTACCCAAATACATAATGAAAAAGCTTATGCATTTCATATATTTTTTTAACTTGAATAAAGTTCCGCTAAACTTTCTATATTTCGCACTGTGGCACGGTGCAAAACTGAACACTTTGTACGGTTTTGTAACTTATGGCTGAAAAACATATTTTTTGGTACAACTTTTTACATACATAAATTACAAACTATTGATCAAGCTAAAAAATAATTTAAGACAGTCTCCGAAGACGTTTTTAGTATATTTAGAAAAAAAAACAATAAAAAATAAAAAACACTTTTCTGATCATTAGCCGAATTTGATGTATCATTCGATACACTAACGTAAATTGATATAATTCTTTTTTTTGTAAAACTACCATATACGCAATATTTTCTATTCTTTTTGCAATCTTGGGACCATAACGCGTATAAATGAATTGTGTCGAAATTGGTTTTCTTTTGTTGAATATCATTATTTTAAATAAGGGTATTTACATTATTCGGTTATTCATATACTTCGATTACAACATTTAGTAACAACCTACTGAGATTTAAACCAAAAAAAGTAAACACTAGTGCTCAAAGGGAAATCTAAGTAAAACTAATTCGCAATATAAATAACGTCATGCTTAGTAAAGTACAGGCCAAGATAACATGACTGAGCTTCCACAACGACAACGTTAAATGTAGACCAATAGCATAGATAGTAATCTAATGAAACATTTTAATAGTTAAATGTTAAATGTTGGTGCTTAAATATTCCAGCTTTTTATAGCTTTAATGACACACATACAACACATAAACACAAACTCAGTGTCCTTTGTAGTTAATTTGTTTTATTTTACATTTAAAGAATTTGTCTGCAAGTGTTTTTAAAGTTGTTATTATTTAGTCTAAATTGTGTATTACTATCTGCTATTTTGCTGTTAAGCTAATCAATTACCGCTAAATAATATCATATTTATATAAATTGTTCTCTTTATATCATAGTTTAATACACTTTATTATCCAGCTAATCTTTCGCGATATTGGCTGAAACTAATACAATCTTGTTTATTTCCCTGGGAAGTGCAATCAATCAATATATGTACAAACGTTAGTTTTCGTAGCGACTTATTTTACAAAATCGCTTTTTAGCGCTTACAAATCCTATTTAGAGATATCAAAACGGAACGCCGCTTGGCATCTGGCAATAAGAATTCTAACGAAATATAGCGAAAAGAAGCAAAAAGACATCTAGTGGAGCAAAAATAGAATCAAGCAATTTGAGCAGAAATGCAAAAAAAAAAACAGAAAAGGAAACATGTTTGAAAACATGATAGCATCCGGCAGAAATGCAGAGATTTCTACAGTTGTTGATATATATACGCGTGTGTGTGTGTCTCGATGGAGTGTATAAACTACCGGTTTATTTTGATATTTTCTCAGAGTATTGAAAAAAGTCATCATTGTTATTTGAAAAAGACGGTGAACTAACATTTGTGGATAGTTTAATAGCATAATAATAGAAAAGTTTAATCTTAGACGATTAATGTTAAATCAAATACAGTTGGGAATCATTAATTCAACATACCACTGATCTTTGATATGCGGTCACACACCCTTGTCATCAGCTTACACAGATTCCCAATAGAAGAAACGACTTCCAACAGTCCGTTGGAACAAACATACAAAATTTAATGTCTGACACTCGTACTGCTATTTCCTAGACCATTCCTGTATTTGCAGTCATATATATATAAAAAAATTGACTAAAGAAGTAAAATATAATAGAAAATACAAACTCTAAGAAAATTGTTTCAAAAAAAGCAGAGTACCGCACATTCTATGTGACAGGATAGAAAAAAATGTGAGTATTCTGCAATGAATGACAAAAACGAATATATGCAACCAACGGAAACAGTTCCTACAGTTTGTTGGTGCTGCGAAATATCAACGTTTTATATTTCTGCACTTCCTTTTCGCCGAATTCAGACTGTATTGTGGTGATTGTCTGGTACAAAAATAAAACATCTTTGTTAGCAAATGAATCAACAAAGACAGCAACAATCTCGTAAAGGAATTTGAATTTTTATTTTCTCTTGTGGATTTTATAGGTTGATTCTTTATCTTGAAATAAACTGAAAATCTGTTGTAACTTGTAACTTTGTAGTTTTGAGATTGTATGTTCACAACCGATTATCATAACCTAAGGGAACCGGTTTTAATACGTAACCGTTAAGAAAATACAACGAAGCAATTCAAAACTTTCGGATTTGGGTTTTATGAAATTTTTACTTTTTGAAGATACAATCTATTGACTATTTTACTCGACTGATTGGTTTCATATAAGTTATTTGCTAAAATTGTCATCAAATTCCTTCCTGCAAAAGAAGACAACTTATATCCGCTAAAGCAGACATCTCAAGGAGGCGTGACCATCGATTAAACAATTACCCTACCATCAACACCCATTACATCAGACCATATTTTATTTTTATATTAATATTTTTATATCGGTTACAGCCGTTAACAAATCTTTTATTTATTCATGTATTTCCCACCCCTTCTGGTCCCTCCTGTACACAATTATCTATTTTTTGGAAAATTAATATTTCTTTCATTACTTCTAAACGGTCAGTTTAATTATCTTGTAATAGGATACAAACATTAAAAACCGAAACTTTTGACATGCCCCACAGTGGCATTTCGGCGGAAAAAATAGGGTTTTTTAACTTTCCAATTTCAAAATTTTAATGATTTGGTTTTGTAAAGAAATATTTGGATAAAAAAAATTTAACAAGGTTTTTTATGAAAAGTGAAATTTTGTAGTTAAGAAAACAAACAGAAGTCAACGGAAATTTATTCAATGAAATTAGATTACAATTATTGTCCTAATAAAGAACTTTTGTGTGTGTACGTTTATAGCTATGGCCTTTGTTTTAATTTTTAGTGAAAATATAGCACTTATTCTTTATAAGAAAAAAAAATTATTGAAATTGGAAAAGTAAACTAATTATTATAATTTATCAAAAATTATACTAAAAAATATCAACTTTTCACTTTTTGGTGGAAAAAAAATTTGTGTGCTTTGCCTTGCTTAGCCCTCTAACTATGCAACCAGTAAGAAAGTTTCAGTCGGGCGACCCGACTTACATATACCATCACCCACAGTAAAATAAAAAAAAAAATTGCTATTATATTGATATTATTACTCGATTTCTAAAGTGGGTGGAGTGGTAAATTTGTATGGGAGGTACTAGAAGGGGCGTGTCTAGACTTCTAGGTTTATCCTCCAAAACTTTATCCTGTTATAGCTTTACTAAATACAGAGTTTGGGCACGATAGCGCTGGATGTATTGATCTCTGAAGTGGGCGGAAAGGTACATATGTATGGGAGGTTCCATAAGGGGCTCCGCTAGACTTCCAATTTTTTCTCCAAAACTTTATCCTGTTATAACTTAATAAAATACAGAATAGGGGCACGATCGTGTCGAGTATATTGATATTATTACTCCATCCCTAAAGTGGGCGGAGTGGTACATTTGTATGGGAGGTACCAGAAGGGGCGTGTCTCGACATCCAGGTCTTTTCTCCAAAACTTTATCCAGTTATAGCTTTACTAAATACAGAATTTGGGCACGATCGTGTCGAGTGTATTGATATTATTATTCCATCTCTAAAGTGGTCGGAAAGGTACATTTGTATGGGAGGTACCATAATGGGCGTGTCTAGACTTCCAGATTTTTTCTCCAAAACTTTATCCTGCTTGAACTTTACTTAATACAGAATTTGGTCACGATCGCGGTAGTTCTAATAATAATATTAATCGATTTCTAAAGTGGGCGGTACCAGATGTGTGTGGGAGGTACCAGATGGGGCGTTGGTAGACTTCAGTTTTTTTCTCAAAAACTGTATCCTGCTATAGCTTTACTAAATTAAGAATTAGGGTACGAGCGCGATGGATTTATTAATATTATTACTCCATATCTAAAGTGGGTGGAAAGGTGTATTTGTATTTATATTAGGGTGATCAGTTCGGTTTTCAGAAACCGGCTACTCGGTTTTTTCACTCATAAAAACCGTCGGTTTTTTTTAAATCCCTGTTTTTCGAATATTGAATAATCCGGTTATTTTTTGTCGAATCTCGGTTTTTTGGCGTTTGATCCTTTTTATTTAAATTCATTCATAATTGTATTAAATGTGTACTCGTACATGTTTTTTTCCAGCTTCTGCCGGCTTCTGAGACTACAATATGGGAGAAAATATATGATTTCTATCTATCCAAAAAAGATAAGTTAAAGAAAAAATTGATTTACTTAAAGCAGAAAAACCAGCGCATCTCTATTGTGGTCGATGAATGGTCGGATATATCTTACATAAAATACATAAATGTTACTGTGCGAACACTTGATCCCGAAAGCAAAACTACCATTAAAAACTCTACCAAAAATTTTCTTTTGGAAGATTTTTTATATATGAATAAGAGCGGCAAAAGGAGTGTAAAGCTTGACAGATTATTAAATGCCTTGTACACAATAAGTCCAACTGGTACATTGAGTGAGAGGGCATTTTTAATGGCAAGTTTTATAAAAATCAAAGAAAAAAATAGTTATACACCCAAGCACTTAAATTGTATCTTATTTCTTAAAGGGAAAACTAAAGATTAAATTAAATATATTTTTATATAATCAAGTATTTGCAAATGAATTGTTATGTTTTGTTTGTCTTTGTTAAATACCAAACTGATCTCAGTAATGTTTTCCATTGTAATTATAATTAAACTAAAATTATACATTTTTAAGTATATTTGAATTTTTTTTTTTTGTTATTTTTCAATGAAATTTTTTGTCAAAAATTGTGTTTTAATTTGTTATTTGGCATACATTTGAAAACCGGATTATCCGGTTTTTTGTGAATTTCAAAAAAAGCAACCGGTTTTTTTTAAATGCCACTTTTCGAATAATTCGAAAAAAAATTTGTGTGCTTTGCCTTGCTTAGCCCTCTAACTATGCAACCAGTAAGAAAGTTTCAGTCGGGCGACCCGACTTACATATACCATCACCCACAGTAAAATAAAAAAAAAAAAATTGCTATTATATTGATATTATTACTCGATTTCTAAAGTGGGTGGAGTGGTAAATTTGTATGGGAGGTACTAGAAGGGGCGTGTCTAGACTTCTAGGTTTATCCTCCAAAACTTTATCCTGTTATAGCTTTACTAAATACAGAGTTTGGGCACGATAGCGCTGGCTACTCGGTTTTTTCACTCATAAAAACCGTCGGTTTTTTTTAAATCCCTGTTTTTCGAATATCGAATAATCCGGTTATTTTTTGTCGAATCTCGGTTTTTTGGCGTTTGATCCTTTTTATTTAAATTCATTCATAATTGTATTAAATGTGTACTCGTACATGTTTTTTTCCAGCTTCTGCCGGCTTCTGAGACTACAATATGGGAGAAAATATATGATTTCTATCTATCCAAAAAAGATAAGTTAAAGAAAAAATTGATTTACTTAAAGCAGAAAAACCAGCGCATCTCTATTGTGGTCGATAAATGGTCGGATATATCTTACATAAAATACATAAATGTTACTGTGCGAACACTTGATCCCGAAAGCAAAACTACCATTAAAAACTCTACCAAAAATTTTCTTTTGGAAGATTTTTTATATATGAATAAGAGCGGCAAAAGGAGTGTAAAGCTTGACAGATTATTAAATGCCTTGTACACAATAAGTCCAACTGGTACATTGAGTGAGAGGGCATTTTTAATGGCAAGTTTTATAAAAATCAAAGAAAAAAATAGTTATACACCCAAGCACTTAAATTGTATCTTATTTCTTAAAGGGAAAACTAAAGATTAAATTAAATATATTTTTATATAATCAAGTATTTGCAAATGAATTGTTATGTTTTGTTTGTCTTTGTTAAATACCAAACTGATCTCAGTAATGTTTTCCATTGTAATTATAATTAAACTAAAATTATACATTTTTAAGTATATTTGAATTTTTTTTTTTTTTGTTATTTTTCAATGAAATTTTTTGTCAAAAATTGTGTTTTAATTTGTTATTTGGCATACATTTGAAAACCGGATTATCCGGTTTTTTGTGAATTTCAAAAAAAGCAACCGGTTTTTTTTAAATGCCACTTTTCGAATAATTCGAAAACCGGTTTTCGCAAAAACCCGAATAATTGATCACCCTACTTTATATATATTGTAAACAATTCTTAAGTCTTTAATATGTGATTATTTGGGCAATTTCAGTTAATATCTGTTTCGATGTTCATTGTCTGTTTTTTAAATTACTTATTCTTTTGAGGACAAAGATAAAGCGTCCAACTATCCAACGGAATTTTTGAACTCGTTGATGTGCCAGGAACTGAGCCGAATAATTTTTAGCTGAAGGTGGGATCCTTCATTATCATATTACAGAATCTGAATCGTTCAACGGTACGCGGTTGTCCGTCAATAAACTTCTTAACAATACGATTAAAGCGACGATCATCTAGGGGAAATTCAAACGAGAAAGTGTCCTTATCTTACGATTTCCATTCCAATTCATTCCATTGTTGAAAGTCTATAGAATTAATCTCTAATTTTCCTGTTTCCCGCATGATCGGCCATATGTTGCCTATTCGTGTGTTTATAAACAATCTTCGTTGTTTGTTTTAGTATCGGAAAACAAATCGAAAAACATTGTTCATGATATCGCTCTTTACTGATTTCGATTCAAATAAATCACATTACAATTTGAACTATCCGTGTTTTATTATAATTTTGAAGTTTATATGAAGGCGTTAAATTGGGGCAAGCCGAAGTTCGCCGGATCCACTAGATATTTGTGTACTTCTATTTTGAAAACACCATTTCATTAAAAAATATTCATGTAGCTTTTGGAACAACATGAAACCGGTTTGTGAAACATTAACAGTTATATGGGCACTCCAGATTGATGGTATAGACTCGTTAAATTCGTCATAATGTACATCATCATCCTTATCATTGGCATCCTCATTTTAGTAGTACATCCGTTTCCGGTGTCCCTTTCTGTTGACGTTTTTGCAAAGAGACGTGTTTTATGTTGTTCCATTTATCGCTTCACATTTGATGCTTCAACACTTGGTTGTGGTACATCCAATTACTAATATTGAAGATTTCTGTAAACGAGTATCGTTGTCGTTACATGTTTCCCCCGCTTGTTATTTTTTTCTGGATTGCGTGATAAATCTAAACAAAGTAGTACACGAATAAATAATAAAGATCACAACAGTTATTGAGAGGAAATTGCATTTAATCATGTTAACAACTATAATAAAACTAAGTGCATACACAAGGCATAGCATCATAAGAATTCCATTACTGTTGCCATCAAAAAAAAAATCGTAATATTGTATTAATAAAATGTGTGTACATTGTTAGTATTCTCCTTGAGAAAAATAGTTACTATACTGTGTTTATCATGGACGTTTCATTGTACACATCATGACAATAAATGTCATTGCTTACTCACTGATATATATATAGTGTTCGCGTAACTTGTGGATTATTATTTAAAAAAGTTATAGGGAACATCCAGTAGAGCTATGGGTTTTTTTTTCAAATTTGATTTAATTTTCTTGAAAGATCGAGCAATTGTCTATACCAATCGCTCACCTGTATTTTGGTTCTCTTTTTTTAATTCAAAAAATTACTTTTACAAAAAAAGTTTAAAAAGCGGCAAACCTTTAGGTGCTTATAGCTTGACAAATATACATTATGCTAAAATAATACTTAGTATTTAATTCCATACCTAATACAAGTAGAGTTAAACAAAATATGAACGAATTTAAGGAAAAACAAATTTTAGTTGTCACTTTAAATGCCCCTAATGTATAATTTACTTTGAGTATAGGTTCGTACGAACATTTGAATATAAAGTGGGTAACTTGGCTGCAACCAGGTTATAATTCAAGTTTACGATAGCACCACGCATCATCCGCAAGTACACGGCACTTAACACATTCCTATCTATATATATAAAATTCTACTGTACGTGTGTTGTGACTGAACTCCTCCTAAACGGCTGGACCGATTTTCATAAATTTTTTTGTATGCGTTTGGGTGGCGCCCCGGGTGGTTTAGATTTACAATTCGGTCCTCCCATACAACTTAAAAATCAAATGGGCTATATCTTATGAACTATCAGAGGTATGAAGATGAGATTTGGTATATATGTTGTTAGAGCAGTATTAATTACAGTCAGGATGGAACTGAGCGGTGCAACGCCCCCTTTCAAAAATCGCTCTAACGGATTTTCTAATAGACCGATTGATACGAAAATTTTACCAAGTGGTACTGTTGACCTGTTGATAGTCCCTGGCTATATTTGGTTGTGATTGGGTAAAGGGGCGTGGCACCGCCCATACAACTCGAAAATTAAAAGGACTTTATCTCATGAACTATCAGAGGTATAAGGATGAGATTTGGTATATATGTTATTGGAGCAGTATTAATTACTGCCAGGGAGGAAGAAGGCGGTGCCACACCACTTTTTCAAAAATCGCTCTGACGGCTTTTCTATTAGACTGATTTATAAGATAATTTTAAAAAGTGCTACTGATGACCTGTTGTTAGTCACTGGCTGTACTTCGTTGTGATTGAATAAAGGAGCTTGGCACCGCCCATACCACTTTAAAGTAAAAAAGACTTTATCTCATGAACTATCAGAGGTATGAAGATGTGATTTGTTACATATGTTGTTGTTGCAGTATGAATTACAGTAACGGTGGAAGTGGGCTGTTCCACACGCCTTTTAAAACAAACAGTAATAACTGTCAAAATTCCACAAAATATTGCTGTTCGCCTAGAGATATGAACAGTAAGGTGGGTCAATTTTTTTATTCGCAAAAATCGGAATCTACGATGAATTGTTAGAACATTTCACCAATAAACTTTGTGTCTAAAATCAATTCCTAGCTCGCGCTGGAAAGCATGCAGATTTCAGATAGAGATTTTTTTTGTTTTTAAATGAGCACAAACCGAAAACTTCAAAAAATATATATTTTTTGAGACCTTCTGCGTAAAACTGACTTCCCAACAAACTAAATGAAGTACTGAAAAAGCAAATCTATGTATTGGTTTAAAAGTTATGGCCTCTGAGAGTTGGTATACAGAAATTAAGTTTTTAAAAATCATTTTTCAGAATATTGGGCGGGATCCCAAACAATGTCAAAAATATTATATACCTTTCTCTTTGTCTAGTCTCCAAACATCGGAATGGTTGGTAAAAATTAGAGCCGAGCCCATAGGTCTGAAGTTTTCGATAATTGCTCATTCACTAAAAAAATATCGCCACCTGAAATCTTCATGCTTCTCAGCGCAAACTTGGAATTGATTTTAGACATAAAGTTTCTAAGTGAAATTATTTAGAATTTATTATAGATTGCGATACTGGTATACGATTACCACGTTTTTTTTCGACGTGAACAAATTGATCCGTCCTAATGAACAGGTTATTTGGAACTAAATAAGTAAAAAGTGCCGAGGCGCTGCACTCGCACTTCATTATTTGAGTTTTATTGGAGGTCCGTACACCAGGCAGTTGAGGACACATAGTAGCTGCGCAGACTAAAACAGTGATGTGTTTTTAATTTTCTTTACAGGTATGTATTTTTCAATTACTTTTCAGGAGAGCGAATCGGTATTAAACACTATAGATAGAAAAATTAAACAATATTTCTTGTAGTTAAACTGCAAAACACCTTTTGTTTGATTGGGGTACTATTTGAATTTTTATAGTATGTCAGAGGTAACATTAGCAAACATTTGTAAATTACCTATGTATGGGGTATTTTTTTGAAGTATCGAACTTCTTGTAGGTATAAGTGTAAATCTAGCTGTCATACTAATGAAGTGTAATAGACTTTGTTTCGGTATACTTTGGAAAATCACCATGTAAAGACTACACAAGAACAACGTTTACAAATCTTACAAACTTATTTTCAAAATGAGCGTTCTGTTCGGCAAACTTATTGAGCACTTTGTGAAGTTTATGGTGCATATACTCACCCATCTGAGCAGCTAATAAAGGGTGTCCCAACAAGAACGCAATTTTTAAATCTGGCAACATTCGAAGTGTCATTGTTTGACATTTGAACAATTGTTATTGTTTGCTAGTAGAAGGTACGAGGTTAGTAAAAATGGAGCGCTACACGAATGAACAACGCATTCTCATTGTGAAATTGTTTTACAAAATGGTGTAAGTTTTGCAACATGAAAATGCTGATTTTGCTGCTAAAATCATCTTCAGTGACGAGGCCCATTTCTATCTTGATGGCTTCGTCAATAGGCAGAATTGTCGCATTTGGGGTGAGGAAAATCCTCGAGTGATTCACGAGAAGCAAATGCATCCTCAACGTGTCACTGTGTCGTGTGGTTTTTGGGCTGGAGGAATCATTGGACCTTTTTTTTATGAAAATGAGGCACTCAAGCGCAAACAATCTATGGTGTTCGGTATCGTGAAATGATAACCAGTTTTTTCTTGCCTCGAATTGAAGAAATGAATGTGGAGGGCATGTGGTTCTAACAAGACGGTGCCACATGTCATACAGCCAAAGAAACAATTCAATTGCTGCATCAGTCATTTCCCGGTCGTGTTATTTCGCGTTTTGGAGATCAGAATTGGCCGCCTAGATCGTGCGATTTAACACCATTAGATTTTTTTCTTTGGGGTTTTTTGAAGTCGATGGTTTACGCGAATAAGCCGACGACGACTCAAGCCTTAAAAGGGGAAATTGGACGCTGCATTAATGAAATGCCTCAGCATTTATGTGAAACGGTCATTGAAAATTTCATTAAAAGATCGCGTGCATGCCAGCAAAGCCGCGGCTACCATCTGCACGATATATTGTTCCATACATAACCTCATTCTGTCTACTTTACGATATAATAAAGTTTCACGATTTTTTTTATAATATCTGTGTTTTATTTAAAATTTAAAAATTGCGCTCTTGTTGGGACACCCTTTATAAGCCATCGACGCTGTAGACGTAGACGTGTGACAGGGGACTCGAATTTATCGAACCGACACCGTTCTCAGACACGGTTTCTGCAAATGCTGAGGAAAGATCTTAGCCTACATTCATATAAAATTCAACTGGAAGAAGAACTAGAACCAGTGGACGATCAATTGATTTGTTTTAACAGAAAATCGAAACACACCAGTGAAACGAATAGTCCTCAGGCGAAAGAAAAAACAGAGAATTGGAGTCTCCGAAGATTCTGACGAGTTATTGAAGTATTAATTTTTTATTTGACGATGGAGTGGACTAATTTCGAGAATAGACGAAAGAACTCCTCCAGAAGGGTGCGAGCATGTAAGATGTAATTTTTGGCCCAAAGAAATAAAATTCGATGCACATAAAATATTTGGCACTGCAGGTATGATTACACAGACCAAAGTATTATGTTTGATTAATTCGCTTATGTTATTTAGCACTACAGATATGAAGATACAGACAAAAATTTTATTTTAGATAAGTGGGAGTAGTAAAAATAGTTTTAGCCCTAGAGCGACAAATATTTGATACTACAGATATGAATATACAGATCAGTAGGGGAGGTGGCATGGCACAAACGTATTCAGTCGTGACGAAATAAAATATGATACACGGATAGTACTTTACATCTTAACATAGATGAACGACGACATGCTCTGATACATTCAGAGATCGAAAATGTGAATTTTAATATTCTAAACAATAGAACGAATAGAAAAGTGTTTTTTTGGAAACTCCTTAGCCCATGTTATACATATATACGTTTTTTTTACAAATATATATGTATCAATATCTTTGGAGGCAGGACAAGGTTTAAATATATCATTTTCCAATTATAAGATAACAAATATATCACTATTTTACTTCACATTTACATTTTTTAGAGGGCTCCACGAAAAGCCCCCCAATGAAATAACGCCCAGGAAATAACCCCCAATGAAATAAACCCCAAAATATAGGAAATAACACCCAAAAACAGTGAATGAAATAACATCCAAAAATAAATGAAATAAACCCCAAAGCGAAAAGGAAACAACCCCCAATATTTGGGAGTTATTTCATATGAAATAACACCCAAAGATGAAAATGAAACAACCCCCAATGAAATAAACCCCATCAGCAACAAAAATGAAATTATGCCCAAAATACATAAAAGAGTCAGTTTCACCAAGGATTTCATGAAGTCAATATGGACCATCAGCAAAGTCGCAAAATTATTGAAATGAATCGTGTGGATCGTAGATCGTTGTAGCCCTGCTCTATTTTTGCAGTTCGGAAGACTATTTGCCTTTTACGTTTGGCCTTTACACAACCACCTCCAATGTTCACAAGCAAATCAAACTCTCTGCTTTTATCGAATTCTCCCTTTTGAAGAACTCTTACAAATTTAAAAAATTACATTCTTAGTGTGTACTAATCGAATTCTCAAAATGTTTTGTTGATTTTCTATTCGTCAACATTAACACAAATGGAAATATCTGTAAACATTCAAAAGATATTGTAATATATTCACAGGAAAAAAGTGTTCTTGTAAAAGGCATATAAATATATAATAATAACCCCTAAAAACCAACAGCTTTAAAAATGAAATAACGCCCGAATAAAAAATGAACTAACACCCAAATTATTTACGATATGAATCAAGCCCCAAATTTAAAAAATTAGTTGGGTGTTATTTCATAATTTGAAAAGCCCAAATGAGGAATGAAATAATTCCCAAAGAAAAATGAAAAACGGCCCAAAAAAATTGGGAGTTATTTCATATGAAATAACACCCAAAAATGTATGAAAAAAATTTGGGGAATATTTCATTTCTCGTTTGGGCGTTATTTCATTGGGGGGCTTTTCGTGGAGCCTTTTTAGAGATTAAACAATAAATACATATCCGTTACATAAATGAAGTTCATTGAATTTAAAATTTTTGTTTTTATCGGCAGTAATCGTCTACAGCGCTACTTATGTTTTATTAAGCAACCAACATATATTCTAGAAAAAAATTGTACGGTAGAACAACGTTTGCCCGGCTACCTAGTTCAATAAAAAATTAAGCTATTTTTTCCTAAAACTCTTGATTTATATTTGATACTCCTTGCATAGATACAACTTTAAGTGTCAGTGTTATCGGATAGAAGGGAATTATTTGTCATAAAAGTACATCATAACTCTTCGTTGCATTAAATTCTTTCTATTTTGTGTAGGTTTATTACAATATGGAAGAAGTGTGTATGTGCTGTCTGAGAAGGCACACAAACATATGTTGACAATTCTCACATTTACAATAAAGTCTAACATTTTTACTAACATACTTGGTCTCAAAATCACATTTATTTTACAATTCCTTCTAAGCTTCTCCCAAGGCTTAAAGGGTAATCTTTCATACACACAACAACGACAATTCAAATAAGCTTCTGTTTATGGATCTTTAAAATTTGCGGCTATTTTACTTGATATAGATGTATGTACGTATGTATGTATGTATATAAATGATCCCACTAAGGATAAACACTAACCTACTTACATGCCACAAAATAACCAAACAAGCAAACATTGTCATATATAAATTTGTGTGTGTGTGTGAGTTGGTGCGCACCAACAAACCAACAAATTTTGTAATATCAACATTGAAGTATCCTTGTATGCAAATGAAAGGATGACTCCTCCGAGTACACACAGACATGTTGTATTTGCGCCTTGTTTCACTGTGTTTTTGTTTTGGCGTTTGCCTTTTAGTACAAATCCATTTAATAACGTCCATAAATTCTTTAATACACCAGAAGGGTATATAAATTTTACTGGCAATATGGCCTAAAAATTCATATAAACGAGGAAAGCTCATACACAAATTTACGTATCTCGAGAAAGACCCAGTAGCGGAAACTACTAAAGTAGGGCCTACTTGTTGTGAATGGCTGTAGTCTAGATGTACTGAATGGTTTCCTAGCAAATTTAAAATATATACAACGTGTTAGTGCATTGTAACGATTTTAGTATACTGAAAGAAATTTCTTTATGATAAAAACACGGTGCTACAGTCATTTGGAACTTGAGAAGGTACCTAGTTAGTAGGGCGTTTCACAAAAAAAATGTTGCAACTCTTGAAGCGGAATATTAAAGCTTGTGATCTAAAAGAATTTCGAAAATTTTTTGGGATTTTTTGAAGATGGGTATGGGGTCGCTGAAATAGATTTTATCAAAAAAATGAGGTTATGGAGAAAAAAATGTATATTATTTTTTTTCTGGTGCTTTTTGTTCATACAACTAAACAATTCTCTTCGTAAGGATCCGATCCCTCGAAAAAAAAATATTGTTGTGAAAAATTATTATATTATGGACCACTTTGATAGTCTTAAAAGTGAAAAATAATTTTTCCTAGATTTCAAACTTCAATAACTTGAAAAGTTTTCAACATTTTTTCAAGATGTAAAATGCGTTAGAAAGATAATTTAGATACCTTTATATTGGTATATATAAGTTTATATCTTACTTGTGAAAAATGTTAAAAAAAAATAAAAAATAGACAAAAAAAATTATTTTTTATTTTTAAATTCACACTATTTGAATTTTAAAATATTTGAAATAGGCCCTTTTTAAAATGTAATAAAATTCATAATGCATAATTTTGTAACCTTAAACAGTAAAAGGGTTTTTGATGAATTAAAATTGCCCACTTCCTTTTTTCGAAAGATACAATTTTATGTGAAATTGATGATGATTTTGTTTCTTCAAAGAAAAAACTAGAAAAAGTATGTGTTGTAAATGATTTATCAGAAAGGGGCGTGGCGTCGGCTACAATATATAACAAGAAAATTACAAAGAATGAGGATGATTTTCAAAACTTATTGATTAGAGTTGATAACAATCAAAATATTATACCTTATGTTAACAAAAATAAACATAATGAATTTCTTTAAATTTTCATAAAATTTGATAAATAAAAAAAAATTTCTCAAACTTTAATTTTTTTTCTTACATTTTTCTAACAAGTAAAAATTAATCTATGTACCGAATGAAAGGTAATTTAAAGACCTTTCCAACGCATTTTACATCTAGAAAAAATGTTGAAAACTTTTCAAGTTATCGAGGTTTGAAATCTAGGAAAAATAATTTTTCACTTTTAAGACTATAAAAGTGGACCATAGTATAATAATTTTTCACACCAATAATTTTTTTGTCGTGGGATCGGATCCATATGATGAGAATTGTTTAGTTGTATGAACAAAAAGCACCAGAAAAAAATAATATAAAATTTTTTTCTCCATAACCTCATTTATTTGATAAAATCTATTTCAGCAACCCCATACACATCTTCAAAAAATCCAAAAATTTTTTCGAAATTCTTTTAGTTGCAAAAATCGAAATCGAAAAACGCGTTTGGTGAAACGCCCTACTAGTTAGGCTTGCCAGATGGTCGGGATTAGGCGGGATTTTCCCGACTTCTCGCGAAAATCCCGAGTATTGAAGTAATTCAGGGGAAAATCCCTACTTTTTAATATTTACTACCTATACTTATAACAATCATAGAAGCAAACCCAATTATATAATAAAAGGACTTTCAACGGACGATAAAACAATTTGTGAAAGTGAGTTGGAAATCTTTTTTACAACAGATTGATTGATTATTTAAAAAAACATTACGACTTTCAAGAAATGTAAATTACTGGACAAATTGCAGCATTCAATCTAAAAGTCTCACTATTGACTTGGGAGAAATTGGGAGAAATTCCCAAAGTTCTACAAATATCAGATACAGTGGACATTGACATGTTGTACAGCGACTACTGCAATCTTCGAGCTGTTTATGGAGAATTGCCCAAAGATATACCAGATTACAAAATATGATCAAATTTTTTTACCAAATGTGGTAAAGAAAATCACGAGAATTTGTTCAAATTGATCTCATTTATATTTTCTTTACCGATAAGTAACGCTCATTGTGAAAAAGTATTTAGTATTTTTAACAATTTTTACACGAAAGATACACAAATCATAAGATTGAATATTGATAATAGCTGTCAGGAATTCCAGTTATTTCTAACGACTGACGAGGTTGTAAAACTAGTCAATTTGGTGCTAAATAACACAAATTATATGTGGGAAAAATAATATTAGCTTTTAGTGTATGTATAAGTCATATGTGTATTAGACTGGTCGCAATTTTTTTTTTTGAAATTTAATTGTGTGCGCTGCTTAAAATATGAGGTTTGGTGTAAGAAATCATGCCCTAATTTTTCAGCTCAATCCGACTGTGCCTAGTCGTGCCGGGTGGAGCCCAAAGTTCTCCATATTATCCCAGATAGCGCCGCAATTTTTTTTTTCTTGAAAACTTAATTTTTTTTCGGATCTTAAATATTCATGGGTTTCTAAGTATTTTTTATGATATAACTTTTTTTCCTACAACCTATAGTTATCCCGGAATCGGTCGTGCCGAGTGGAGCCCAAAGTTCTCCATATTATCCCAGATAGCGCCGCAATTTTTTTTTCTTGAAAACTAAATTTTATTTCGGATCTTAAATATTTATGGGTTTCTAAGTATTTTTTATAATATAACTTTTTTTCCTACAACCTATAGTTATCCCGGAATCGGGTGTCCTTTAAAAAGGACACGGCACCTTGCGCTGCAATTCAACATTACACCCTAGCTGGTCGCATTTTGTATGGGAATTTTTTTTTAAATTTAATTGTGTGCGCTGCTTAAAATATGAGGTTTCGTGTTAGAAATCATGTCCTAATTTTTCAGCTCAATCCGACGGTGCCTAGTCGTGCCTAGTGGGGCCCAAAGTTCCCCATTCCCCTATTAAATCAGATCTTTTTAGTTTAACTAGTTAAAAAGTCGGTCCCATAGACCGAAAATCAAAAATCTGACTTCGTTACGATCTTCCGCAGAAAAAGTACTTTAAGTATGACAAATTTCTGCTTCCTATGTCATCAGATGGCTTCAGAAAGTTGCGAAAACGATGGGACATACATACAAACACCCGAACATACATACAATTATCTTATATATGAAAAATAGTACAGAAATTTCAGTCAGTTAAACTGACTGATAAATACCATCACCCAATATAAGATATTGTTTAAGTCTTGAGTTATTGAAAATAATCGATTTGTAATTAAAACCAGCTAGAAAGTTTCAGTCGGGCAACCCGACTTACATTTAACCTTACCCTCAGTAAAACAAAAAATTTTCTATTTTATTGATATTATTACTCGATTTCGAAAGTGAGCGGAGTGGTACATTTGTATGGGAGATACGAGAAGTGGTGTGTTTAGGCTCCAGATTTATTCTCCATAACTTTATCCTGTTATAGCTTTACTAAATACAGAATTTGGGCACGATTGCGTTGGGTGTACTGATTATTACACCATTACTACATCCCAAAAGTGGGCGGAAAGGTACATTTGTATGGGAGGTACCATAAGGGGCGTGTCTAGACCTCCAATTTTTTCTCCAAAACTTTGTCCTGTTATAATATAACAAAATACAGAATTTGGGCACGATCGTGTCTAGTGTATTGATATTATTACCCTATTTCTAAAGTGGGCGGAGTGGTACATTTGTATGTGTTACGGCGGGGAAGAATAATAGTTATCCAAACGTAGGGAAAATAAAAACACAAGTAAATTTTGAGTTTTAATATAATTCGGGTTTTATTTGGGGTATTACCTTCGGGTGGTTCGCTGGTAATAATCGTATTGTATTTCAATGTTTGACGTTTCTTTTCTTTTCATTATTCGTTATAATCAGTGCTGTTTAAAAAGGAACAATTTAAACTTATTATCTATTAGGGTGCCCAGCTAGACATCCCGCCCCCCTTGCAGGGAGTGCAACATAGACCATTGGAGACTGGATAATAGTTCAAGAGAGCTGCAAGTTGTCCTTGATGTAGGTTCATCCGATAAGAGCAGGTATCATCTCATCTCACATCGCACATGGACCATGAAATAAAAAGTAAATTATGAAATTATGTGTAATATACAGGGGTGTCAGGGGGACACACGAACATCAGTACCAAACCGACTCATAAACGCAATATGGCATGTGCTTACCAAAAGCTAACGGGCACGAATAAAAACTTCGTGATAGGATTAAAAAATAACCCTACGGGGATCGTTCTTTCAACGACCTAGCGTGCCATCTGATTTGAGTCTAGGGGTTTACAATAGCAGGTTCATAACGGGGTGGAATATATTTAAAAGCGTAACCTTCAAAATAACTCCACACAAACCCCTAAAAGTTTGGTACTGGAAATCGACTTAGTTTAATGGCAAAGGTCTAGTGGGGCTGACAATGTTTGTCAACGGAACGGGGGGCCAAGGCCCTAAAACCTGTGGAACGGACCTCGCTATACATTCCAATGGTCGGTTGTGTTTAAAAGGGGGTAGAGCAAAATCTCTACCGGTAGCTCTTAGGTCGCCAGTGTTCTTAAATTTTCTGGGCCGGACAGAAAACGCCGCTTTAGACCTATTCGGACACGAGACTTTCCTCTGCATTATCTGGCGACCATGGGCAGAAATGTGTTTCTGGACTTGTAATGGAGATACCTTACCAGTTACAATCCAGCCAAACACAGATTTCTGAGCGATAAGCTGTCCCTCAGCATCCTTCTGAACACCAGAGAGCATTATTTTCGAATAATTATCGGCACCCAAGAGCAATTCGGGTTCCGAAAGACTCAAGTCAGCTTTTCTAATCTCAGCCAATTTCCACTGATTTATTCGAGGCGGAATGCAAGAGGGCAATCGGTGGGATATATTATCGACCACGTACGCCTTTGTGGTCAGGCTGAAATTAGTATCTGTATCAGAACGAAGTGTAATGATACATATCTCATTTGACTTCGAGGCAACTGTGTCATTTAAGCCAACAATTTTGGCAGTCGGGGCGGAAAAGATTGGAAGAGCCAATCTTCTCTGAAGTTTTCGGGCAATGAAAGTCGCTTGAGAGGCGGGGTCTACAAGAGCGCTCGAACAACTTTTTAAGTCATTGTTGTGAACTTGTACTATTGTGGTTCCTAAAAGAACCCTTGATTCAGACGGGGACACCACTTGTGTCGTGAACGTTTGGACTGCTGATGAACCAGCAGAATCCATACGCATTTCCTCCGTTTGTTCGGATTGTGGTTCGTGAGAGACACTGGTAGCGAAACTCGACTGTCGTCCAGTGACCCCAGGCCTTGTTCTATTTCGGAAACTATTACTAGGTGGAATAGATGTATGGGTACCTCTGATATCCGAAACTGCTTCTAAAGTAATAAATCTCGAAGTCAAGAATTTATTCATTTCAGACCACTTAGGCAGTTCTGAAATGTCTGACTGAGACTGCTCCCAAAGTCCGAGAGTGACTTCGGGAAGTCGTGTAGAGCACAGAAATATAAAAATCAAATCCCAGCTTTCTGTGTCGATCCCCAACGTAGACAGATTATGTCTGCAGTCATTAATTGTGGTTTGCATTTTCTTTATGCCGGGGCCAGTTTCCTTAATAATGGGAGGCATTCCAAATAATGTCTTAAGTTGGCCGTTTACGAGAACTCTTTTGTTCTCATAACGGTCCATTAGATTTTGCCAAGCCATAGCAAAACCTTCATTGGTTATGGGGCACGTTTTTATCATATCACGTGCTTCACCTTCCGTTCTCTGCATAAGATAGTACATTTTTTGAATATCACTGATATTCTCATTGTTCTTATACAGCGCAGAGAACATATCTCTGAATGTGGGCCAAGATTTGTAATCACCTGAGAAGACTTCGGTGTCACACGGGGGAAGGTGAACAGGAATGGAAGCTGTCTTCTTTTTTAAATTTAACTGTTCAAGCAATGTATCAATCTTAGATAAACCTCGCACATAAGTTTTATACACCGACAAGTGTTTCGACTTGATAACGTCCACAGGGGCTTCCTTTGAGTCTTCATTGTCACAGATTTGTTCGTAGAAGGAGCGGAAAGCTTCCCAGAGTCTATTAAACTCCACTCTGTGGACATTAAGAGAATGAACCGTGTGTTCATCTGTCGGTAGAGCACTTAGAAACTGCTCTAAATCGACCAGTCTATCGCCAAATCTGATCAAACGTTTGAGATCGGCCATAATTTTAATTAAAAAAGGAAAAGAAAGGGCGAAAATTCGGAAAAATAGAGTACGCGATTGTTTTCTAGGGTTCGAAATGAGAATTTTCGAATATCAAATTAAAAGGTCGGTCCTTTTCTCTTTATTATTTATAAAATCTAGTTAATTTTGCTATTTTTTTCTTTTTAAAAACATTAACATTTATTAATTTTCGAATAAATTTTAAAAATAAATGATCTGACCGCTTTTGGTCCAACCGAGCCCACTGTGCTGAGAACAGCTAGTGGGAAAAGCAAAATAAACACACAAACAAGTTCGGCTCAAACGTAGTGTGGTTGTTGTATAGCCTTCTCATAAGTAGCTCACACACATAAACTGCCTAACAAGCAAAGTGAAGGCTTGCGAGCCGCTCAGGGGGTAGCGGGGGGAACACAATCTCGCGAGAGATTAGCTAATTTAATATCAATACTATTAGCGAGGGACGCACACACGATAGTGGGGAACGGGAATACAACGCGTAAGGAGATCGTAGTCGAGCCGCTCAAATGGTAGCGGCAAGGCAATGTTGTGTGGCTGGTTATATTCGCGAGAGAGTATAAAGAGGAATTATTGATAATATTAGCGCGGGACGCACACACGGTAGTGGGGAATAGGGGTGCAAACAAATGTAATGCTCGTCGACAAAGCCCTTCGTTGCTTTGATTGTTTAGGGGAAACAAACACGGTAGTGCGGTGTGGGGAAAGAAAACACACAACCAAATGAACTAACCGCGAAGTTATTAACAAACGCAACAACAACACTACGCGGCCAAATGGTAGTGGATTGATATAAATAGAAAAAGAGATCGCGAATAAACAACTTTACGAATGCGTATTTATTAAATTCACTCTCACTTACAAATATCTCAACCTTACCTTGGTTTCCGATAATTTGTTTTAGGGGATGGAAAATATCGTCGGGATGAAAATATCGTTGACTTCGGGCTTCAAGTCTGTAAGAAAAGTTTGGATACAATTATTCTTTTTACGGGCGGCTCATAAATCCGGTACGAAGGACCAAAAATGTTACGGCGGGGAAGAATAATAGTTATCCAAACGTAGGGAAAATAAAAACACAAGTAAATTTTGAGTTTTAATATAATTCGGGTTTTATTTGGGGTATTACCTTCGGGTGGTTCGCTGGTAATAATCGTATTGTATTTCAATGTTTGACGTTTCTTTTCTTTTCATTATTCGTTATAATCAGTGCTGTTTAAAAAGGAACAATTTAAACTTATTATCTATTAGGGTGCCCAGCTAGACAGTATGGAAGGTACCAGAAGGGGCGTGTCTAGACTTCCAGATTTTTTCTCCAAAATTTTATCCTGCTTGAACTTTACCAAATACAGAATTTGGGCACGATCGCGTTAGGTCTTTTAATAATATTAATCGATTTCTAAAGTGGGCGGTACCAGATGTGTATGGGAGGTACGAGATATGGCGTGGATAGACTTCCAATTTTTTTCTCCAAAACTTTATCCCGTTATTGCTTTGCTTAAAATAGAATTTGGGTACGATCACGTTTGATTTATTGATATTATTTCTCCATCTCCATAGTGGGCGGAAAGGTAGGTTTGTATGGGAGGTACCAGAAGGGGTGTGGCTATGCTTTCAAAATTTTTTCCAAAACTTTATCCAGTTAAAGCTTTACTAAATACAGAATTTGG
The DNA here is from genome assembly GCA_964034835.1 of Muscina levida. Classification (NCBI taxonomy): domain Eukaryota; kingdom Metazoa; phylum Arthropoda; class Insecta; order Diptera; family Muscidae; genus Muscina; species Muscina levida. Next base: position 82,720,477 of record OZ035883.1, read on the forward strand.
GGACGATCCCGTAGGATGTATTGATATAATTACTCGATTTCTAAGGTGGGAGGAATGATGTTTTTGTATGGGAGGTACCAGAAGGGGCGGGGCCACGTAGCAATACCGTAAGTAGTTTTGAGAAAATAATAACTCGTGCAAAATTTCAAAACATTTGGTTGCGTCTTTCGAGAGTTATCGTGCGAACCAGCCGGACAGCCACCAGACAGACAGACAGACAGACAGACAGATAGACGGACATGGCTCAAACGACTTAAAAAGTCATGAATCGAATTTGGTTCAAAGAAACCTAGGGTCTAAAGTGACTCCTTCTATGTGTTACACTTTTGGGTCGTATCAAATGATATATACCCTCATCCCTAAGGGTGATGGTATAAATATTAATCGGAAAAATAAATCCAATTTCATAAATTGAGTATAAAGATTAGACTTTCCCGAGCAAAACAAGCCATCGTTTATAATAATTGGCTGATAAGAGGAAGAGTAACACGTTTTTTAAGAGGACACTACAAATGGTAAATTTTTTGATTTTAAGCATATCACGGTAGGTTTAGAGCTATATCGATATTTTCCATTTCTGCCGACTGGACCAAAAGTCTTTTTACTTTTTAAACGCTGACAGTAAAAAACTGGACCAATGAGATAAAAACTGTTTATTTATTATCAAAGTATACAAACAGGGAATCTTGCAAGATCATTGATTATTTTGACATTGCTTAAACCTGGAGGCTTGAAGTGCATTTTAAGCCTCCATTTTTGAAAAATATCGATATTTATACCATCACCCTTAGGGATGAAGGTATATATCATTTGATACGACCCAAAAGTGTAACACATAGAAGGAGTGACTTTAGACCCTAGGTTTCTTTGAACCAAATTCGATTCATGACTTTTTAAGTCGTTTGAGCCATGTCCGTCTGTCTGTCTGTCTGTCCGGTGGCTGTCCGGCTGGTTCGCACGATAACTTTCGAAAGACGCAACCAAATCTTTTGAAATTTTGCACGAGTTATTATTTTCTCAAAACTACTTACGGTATTGCAAATGGGCTACATGGCCCCGACCCTTCTGGTACCTCCCATACAAATACATGATTCCGCCCACTTTAGAAATCGAGTAATAACATCAATACGCCCAACGGGATCGTACCCAAATTCTGTATTTAGTAAAGCTATAACAGGATAAAGTTTTGGAAAAAATTTTGAAAGCCTAGCCACGCCCCTTCTGGTACCTCCCATACAAATCTACCTTTCCGCCCACTATAGAGATAAAGAGAAATAATATCAATAAATTAAACGTGATCGTACCCAAAATCTATTTTTAGTAAAGCTATAACAGGCTAAAGTTTTGGAGAAAAAAATTGGAAGTCTATTCACGCCCCATCTGGTACCTCCCATACACATCTGGTACCGCCCACTTTAGAAATCGATTAATATTATTAAAAGACTTAACGCGATCGTGCCCAAATTCTGTGTTTGGTAATGTTTAAGCAGGATAAAGTTTTGGAGAAAAAATCTGGAAGTCTAGACAGGCCCCTTCTGGTACCCCCTATACAAATGTACCACTCCGTCCACTTTAGAAATAGGGTAATAATATCAATACACTCGACACGATCGTGCCCAAATTCTGTATTTTGTTATGTTATAACAGGACAAAGTTTTGGAGGAAAAATTGGAAGTCTAGCGACGTCCCTTATGGTACCTCCCATACAAATGTACCTTTCCGCCCACTTTAGGGATGTACTAATAATATCAGTACACCCAAGGCAATCGTGCCCAAATTCTGTAATTAGTAAAGCTATAACAGAATAAAGTAATGGAGAATAAATCTGGAAGCCTAACCACACCCCTTCTCGTACCTCCCATACAAATGTGCCGATCCGCCCACTTTAGAAATCGAGTAATAATATCAATATAATAGAAAATTATTGGTTTTACTGAGGGTAAGGGTAAATGTAAGTTGGGTTGCCCGACTGAAACTTTCTAACTGGTTTTAATTACAAATCGGTTATTTCAATAACTCAAGACTTAAACAATATCTTATGTTGGGTGATGGTATTTATCAGTCAGTTCAACTGACTGAAATTTCTGTACTGGTTTTAATTTCGATGAGTTTACGAATTATTCTCCAATAAGCTGATGCATCTATAAAAAATTTGCAAAATAATTCAAAATTTCATATCTTGAAAACTAGCTAGAGGAAAAATTTTTAAATCTAATATTCGTGTTTAGGAGGCTGAAATCTATAGAAAAACCAGTACAGAAATTTCAGTCAGTTGAACTGACTGATAAATACCATCACCCAATATAAGATATTGTTTAAGTCTTGAGTTATTGAAATTAACCGATTTGTAATTAAAACCAGTTAGACAGTTTTAGTCGGGCAACCCAACTTACATTTACCCTTAACCGCAGTAAAACAAATAATTTTCTATTATATTGATATTATTACTCGATTTCTAAAGTGGGCGGAGTGGCACATTTTATATGGGAGGTACGAGAAGGGGTGTGGTTAGGCTTCCAGATTTATTCTCCATTACTTTATCCTGTTATAGCTTTACTAATTACAGGATTTGGGCACGATTGCCTTGGGTGTTTTGATATTACGAGAGCTGCTATATATATTTCTGGCCTAATAATGAAAATGCGAATATTTATCATCAAAAATTGTTTTATTGTTTTTCAAAGTATTCTCCAGCCTGATTTATACACTTTTGCATGCGCTCAAACCAATTGTCGAAGCACTTTTCCACTCCGATTGAGACACCTCCAAAACATTGGTTTTTGAACGCTTCAACAGCATCTTCTGGGCACGAAAATCACTGACCACGCATTTTTTTCTTGATGTGCGGGAATAAAAAGAAGTCATTGGGTGCCAAGTCAGGGCTGTACGGCGGATGACCCATCAATTCGACGTTTTGGCCGGTCAAAAAGGCGCTGGTTTGAGCCGATGTGTGAGAGCTCGCGTTGTCATGGTGAAGAATGATTCGTCTTCTCTTGTTTGTTTTTCGAATTTCTCCGAAGACTTCAGGCAAACAAATTGTGGTGTACCACTCAGAATTGACCGTCCTTCGTTTCTCAAGCGGAACAGTCGCCACATGACCAGTTTTGCCGAAGAAACAGGCGACCATTTGCTTCGAAGTGCTTCTTCCACGAACAACTTTCGTTGGATTTGGCTCGTCTTCGAAGACCCACACGGTCGATTGTTGTTTTGTTTCGGGCTCATACGCATAGATCCAAGATACGTCACCTGTGACGATCTTATGAACATCTTTTGAAGCACCACGATCGTATTTTTTCAACATTTCTTTGCACCAATCGACACGAGCCTTTTTTTGAGCGATTGTCAAATTGTGCGGGATCCAACGACAACAAACCTTTTTTACGGTCAGGTGTTTATGTAATATCGAATGTATGCTGGTGGGAGAAATGCCCAAGGATGCCTCTATCTCCCGGTATGTCACATGACGATCTTGCATTATTAGTTCACGCACGGCATCAATGTTCTCTGGCACAACGGACGTTTTTGGACGACCTTCACGGAATTCGTCGTTGAGCGAACTGCGACCACGATTAAATTCGTTATACCAGTTTTTCACGGTGCTATATGATGGTGCTTGATCACCATACAAAGGCTTAAGTTCATCGATGCACTCTTGTCTGGATAATCCACGTCGAAAGTTGTGAAAAATGATCGCACGAAAATGCTCACGTGTCAATTCCATTTTTTTAACGGAATTGAATTGTTCAAAGCTCTGTAAGTTTAACAATTCACGATTAAATGACAACACGTTCTGAGTGATGTTATGCTAAAAAATGTCAACCTTTCCAATGGAAATATCAGATTGCACCTGGCAACACTTATTGTTGCCTAGGCCAGAAATATATATAGCAGCCCTCTATTAGCACATCCCTAAAGTGGGCGGAAAGGTACATTTGTATGGGAGGGACCATAAGGGGCGTCGCTAGACTTCCAATTTTTTCTCCAAAACATTGTCCTGTTATAATATAACAAAATACAAAATTTGGACACGATCGTGTCGAGTGTATTGATATTATTACCCTATTTCTAAAGTGGGCGGAGTGGTACATTTGTATGGGAGGTACCAGAAGGGGCGTGTCTAAACTTCCGGATTTTTATACCATCACCCTTAGGGATGAGGGTATATATCATTTGATACGACCCAAAAGTGTAACACATAGAAGGAGTGACTTTAGCCCCTAGGTTTCTTTGAACCAAATTCGATTCATGACTTTTTAAGTCGTTTGAGCCATGTCCGTCAGTCTGTCTGTCTGTCCGGTGGCTGTCCGGCTGGTTCGCACGATAACTTTCGAAAGACGCAGTACACCCTAGGCAATCGTGCCCAAATTCTGTAATTAGTAAATCTATAACAGGATAAAGTAATGGAGAATAAATCTGGAAGCCTAACCACACCCCTTCTCGTACCTCCCATACAAATGTACCACTCCGCCCACTTTTGAAATCGAGTAATAATATCAATATAATAGAAAATTATTTGTTTTACTGAGGGTAAGGGTAAATGTAAGTTGGGTTGCCCGACTGAAACTTTCTAACTGATTTTAATTACAAATCGGTTAATTTCAATAACTCAAGACTTCAACAATATCTTATATTGGGTGATGGTATTTATCAGTCAGTTTAACTTACTGAAATTTCTGTACTGGTTTCTCCAAAACTTTATCCTGCTTAAACATTACCAAATACAGAATTTGGGCACGATCGCGTTAGGTCTTTAATAATATTAATCGATTTCTAAAGTGGTCGGTACCAGATGTGTATGGGAGGTACCAGATGGGGCGTGAATAGACTTCCAATTTTTATACCATCACCCTTAGGGATGAGGGTATATATCATTTAATACGACCCAAAAGTGTAACACATAGAAGGAGTCACTTTAGACCCTAGGTTTCTTTGAACCAAATTCGATTCATGACTTTTTAAGTCGTTTGAGCCATGTCCGTCTGTCTGTCTATCTGGTGGCTGTCCGGCTGGTTCGCACGATAACTTTCGAAAGACGCAACCAAATGTTTTGAAATTTTGCACGAGTTATTATTTTCTCAAAAATACTTACGGTATTGCAAATGGGCTACGTGGCCCCGCCCCTTCTGGTACCTCCCATACAAAAACATCATTCCGCCCACCTTAGAAATCGAGTAATAATATCAATACATCCTACTGGATCGTCCCCAAATTCTGTACTTAGTAAAGCTTTAACAGGATAAAGTTTTGGAAAAAATTTTGAAAGCCTAGCCAGGCCCCTTCTGGTACCTCCCATACAAACCTACCTTTCCGCCCACTATGGAGATGGAGAAATAATATCAATAAATCAAACGTGATCGTACCCAAATTCTATTTTTAGCAAAGCAATAACGGGATAAAGTTTTGGAGAAAAAAATTGGAAGTCTATCCACGCCCCATCTCGTACCTCCAATACACATCTGGTACCGCCCACTTTAGAAATCGATTAATATTATTAAAAGACCTAACGCGATCGTGCCCAAATTCTGTATTTGGTAAAGTTCAAGCAGGATAAAGTTTTGGAGAAAAAATCTGGAAGTCTAGACACGCCCCTTCTGGTACCTCCCATACAAATGTACCACTCCGCCCACTTTGGAAATAGGGTAATAATATCAATACACTAGACACGATCGTGCCCAAATTCTGTATTTTGTTATATTATAACAGGACAAAGTTTTGGAGAAAAAATTGGAGGTCTAGACACGCCCCTTATGGTACCTCCCATACAAATGTACCTTTCCGCCCACTTTTGGGATGTAGTAATGGTGTAATAATCAGTACACCCAACGCAATCGCCCAAATTCTATATTTAGTAAAGCTATAACAGGATAAAGTTATGGAGAATAAATCTGGAGCCTAGACACACCCCTTCTCGTATCTCCCATACAAATGTACCACTCCGCCCACTTTCGAAATCGAGTAATAATATCAATAAAATAGAAAATTTTTTGTTTTACTGAGGGTAAGGTTAAATGTAAGTCGGGTTGCCCGACTGAAACTTTCTAGCTGGTTTTAATTACAAATCGATTATTTTCAATAACTCAAGACTTAAACAATATCTTATATTGGGTGATGGTATTTATCAGTCAGTTTAACTGACTGAAATTTCTGTACTGGTTTTCTCCAAAACTTTATCCTGTTATAGCTTTACTAAAAATAGAATTTGGGTACGATCACGTTTAATTTATTGATATTATTTCTCCATGTCCATAGTGGGCGGAAAGGTAGGTTTGTATGGGAGGTACCAGAAGGGGCGGGGCTAGGCTTTCAAAAATTTTCCAAAACTTTATCCTGTTATAGCTTTGCTTAATAAAGAATTTGGGGACGATCCCGTAGGGTGTATTGATATTATTACTCCTAGGCCTGAAATATATATAGCAGCCCTCTATTAGCACATCCCTAAAGTGGGCGGAAAGGTACATTTGTATGGGAGGGACCATAAGGGGCGTCGCTAGACTTCCAATTTTTTCTCCAAAACATTGTCCTGTTATAATATAACAAAATACAAAATTTGGACACGATCGTGTCGAGTGTATTGATATTATTACCCTATTTCTAAAGTGGGCGGAGTGGTACATTTGTATGGGAGGTACCAGAAGGGGCGTGTCTAAACTTCCGGATTTTTATACCATCACCCTTAGGGATGAGGGTATATATCATTTGATACGACCCAAAAGTGTAACACATAGAAGGAGTGACTTTAGCCCCTAGGTTTCTTTGAACCAAATTCGATTCATGACTTTTTAAGTCGTTTGAGCCATGTCCGTCAGTCTGTCTGTCTGTCCGGTGGCTGTCCGGCTGGTTCGCACGATAACTTTCGAAAGACGCAGTACACCCTAGGCAATCGTGCCCAAATTCTGTAATTAGTAAATCTATAACAGGATAAAGTAATGGAGAATAAATCTGGAAGCCTAACCACACCCCTTCTCGTACCTCCCATACAAATGTACCACTCCGCCCACTTTTGAAATCGAGTAATAATATCAATATAATAGAAAATTATTTGTTTTACTGAGGGTAAGGGTAAATGTAAGTTGGGTTGCCCGACTGAAACTTTCTAACTGATTTTAATTACAAATCGGTTAATTTCAATAACTCAAGACTTCAACAATATCTTATATTGGGTGATGGTATTTATCAGTCAGTTTAACTTACTGAAATTTCTGTACTGGTTTCTCCAAAACTTTATCCTGCTTAAACATTACCAAATACAGAATTTGGGCACGATCGCGTTAGGTCTTTAATAATATTAATCGATTTCTAAAGTGGTCGGTACCAGATGTGTATGGGAGGTACCAGATGGGGCGTGAATAGACTTCCAATTTTTATACCATCACCCTTAGGGATGAGGGTATATATCATTTAATACGACCCAAAAGTGTAACACATAGAAGGAGTCACTTTAGACCCTAGGTTTCTTTGAACCAAATTCGATTCATGACTTTTTAAGTCGTTTGAGCCATGTCCGTCTGTCTGTCTATCTGGTGGCTGTCCGGCTGGTTCGCACGATAACTTTCGAAAGACGCAACCAAATGTTTTGAAATTTTGCACGAGTTATTATTTTCTCAAAAATACTTACGGTATTGCAAATGGGCTACGTGGCCCCGCCCCTTCTGGTACCTCCCATACAAAAACATCATTCCGCCCACCTTAGAAATCGAGTAATAATATCAATACATCCTACTGGATCGTCCCCAAATTCTGTACTTAGTAAAGCTTTAACAGGATAAAGTTTTGGAAAAAATTTTGAAAGCCTAGCCAGGCCCCTTCTGGTACCTCCCATACAAACCTACCTTTCCGCCCACTATGGAGATGGAGAAATAATATCAATAAATCAAACGTGATCGTACCCAAATTCTATTTTTAGCAAAGCAATAACGGGATAAAGTTTTGGAGAAAAAAATTGGAAGTCTATCCACGCCCCATCTCGTACCTCCAATACACATCTGGTACCGCCCACTTTAGAAATCGATTAATATTATTAAAAGACCTAACGCGATCGTGCCCAAATTCTGTATTTGGTAAAGTTCAAGCAGGATAAAGTTTTGGAGAAAAAATCTGGAAGTCTAGACACGCCCCTTCTGGTACCTCCCATACAAATGTACCACTCCGCCCACTTTGGAAATAGGGTAATAATATCAATACACTAGACACGATCGTGCCCAAATTCTGTATTTTGTTATATTATAACAGGACAAAGTTTTGGAGAAAAAATTGGAGGTCTAGACACGCCCCTTATGGTACCTCCCATACAAATGTACCTTTCCGCCCACTTTTGGGATGTAGTAATGGTGTAATAATCAGTACACCCAACGCAATCGCCCAAATTCTATATTTAGTAAAGCTATAACAGGATAAAGTTATGGAGAATAAATCTGGAGCCTAGACACACCCCTTCTCGTATCTCCCATACAAATGTACCACTCCGCCCACTTTCGAAATCGAGTAATAATATCAATAAAATAGAAAATTTTTTGTTTTACTGAGGGTAAGGTTAAATGTAAGTCGGGTTGCCCGACTGAAACTTTCTAGCTGGTTTTAATTACAAATCGATTATTTTCAATAACTCAAGACTTAAACAATATCTTATATTGGGTGATGGTATTTATCAGTCAGTTTAACTGACTGAAATTTCTGTACTGGTTTTCTCCAAAACTTTATCCTGTTATAGCTTTACTAAAAATAGAATTTGGGTACGATCACGTTTAATTTATTGATATTATTTCTCCATGTCCATAGTGGGCGGAAAGGTAGGTTTGTATGGGAGGTACCAGAAGGGGCGGGGCTAGGCTTTCAAAAATTTTCCAAAACTTTATCCTGTTATAGCTTTGCTTAATAAAGAATTTGGGGACGATCCCGTAGGGTGTATTGATATTATTACTCGAATTCTAAAGTGGGCGGAGTGATGTATTTGTATGGGAGGTACCAGAAGGGGCTGTGTCTTGGTTGTGTCTTTCGAAAGTTATCGTGCGAACAAGGCGGACAGCCACCAGACAGACAGACAGACAGACAGACGGACATGGCTCAAACGACTTAAAAAGTCATGAATCGAATTTGGTTCAAAGAAACCTAGGGTCTAAAGTCACTCCTTCTAAGTGTCACACTTTTGGGTCGTATCAAATGATATATACCCTCATCCCTAAGGGTGATGGTATAAAAATATTTAGAACTCTGCACCGCACAAAAAATAAAGATTTCTAAACTGGTGTTATATCAATTTACTAGCAAATGTTATGTTTTACTGAGGGTGAGGGTATATGTAAGTCGGTTTCCGGCTTAAACTTTCTTACTGGTTTCGGCCCTTTGTAGTATACACATTACAATAGAGTAGGGCAATTAATATTGTATTTTCTTTACTATAGGCTAGTTTAGAATGTTTAGTTCTGAGTAATAATATGAAATAAGTTGAGTTCCTTAAGAACATTCAAGCAAAAGAGTCGCGTTTAATATCTTTCACTCTTCTAGTGTATTTAACAATATTAATGGTCATTTTGATAGAGGAAACGCTAAATAAGGGTTTGCTTAAGATAAAAACACCTTTTTATTGAAACAAAGCAAATAAAAAATCTATTGTCAAAGTAAAATATTTAACCATTTCAGTTGACAAAAGAAAATCATATTTATATTGTTTAAACTAAAAACTACGGGTAGTTATATCTCAGCATATTTTGTCTTAATATTTTATACGATATTCATAGTAGTGCTTCCATTTCCCGGAAAACCGGCATTGACATATTTTTACAGAATGGGATTCCCGGTAATACCGGGAAAATTTTAATTCCAAGGATTCCCCGTTCCCAGGATTGCTGGGATCCCGGCACAAGCCTAGAGCAATAGGTTATACCCACAATTATGCAGAAGTAACTCCAACAATGCTTAGCAATTGTTGATAGATTTCGTAATTGAATAACTGAAATTGCTCATTGCTATTTAAATAATTGTCATATATACATTATGTAGGCGCCAAGATGGCCTTTCGCGTACGCTCCCCAATCATACAGTGTGATGTGGATGTACATCTTGATATGTTCACTTATCTATGTGAGCACACACATGGTTACATTTTATTTATGCGTTGTGTATAAAGACATATTGCGAAAATCCTTTTTTTATTCCCTCTCTGGCACAACATTACTAGCTGCCACCGGCGAAATTGAATAAAAAGACATTAAATGTAATGTCTGCACTCGGCCTTCTTTCGTCCTAAGATTGATTTTTTTATGGCCAAGTGTGAATACTTAGAATTCTCTGGGCGTGAATCTCCGACAAATGATCATTCATTTAATATTATAGATTTGGAGTGGGTCCATTAACTTTGTCCTATGAATGTAAGACGTCAACGGCGGTTAAACAAATTTATGACCGTAATTTGTACAGCGACATCAATAAATACGTTAATAAACTAGTGAATATTTTCATATATATCATATATAATTTGAACATATCTATTAGTCTCATACATAAATCATTGCGAATATGGCAATGAAGTATGTGGTATAAAGAGTCGTGTAGTTGGAATAGAAAATAAACTATTTATCTTCGCACCACATGAACGTCATCTGCGAGAGCTTCACCAATTCAATGAGTAAACATTATTCTATTTTTACATTTACGGAACAACGACTTTAAGGAAAACACTAATCAGGCCCATATTGCTGACTCTCAGTGGATTTTTGCGTTGCCATCAACCTGCGGGTAGGAGGGTATATGTATATCATTTGATACGACCCAAAAGTGTAACACATAGAACGAGTCACTTAAGACCCTAGGTTTCTTTGAACCAAATTCGATTCATGACTTTTTAAGACGTTTGAGCCATGTTCGTTTTGAAAATGTTTTAAAACTTTGCACAGGTTAATATTTATAAAACTACTTACGGTATTGCAAATGGGCTACATGACCACGCTGGTACCTCTCATACAAATGTGCCACTCTGCTCACTTTATAAATCAATCGTATCCAAATTTTGTATTTAGAAAAACTATAGCCGGATAAAGTTTTATAGAAAAAAACTGGAAGTCTAGCCACGCCCAATCTGGTACCTCCCATACCCATCTGGTACCTCCCACTTTAGAAATCGATTAATATTATTTATACACCCAACGCGCTCGTGTTAAAACTCTGTATTTAGTAAAGCTAAAGCAGGATAAAGTTTTGAGTTCTGGAAGTCTAGCCACGCCCCATCTGGTACCTCCCATACCCATCTGGTACCTCCCACTTTAGAAATCAATTAATATTATTAATACACCCAACGCGCTCGTGTTAAAACTCTGTATTTAGTAAAGCTAAAGCAGGATAAAGTTTTTAGTTCTGGAAGTCTAGCCACGCCCCTTATGGTACCTCCTATACAAATATATTTTTTTGTAGAGATAGAGTAATAATATCTATACAACTAAATAAAATATGTAAAGGATCAAAATTTGGAGCAAAAGTTGGAGGTCTAGCTACGCCCCTTCTGGTACCTTCCATACAAATGTACTATTCGGCTCATTTTAAATATCGAGTAATAATATCAATTTATCCATCGCGATCATGTCCAAATTCTGTATTTAGTAAAGCTATAGCAAAATAAATTTGTAGAGAAAAAAACTGGAGATCAAGCTAGGCCTCTTCTGATACATTCCATACAGATGTACCATTCTGCCCATTTTAGAAATCTAGTTATAATATCAATACACCTAATGGGCGGGGCTATTTATCAGTCAGTTAACCTGACTGATATTTATACCATCACCCTTAGGGATGATGTTTTATATCATTTGATACGAAAAAAAGTGTAACGCATTGAATGAGACGAGTTGGACCCCAAGTATCTTAAGACCAAATTCGTTTCAGGACTTTTGAAGATGATTGAGCTATGTCCGTCTGTCTGGCAGGCTCGCTGGATGGCTGGTCAGCAGGATAACTCGAGTAAACCTTAACGGATCGGTATGAAAATTTACCAGTATTAATATTTTTCAAAACGAACTTATGGGATTGTAAATGGGCAAAACAGCCCTACCCCTTCTGGTACCTCCCATAGTAAATTACCTATTTTTGAATAATTTATATTTCTTTCATAACTTCTAAACGGACGATCGTAGGATATTTAAATTTGCTCAGTTTATTTATCTTGCAAAAGTAGACAATCCCTAAGAAAACCGAAACATTTTCCACATCCCTTCAGGTACCTCGCATACAAATGACCTAATTGACCCTTATAGCTTTACATACATATCTTTTTTTTTTTTTTTTTTTTTTTTTATTTATTATATATTTTTCAATAACCGAGCCTGTAAGGCCTTATATGGTTACAAATTTCTACTCACAAATTTGTTTATAAAAATAATTTTTTAAAGTTCAAAAGATATGTTCAATTATTCGATTTTTATACTTTATACTTAAAACAATAAATCTAATGATAACAGTTTTGTATCCTCAGTCTGTAATCAAAATTTTAACAAGTTTGTAAATAAAATATTTCCTAATATGCAAATAGGAGTGTTATGGAGTGAACCATTCCTATAAAAAAAAGCAATAACTGACCAAATGTTTTTAGAAGTATCAGAATTAAAATTAATGTATACAGTAAAGTTAATTTCCAAATTTTGAAATAGATCTACTCCCTAATTACAACACCAAAAATTAAATTGTAATTATCATTATAAATCATTTAAAACAACATATTGATTTATTTTCTTCTTAAACGTAGAAACAGAGTTGTTAAACACTTTTAAGGAGCTAGGTAATTTATTATATATTCTTGCTACTCTTACAAAATAAGACCGCTCTAAGGACGGTGACAATTTTGGCATAATTAGCTGCAAATTCCTAGTGGATCGACCAAATCTAAACAAATTTACTAAGAACGACGGAGTTCTTGTCTTATAAATTCTATAAAAATGTAAAAACGTTCTTTTTTTAATAAAGTTTAAAAATGAGCAACCTAAAAATTCTAAAACATAGTTAGAAATATGTTGTTGCCATTTAACTGGATATACGTATCTCAATACCTTATGAAATAAAAGGCGCAATTTCTTTAAAATAAAACCTAATGTTCCAGAATACACCTCTATTCCGTATAAAAAAATTGGCATAATTAATGCATGGACTAATTGTGACTTAACATATCTTGGCAAAGCTAAATCAATGTTATAAAGTTTTCTTAAAACAAAGTTAACTTTAGATACTACTGAATTTATATGGAGCTCAAAACTGAGATTGCGGTCAATTATTATCCCAAGACATTCAAAACTATCAACAATGTCTATATTAGCACCATAAAAAGTAATTGCAATATCATCATATCTCGTATTACCAAAAAACATTGCTTTTGTTTTATTTGTATTTATAGAAAGTTTATTACAATTCATCCAATTTTCTACCAAATTTGATGTGTAGTTAACTAAACTTTGTAGCACATCTAAATACGCGGTATCTCCTTTAAAAACTATTTGCAAATCATCGGCAAAGGCAAAACAATGAACGTTGTTACTATGAATATTATCGAACAAGTCATTCATATACATAACAAAAAACAAAGGACCGAGAACAGATCCTTGGGGTACACCACTTCTGACTGGGCTAGTGCTTGAAAGACAACCGTTACAAGAAACATACTGTTTCCTGTCAAACAAATATGACTGCACTAAATTACATGCACTGCTTGAAAATTTAAAAAGCAAATGCAACTTCTCAACTAGGATTGCATGGTTGAGTTTATCAAAAGCCTTTTCCAAGTCTAATGACAAGAGCACGTAACATCCGCCACTACCAATCTTTTCCCTTACTACATCAGTCATTCCCAGTAACAGTGACGTAGTATTGCGATTATTTCTAAATCCTAACTGACAATCATGCAACAGCTCCGAATTATCTAAGTAGGAAAGCATCTGCGATTTTATTACATGCTCAACCACCTTAGACAATATTGGCATTATAGAAATTGGTCGAAAATTATCGACAGAACATGTTAAGCCCTTCTTACGAATAGGAACTACCCTGGAAATTTTCCATTCCTTAGGAAACGTTGAGATAGTAAGTATGGTATTTACAATATGCAGTAAATGGCCGCTTATTAATGGAAAAATCAGTTTCAGGAATTTAAGTTTGAAACCATCAGACCCAACAGCTGTTGACTTAATTTTACTAAAAGATTCAAACAATTCATGGATTTCAATACTGCGGAAGGAAAATCCACTATACAAGTTCGGAACCACCTGTGGCTGCCCTGCTGTATTAGAATCCTGGTTAGACAGAAATACATCATTCAGGTGTTCTACATCAATATTATTAACTTCTTGGTTAACGTCATTTAAACCATTATTGCCTAATATTGTCCACATTTCCTTAGCCGATTTGTTTTTAAACAAATTACCGTGATACCGTTTTTTTATGTTTCTAATAACTTTCTTTGCCCGGTTTCTGTATCTACAGTAAGATCTCCAATTTTCATTAGTTTTATCAAATAAATAGGCTTGCAATGCCAAATTACGAAGAGACACATAATATTGAATTTCAGGACAATTAAACCACTCATTTGAAATGCCTTTGCACAGACGTCATTTTACAGGCACAATTGAATGCATTATCTGTAAATTATCATTAAAAATTTTCAACTGATCATCAACATTATTTGTATAATAAATCTCTTCAATATTGCACTGAAGAAAAACTTCCTCCAGTGAACTCCTATCAACAGAAGCGTAATCTGTAAATTCATAAAAATCCGGAACATTTGGAGACGGAATGTCCAGCGACAAGAAAATATGAGCATGATGCGATACGCCTGGGCTCAAAAACTGGTTGGAGTATCGTACGGCATCTGCTACGGATACTAGAAAGTAATCTATCAAGGATGTAGACCCTCGAGAAACATCATAGTGAGTAGGTTTCATATTATGAACCATCGACAGATTTAATCTTCCACAGAAGCTTCTAACTAAAGCAGATTTTCCTATGTCGTAAAGATTGTTATTAAAATCACCCATGATGATAATACTGGAATAGCAAATCACAATATCTGATATTTGTTCCTCCAGAGCCGTCAAATCACCATGAGGCAAATATACGCTTCCTATTAACAGTTTATTTCCATTGACTGTTAATTCGCAAAAAATAGACTCGCAAACTCCATATAAATTACCCCTGAAGACCACTCTGTGCTTAATATCCTTTGATATGTACATGGCCACACCCCCTCCTCTTCTTTCTGGTCGATCGTTACGATGACAATTAAAGCCCGAAATATCAACACATTTTGTAGATATATACGGCTTTAACCAAGTCTCGCTTACTCCAATAACATCTAAGGTACCTCCTTCATAAACACTCCTAATTTCATGTATCTTCGATGTGTTATTACTTAATTTATAACTTTGGCAATTGAAATGGCCAATATTAAGATAGCTTGCAAAATTTCCTAGCTGTGAAGATAAAAAACTGTTATCGTTTACAATATTCCCTAAGTTTGAAATATAATTCATTACTTAAAACTCAGAACTTGTAACTTGCAATATTAAAAATGTTACCAGAAAATTAATTTTTAACATTATACAATATGTAAAAAGATATGAAAAAGAGAAAAAAAAGCTACTCAAAATAATTCAGCCTCAAGTGAGAGAAAAAAATATATATGAATGAAATCAACATTTGGTAAGTATCAACTACTAAACGTTTCTCTATTAGAACTGCTCACCGAGCCAGAAGTACGGTTTGTACCATTCATTACTAATGGATCTGGATCATTTGTCGCTTGGCCCACATCAACCTCGTTCACTGCATCCAGCAGCCTTCCACATTGTTGGATGTCCAGCGTTTTAAACGTCCCGTTAGGAAACGTTACCAATACTTTTGGCATATCGGCACTGTTTAACTTAAAATTTTGTATTTTGCCTTGCCTTTTTAATGCTCTGCATATATACATTAATTTGCCAGCTGCTGCATTCATATGATCATTTAAAAAGACTCGTCTTCTCACACTGCCACCAATAACGTCGTTTAGCAAAATAGAATTTCTTCTGTGGTAGTTCGCCATAATAGTATCCCTAAGGTATACTGAGTTTAATTTCACCAGCACCGATTTCCCTTTAGACATATAACAGCAATGCTGAATATCAGACGGATACAAATTAACATTGCACATAGAAACAATTTTTACGACAGGCTCTCTTAAATTAACTATCCCAGCAGGCAAACCATTTATAATAATGTTGGATCTATTCGTCCTCCTTTGCATTATATCTATTTGGGCCTCAAGATCCTGGGTAGTCTTAGAGTAGTTGGTGTCAACATGTTTAATCATGCTACAGCAGTTTTTGACATCTTCTCGTACTTGTTCTATTTTGACCATAAGCTCACAACGAACTTTGTTTACAATGTCCATCATTTGCCCTCGGTGAATTTCCAGCAATTTCTGAATTTCGAGCTTGTATTCAGTCTGCTTTTTTTCAAGTGAAGCCGATAGCTCATCATAGCACTTGTTAACGTCTGTAGACATATCGTTAACCGTTACTTCATCCACACCAACGGCATTAGAAATATTGGACACATCATTAAACGCTAGTTCTTCACCATCAACAGCATTAGCAACATTGGCTACACTAGCCAAAATATTAACGTCCTCGCATTTTTTACATTTAAAAAGTATGCTCTTATTGTTTTTGTATAAGAATGAATGCTGCTCTTTTGTTATTTTGACGCATAATATGTGATAATATTTGTCACAAATGCAGCATCCAACGCTATTCTGGTTCTTCCCAACACGCTTTGTACATTTTGGGCATATATAAAGATCTTTGTTGGCCGCCATCTAGATGAAATTCTGTCGTACGAAATTTGCTGGTTACTGATGAAACAGATGTAACAGCACCACTCACTCTCCAATCAGAATCAAAACAGCCGGCACAGACAACAAATTTCAATTACAACAGGTGCAGATGATTGCGAAAATAAACCAAAGAGGCAGTGATAATGCGAACGCCAATGTACACACAAATAGCGGGCTTATTGAGACGTCTTCTTCTTGTTCTACACAAAGAGGCTTGCAATTTATAAAAGTGTATTTAATTACAAGATCTCCACCAGTATTCGTAAAAACTTCAACTTATTATAATTCAGAGTTTGCTGAGGCAACAATTTATCGACTTTTTGCTACTATTTAAACGATGTATTGTTAGTTTTAATTAATTTTCTGGGAACGCGCGAATTTCAACTATCTTGACATTGCAGAGTTGCCAAAATTTTTTTGTAAATAAACTGAATTTACTCAAAGTTTGAGTATGACGTTCGCTTTTGAAAATGGGACTCAGGAATGAATATGGACTATATCGGTTCACGCCTTCTGGTACCTCCCATACAAAATTACCTATTTTTGGAAAATTAATATTTCTCCTATAACTTCCAAACGGTCTCTTGGGGGGTAATGAAAATTGGTCCATTAATTTATATTATTGTAGGAGGCAAAACCCCAGAAAACCTAACTATTTGACGCACCCCTTCTGGTACCTCCCATACAAATGACCGAACTCACCCCCATAGTCTTACAAACATATCTTTTTTGTAAGTAAATTGAATTCATTCAAATTTTGCGTATGATGTTCGCTTAGGAAAATTAGACTCAGGAATGAACATGGACTATATCGATTCACGCCTTTCGGTACCTCCCATACAAAATTACCCTTTTTTGGAAAATTAATATTTCTCCTATAACTTCTAAACGGACACTTGTGGGGTAATGACAATTGGTCGGGTAATTTATCTTGTGATAGGAAGTAAAACCTCAGAAAACCTAACTATTTGATACACCCCTTCTGCAACCTCCCATACAAATGACCGAACCCACCTCATAATCTCACATACATATCTTTTTTTTTGAAGTACACTGAAATCAGTAAAATTTTGCGTAAGGTATACGGTTATGAAGATTTGAATCGGGAATGAACATGGGCTTAATCGGTTCACGCCTTCTGGTACCTCCCATACAAAATGACCTATATTTGGAAAATTAATATTTCTCCCATAACTTCCAAACGGACACTTTGGGGGGTAATGAAAATTGTTCGATAAATTTATGTTGCGATAGGAGGCGAAACCGCAGAGAGCCTAACTGTTTGGCACATCCCTTCTGGTACCTCCCATATAAATATATGGGATATATCCCCTTTAACAGACGTATCATTTTTGTATGTACACTGAATTCAGACAAATTTTGCCATCAGACACGTTGTGCTACCCCTAATTGTACCTTCTGTACAAATAGGTCAAATTTTGTATGTTTTTGCTCTACATGCAGACAAAAAATAATACATAAGTAATTTTATTTGAAAAAACTATTAATTTCAATAACTCAAAACTTAAACAATATCTTATATTGGGTGATGGTATTTATCAGTCAGTTTACCTGACTGAAATTTCTGTACTGGTTTTAATTTTTGGTCCTATGGGCGGAGTGGGAGGTGGCAAAGTTTTTTTTAGAGCTATAAAGATAAATTATGATGCACCGATAGTACTCGGCAACACGAGCTAGGGAGATAAAATTTGATACGCAGAAAGTGCACGGTACCATGAATATGAAAATGCATACGGAATTTCAATATGCCATCAGTGGGTGGAGGGGATGTGGCAAAACTGTATTTTAGACCTAGAGAAATACAATTTGGTACACAAATAGTACTCGACAATACGAATAAAAATATGCAGACGGAATTCAAATTTGCGATCAGCGGGGGACGTGGACGCGGCAAAACTGCATTTTAGTACTAGAGAGATTTAATACACTGTTAGTACTCGGCACTTCATTTCAAATTTGCAGACGAAATTGTTATTCTCAAACTGTATTTTATCCCTAGAGCGATAATATTTGATATACAGATAATATTCTTTACCAAATGGTAAAGTAAACGCTTCTCAAACAGTGACGTTCGCATTCGTCGATAAACAAGTAGGTGCCGTTAGTTGCGAATCTAAAAATAGATATCGTGTTAATTCACAACAACGCGAGAAGCTAACTCATACCTCATTCATGGGGTGTAAAGGGAAATAATTTTAATTATACACAAAAAACAATTAATTGTACCACAGAGTACCTTTATTGTACCAAAAAGTTCTTTAATTGTGTCAAAAATTAGGTTTACTGTGTCAAAAAGTACTTTTATTTTTATCAAAAAAGTACTGTTGTTGAAGCAAAGAGCATTGCATCAGTTTGTTTTATGTTTGTTGTGTTTGAAAATAGTATGTCGGTAAATTCTGACAAAACAATCCATTTGCACGATGCTGACACATTTTAAAGGGAAATGCTGACAATGATGTCAGTACTGTAAATGAGCCTTTATAGTAATCGGCATTGCAGACATGTAATATTAATTTACGACCGGTGGGAATATGAAGGTGAACATTTTATTTCCGTGGGCAGAATGGAAAGTGGAAAAATGGTTTTGTTCCAAAATGGTTACGTTTTCGTTCGCATAAATTTGCTTTCGACTCGTCGTTCTAGTGCCTACTAGTGAGTCGCAAATCAGGTGTTTGTCGCATTAAAGGCAAGCGAACGATAACGTTCGCCATCGTGGGATAGTCTTTACATTTTTCCCAATGTTTTTCACACATTTTATCTCTCTATACATTTTCCTCAAACAGACAAGTTTTCTGTACTTTCTCAATACTAGCGGACCCGGCAAACTTCGTCTCGCCCCAAGTTAATGTCAGATAAACTTTGTTGAGGGTGGTCTGAATTGAAATAATCGAAATTCGTAATATAAGAACTTCCTTTTCTTCGTCGGTTAAATCACATTAACAACCGCGTACCGTTGCACAATTTTGGTTGATTCAGATACCGCAATATGATTATGATCGATTCCATATTCATTATGCGGTACAAAGCGAGTGGGAAAATTCGGTCGGATTGTTGGTCGCTTCATCCTCGTCGGTCACGCTGTAAATAGATTTGTGCGAATACAGTTCTCCAGCGATTTGACATTCTGATATGAAATTCATTCTATCGATGTCCTTCTCCAGCGATTTGACATTCTGAAATGAAATTCATGCTATCGATGGCCTTACTCTTCGCTGCGGCGATTTGACATTCTAAAATGAAATTCATGCTATCGATGTCCTTACTCTTCGCTGCTAATACTGCCAGTTGATTAACCCAATCGAGAATTTTATAATTTTGGGCAATGCTAGGGAACACTTTAGTAATGATTTGCTTTTTCGACGATGTGAACCCGCAAAAATTTGCAGGGAACGATATCAATTCTGTCAAAACATCAACACGAATTTGGCCATTTGCAAGCGCCAGCAGTTGTCTCGAGAATTCAGCAGACGATGGGAGGTTCCCATCATGTTTGTGTCAATTTCAAATTCTTCCGGTCGGGTTCAACGGATAACATGTGACTCCTAGGTACGCAAACAATGTAGAAATTTGAATCACTGACGTGGAATCGGTCGCATCGGCGAGCACTGAGGCCAAGCAAATTTAAATTTTGGCAATTTAAAGATAGATCCACAGATCCACCATCCACAGTACGCAGTGTATTGAAGGATAGCAAAGATAGAAGCATACACACTGGCGTGGATGAGCTGTGTACTAATTAATTGTACGACGTTTACATCATCTAAGGTTTGATCGTCTAATAGGAGGCATTAGTCAAGTAAATAGCTCTTCCTAAAAATCTACAAAGTCATTACGGAATAACTGCCAGAAATTCAATTAGATAACCTAATTTTTCATACGTAAACTCTTTTTCTGAAAAAAATATAAAATTGATAAATATTGCATAGGATATTAATGTATATTGTCTATATAAACAATATTTATCTCGTTAAATTTTCCACCCAAAATAAAATCATCAAATCATGCGAAAACTGCAAAATTTCATCATTTCATCAATTTCATCAAAATAATTCAAATTTTATCCATTTTTCCAGATTTTTTCGCTAATAATTTTCTATTTTTCCACTCGAAAAGCCATTTCGTAACAATTGCTTTAAAATTTTCTGAGTTTTCCGAAGGATTTTCCCAAAATTTTGCATAAAAACTCCTGCCAATTACGAACAATTGAGAAAAAAAATTGGAAGCTGGGCAAGCGTTCTCATTTGATAAATTACTATACATTTTTCACACCATTTTCATTTATATAGGTTTCAAAATAATCCGAAATTTTCCAAGCAACACAACCAATTTTACACCTTTATGTCATCTGAAATCATCAAATCAAACGCAACAATAGAAGATTTCGTCGAAAACATCCAAATCTTTCGATTTTTTCTGGAATTTTCCAAGTTTTCCACCAAGAATTTTTCTATTTTTCTATTCAAAAAGTCATTTCTGAATAATTATTCGAAATTTTTCACATTCTTTCAAATTTGTGGCATTTTTTCATAATTTTCCAACCAAAATTTTCTATTTTTCCACTCGAAAAGTTACAAAAATTTAATGCGATTTTCGCCAAAGCGATGCAATGCATGAACGCAAATTCAAATTTTTCGAAATTTTACGAATTTTTCACCTAGAATTTTTTTTAATTCGAAAAAATTATCCGAAATTTTTCGCAGTTACATCGTCCAAAACTACCAAATATACAACAAAAAGCTAAATTTCGTCGAAAAAAAAATTTAAATTTTCCGAATTTTCCAAAAAAAATTTTTATTTTTCCATTCGAAAAGTCATTCGTAACAATTGCACACAAAATTCTATACAAAAAAGCAATTTTCGGTTTTTCCAATTTCCCGGCTTTTCCGGAGGATTTTCCCAAAATTTTCTGTTACATAAACCTAGCAATTACAAACAACTGAAAAAAAATTTCATCAAAATCGGTCCAGCCGTTCTCAATTGATGAATTACTATACATTTTTGCCACCATTTTTATACCCTTCACCATGCGCATGAACGGAGTGAAGGGTATATTCATTTTGTTCTTCCATTTGTAACGCCCATAAGGAGGCGTGGTAGGTATAACAATATATATATATAAATGATCAGCATCGAAATCTGAGTCGATTTAAGGGTGACCGTCTGTCCGTCTGTCTGTCTGTCTGTCCCCGCGATTACAGCCGCAGTTTATGTTATATCGAGCTGAAATTTGGAATGCAAGCTTCTATCATCAAAGCGGAGGATAAGTTCTAAGATGAGCCCGATCGGTCAAAAAGTGCTCCCACCTCCCATACAAACTCCCCCTTTTTTGGGTATATCCCTGCGGTTACAGCTGTAGTTTAAGGGCAATCAAGCTGAAATTTTGTATGCAAGCTTCCCTACACTAAGCGTAGGCTGAGTAGTAAGATGAGACCGATCGGTCAAAAACTGCTCCCACCTCCCATACAAACTCCCCCTTTTTGGGGTCTATCCCTACGATTTGAAATAATGTATGCAAGCTTCCCTACTCTAAGCGGAGGTTAACTACTAAAATGAGACTGATCGTGCAAAAACTACTCTCACCTCCCATACAAAATCCCTCTTTTTGGGGGTGTCTGTATGTCAGTCCCGCGATTACAGTAGTAATTTAAGAGCAATCAAGCTGAAATAATGTATGCAAGCTTCCCTACTCTAAGCGGAGGTTGAATATTCAAATGAGACTGATCGGTCAAAAACTACTCTCAACTCCCATACAAAATCCCTCTTTTTGGGGGTGTGTAAGATTCACTAAGCGGAGGTTGAGTTCTAAGATGAGCCCGATCGGTCTAAAAATGCTCCCACCTCCCTTACAAACTCCCCCTTTTTTGGGGTCTCTCCCTACGATTGCAGCTGTAGTTTAAGGGCAATCAACCTGAAATTTTGTATGTGAGCTTCCCTACACTAAGCGTAGGCTGAGTAGTAAGATGAGACCGATCGGTCAAAAACTGCTCCCACCTCCCATACAAACTCCCCCTTTTTGGGGTCTCTCCCTACGATTGCAGCTGTAGTTTAAGGGCAATCAACCTGAAATTTTGTATTCAAGCTTCCCAACACTAGGCGGAGGTTGAGTTCTAAGATGAGCCCGATCGGTCAAAAACTGCTCCCACCTCCCATACAAACTCCCCCTTTTTTGGGGTCTCTCCCTACGATTGCAGCTGTAGTTTAAGAGCAATCAACCTGAAATTTTGTATGTGAGCTTCCCTACACTAAGCGTAGGCTGAGTTGTAAGATGAGACCGATCGGTCAAAAACTGCTCCCACCTCCCATACAAACTCCCCCTTTTTGGGGTCTCTCCCTACGATTGCAGCTGTAGTTTAAGGGCAATCAACCTGAAATTTTGTATTCAAGCTTCCCAACACTAGGCGGAGGTTGAGTTCTAAGATGAGCCCGATCGGTCAAAAACTGCTCCCACCTCCCATACAAACTCCCCCTTTTTTGGGGTCTCTCCCTACGATTGCAGCTGTAGTTTAAGGGCAATCAACCTGAAATTTTGTATGTGAGCTTCCCTACACTAAGCGTAGGCTGAGTAGTAAGATGAGACCGATCGGTCAAAAACTGCTCCCACCTCCCATACAAACTCCTCCTTTTTGGGGTCTTTCCCTACGATTGCAGCTGTAGTTTAAGGGCAATCAACCTGAAATTTTGTATTCAAGCTTCCTAACACTAGGCGGAGGTTGAGTTCTAAGATGAGCCCGATCGGTCAAAAACTGCTCCCACCTCCCATACAAACTCCCCCTTTTTTGGGGTCTCTCCCTACGATTGCAGCTGTAGTTTAAGGGCAATCAACCTGAAATTTTGTATGTGAGCTTCCCTACACTAAGCGGAGGTTGAGTTCTAAGATGAGACCGATCGGTCAAAAACTGCTCCCACCTCCCATACAAACTCCCCCTTTTTTGGGTATATCCCTGCGGTTACAGCTGTAGTTTAAGGGCAATCAAGCTGAAATTTTGTATGCAAGCTTCCCTACACTAAGCATAGGCTGAGTAGTAAGATGAGACCGATCGGTCAAAAACTGCTCCCACCTCCCATACAAACTCCCCCTTTTTGGGGTCACTCCCTACGATTGCAGCTGTAGTTTAAGGGCAATCAACCTGAAATTTTGTATGTGAGCTTCCCTACACTAAGCGGAGGTTGAGTTCTAAGATGAGCCCGATCGGTCAAAAACTGCTCCCACCTCCCATACAAACTCCCCCTTTTTTTGGGTATATCCCTGCGGTTACAGCCGTAGTTTAAGGGGAATCAAGCTGAAATTTTGTATTCAAGCTTCCCAACACTAGGTGGAGGTTGAGTTCTAAGATGAGCCCGATCGGTCAAAAACTACTCCCACCTCCCATACAATCTCCCCCTTTTTGGGGTCTATCCCTACGATTTGAAATAATGTATGCAAGCTTCCCTACTCTAAGCGGAGGTAAACTACTAAAATGAGACTGATCGGGCAAAAACTACTCTCACCTCCCATACAAAATCCCTCTTTTTGGGGGTGTCTGTATGTCAGTCCCGCGATTACAGTAGTAATTTAAGAGCAATCAAGCTGAAATAATGTATGCAAGCTTCCCTACTCTAAGCGGAGGTTGAATATTCAAATGAGACTGATCGGTCAAAAACTACTCTCAACTCCCATACAAAATTCCTCTTTTTGGGGGTGTGTAAGATTCAATAGCTAAGCGGAGGCTACTTTTTAAGATAAGCAATGTCGGTCAAAAACTACTCCCACCTCCCATTCAAACTAAATTTTTTTTGGGGTGGCTGCTTAACTGCCTCCAGTTATTGCCGTAGGTTAGAAAATATTGAGCTGAAATTGTGTATGCAAGCTTTAATCCTATAATAGGAGTTTACTTTGTAAGATGAGCAATATCGGACGAATACTTCTCCCACCTTCCATACAATTTTCCCCCTTTTTGGGGGTGTCCGTCTGTATATCCCTATAGTTTATGAGCTTTAGGTTTGCAATTTGGTATGTAAGCAGAGGTTAAGTTCTAAGATAGGCATGATCGGATTTAAACTACTCCCACATCCCACACAATTTCCCATATTTGGGGAGTTACAAAATTCATAAAATCGAATAAAATCTATACAAAATTACATACAAAATGGAAGTGTGAAGCTAAAAGTAACGTCCACTTCTCACCAACTCCCCTGTTTTGTGATACAAAGTTTAATAAAATATAGTCGTAGTGCAAATAACCAGTTTTACCACCATTTTTACAAATTGTGAAGGTTATCTGAGCTTCGGCATAGCCGAAGATAACCGCCTTACTAGTTATATATATAGATGTATTTTAATGCAACATGAAGAATGCTAAAAAAAAATTAAATCCAAATAACTTAAAAACTGTGCCTGATGAAAAAAATCTGAAAACATATTTGAAATCATGATATTAATAACCATAGGAATCACAATTTAGACACCCAGAAAAATGAAAAATATTTTTTTTGTATAACAGTGTAATCTACATCTAATATTGTGATAAATGATAGAACAACAATTTTTAAGAGTTTATGTTATTTTTTGACCCTTATAGCCGCCATATTTTAGGAACGCTGAAAATGTACATTCGCACCTACAGCCGTGAAACTAATAAATTCCTATCTTTCTGGACGCACACAATCTGTACACACAAGTAATGCTGTTTCTCGAAAACTTCCATGTACAAAAGGAGTTCCACAGGGATCAATTCTAGGGCCCATATTATTCTCTGTTCTTTCTAAAATACATATGTACGCGGATGACGTGCAGCTTTATCTAAGTTGTCTTCTAAATTCTATAGTTGAGCATATTGAAATAATTAATATAGACTTATCTCAAATTCATACCTGGGCAACGGCAAATGGGCTCTGCCTAAATCCCCGAAAATCAAAATGTCTGTTAATACATAAAAGGAATGTTGTTTCTACAAATCTAAATATTGAGGTACTGCTAAATGGTGAAAAAATTTAAATTGTTAATCATGCTAAAAATCTTTGCATAGTCTTTAACAATAACTTAAGATGATCGAATCACATTAGCTCAGTTGTCGGACAAAGCTTAGAGCATTATGGTCAACGCAAATCCATACTCCTCCTCAAATACGTGTACTACTTGCAAAGTCGTACATACTGCCTGGATTGTTCTTTGGTTGTGAGCTATTTTCTAACAGTGATTCCTCTAGCAAAAGAAAACTGAATGTTGTGTTTAATAATACTATTCGATATATATACGGATTGAAAAGATTTCAACCTGTCTCTCATGTATCAAACTCGCTATATGGTGTCTCTTTTAACAACCTTCTAAAAATAAAGACTCTTATTTATCTTCAAAAAAAAATATTTACACAGAAACCATTATACCTCTTCCAAAAACTGCAATTTGCTAGGTCTAATAAGGGTAAAAAGCTTATTCCTTTAATTCATCGAAGTCTTGTTTCTGATTGGCAATTCTTTATGCATTCTATTCGTCTTTGGAATGCACTCCCACACAGCCTACAAACTATCAGCAACGCTAATAAATTAAAAAAAAAACATATTTTTGATTTGTATAAAACCCACGATAATAATCATTAAATGCTTTTTTAATAACTAAAGATGTGTAATAGTTTGATATATATTACCTTAAGTTTTCAAAATGATTATACACTTACTTTTTTATTTATTTCCCCATATACTATTGATAGTTTAAGAACTTTTTTTTGTTTTAATATATTACACAGTGCAACACACTTTTTCGGGGGTGAACTAAACCAATATCAAACGATAGCATTTGACCTCAGTAACAAAACCCTAAACTCCATTTTGCTCCACTACGTCACAATTTTTTTTTACAGTGGTTTGAAGTTCGAATATTTTGGTCAAAAGTCGATTCAAAGAATATGAAAGATCATCTATAAAAATACTTTTAGGGTAATTCTTGTCTACAGAGACCTATATTAAAACAATCAGGGGAATATTTTCTCCGAACATTTTAACCCTCTAGCTCCCACCCGTATGGGACATTTTTGGCCCAATTTTGAAAAACTGTTTAAATGTCAACTTGGAACGGAGGTCAAGGCTTAGAATCTTCGATAGAAATATCCTCCGGAAAATTTCACTAAGAGTCACCGAAGACAAATAGCCTCTATGAGTCAAAGGTTTCAAAATAAAATCGAAATGAAATGTTACTAGAACGTTAAAATATCTATTTTTGAGCAAACAGTGCAACACACTTTTTCGGAAGTGAACCAAACAAATATCAAACAATAGCATTTAGCCTCAGTAACAAAACAGTACACTCCATTTTGCTCCACTACGTCACAATTTTTGTTTACAGTGGTTTAAAGTTTGCTTTTTTTGGTCTAAAGTTAAATAAAAGAAAATGAAAAATCATGTGTAAAAATAGGTTGGGGTTAGTTCATGTCTTCAGAGACCTACATTAAAACATTCCGGGGAATATTTCCTCGGAACATTTAACCCTCTATCTACCACCCATGCTGAACATTTTAAGAAATTTGACTTTTAATCTGTTTTTATAAAATTCATCCTAAGATGTCCCATACGGGAGGGAGCTAGAGGGTTCAAATGTTCTGATGAAATATTAATGTATGTCTCCGAAGAGATGAACTATCCCAGATATATATTTACACATGATTTTTAAAATTCGTTGGTTCGTCTTTTTACCAAAAAAAAATCAAACTTCAAACCACTGTAAAAAAAATTTGTGACATAGTTGAGCAAAAAGGAGTTTAGGGTTTTGTTACTGAGGTCAAATGCTACCGTTTGATATTAGTTTGGTTTACTCCCGAAGAAGCTTGTTGCAATTTTTGCTCAAAAGTAGCCTTCTTAACATTTAATTATGATTTTATTTTATAACCTCTGACTTGTAGAGGCAATTTGTCTTCAGTGACTCTTAGTGAAATTTTCCGGAGAATATTTCTATCGAAGATTCTAAGCCTTGATCTCCTTCCAAACTTGACATCTAAACAGTTTTTCAGAATTGAGCCAAAAATGTCCCACAAAGGTGGCAGCTAGAGGGTTAAAATGTTCCGAGGAAATATTCCCCTGAATGTTTTAGTATAGGTCTCCGAAGACATGAAATACTCCAAATGTACTTTTATAGCTGATTTTTCATATTCTTTGAATCGTCTTTTGACCAAAAAATTCAAACTTCAAACCACTGTAAAAAAAATTTGTGACGCAATGGAGCACAATGAAGTTTAGGGTTTTGTTACTGAGGTCAAATGCTATCGTTTGAAATTGGTTTGGTTCACCCCCGAGACAATGACCCTCAAATTGTGTCATAGTGTTATTTAACATTTATAATTCCTGTACTGTAATTATAAGAAATTTTACACATTACACATACACAACATTTTTCTTAAATCTTTTAAACTTTGTTAAACGACAAATGAAAAATACATTCAAGAAATCGATGACAGCTAAAAATAGCAATTTTTAACACAAACAATAATTTATTGTTAAGGTTTAATAAAATTTCCATTCCCTTTTGCCGGAAATGCGAAATTATGAGAAGAGAAAAACTCTAACTATGTATAAATCATATTAAGCTAAATATCATGCTTTTAATCTTTTTAGTTTTATCAACACTGTCATATCTACTAATTTGAGTAATTCTCCTTATCTTATTATACGTTTCTTTGCCGTGTTAAGCTCCTATAAAATAAAATGTTAGAATTTAAATGTACATTGGACACACATACACTAATATATTGTCGTACATTTGTTGAGAGCTAAAACCCATTTTTGTCTTGAACATTTGCAACTGACAGGTGTTATTTGAGCACTTTTATTTGTGGTACATGTAATTTAGGATAATTTTCCATCGTTTCTTATAAAAGCCTGAACAGTACACCCATAATTTTCGCATTCACAGTCATTTATCATTTTTCGACAAACACGCTGCCATACCATATTCCTCAGTGCTTCCACTCGTCTGTCCCAAGAAAACGACAATAATTTCTCCTTTTATATTCATGGCATATCGTCGGTCACAATGCCCTCCTCATCAGTGTCTCAAGAAACCAATTTAAAGTGATGTTATAGTCATTACATGGAATCGTCGTATTTTTTGCAATACTAAAGCCAAGACAAAAGACAAAAAGCTCTCGGATACAGAAATGAGTGAGTGGAAGCGAGCACTCCCACTCGGTGATTGTGTCTGCAGTTTTGTACAACAATTACGACATTTACAGATAAACTATGAGAAACGAGAAAGAGTGAATGAACGAACACTGGGAAACGAAATAAATGTTTGTGTTTCCGCCTTAGCTCTTAACGTGATGCATTTCTCATTTCTCACTAATTTTCTAATGCATGTAAAGCAAATTTAAATTCACGTTTAAAACTGCAATGTTTGGTATAATTAAATTGCTGTAAAATAGTACTTTAAAATGACTTTTCATTGATTCACACTACCAACACGTGGGGTATTTGCTTCAACTACTCACGAACTATATTACAAAATCAATTCAATGGGCATACGAATGGCTCACTTTGAATTGCTCTGGAGCCCAAAAAACTATTTTTATGAAAAAATATTTGCGAATTTTTTTTAACTGCACTATTACCTTTAAAATGATACAAAAAAAATCAATTCGAACGAAGTCAGTTTTTCGATTTTTGTCAATGAAACGGAGGAGTGTGTGGCGTATAGTATCAATTTTCGTGTCACAGTCTGGTTCAGACTCCCTTGGAACGTGGATGGTGTCGAATAGAGAGCACTCGATGATCGTATTCTGTACTTCCTCTTCCGACAGGGGAGAAACAGGGCTGCTTTCACCAACCAAAACTTCCGAGGACAGGACACTCTTATTTTGTGCATCATTTTCTTGAACTCCTCGCGAGTTCTTTGGGGCAAGCTGCAGCAAATGTTATCATGCTGTTACTAGATAGAAGATTGTAAATCAGTCAGATTGATCACAGTTGGATGTGCTGTAAGCATCTCAACCTGCTGCAAAAGTTCAAAATGCTGTTCCTGGCTGGATGCTTGAACTCAGCAATACTGATCTCAGTTGTGTTAGTAGAGTGTTCAAAACCGAAACAGTTAAACGGGTTTTTTCTCCGAAACCGTATGTCGGTTTCTTTAAAAATTACAATTTCGAACACCCGGCTTAACCGGTTTTTCAACAAATAGATTTTTCGCAGAAAATTGCCACGTTAATTCTAGGCAAATCGGCATATAAGGTTGTTTATGCTTATCCGATATTTTTGGGTTAATCTCAGAGGATGCTTTCATTGAAATTTCCTAAGCTAAGTGTCTAATTGCAAAAAGAAGCTTAATTTACGATCACCATACAATAGGGACCGGCCGTGGCATAGTGGTTAGAACACGCGACTACCATGCGGGAGATCACAGGTTCAACTCCTGACTCCAGTCATCTTAAAAGAAAAAATAAGAAATACATTTTTCTTTCATTGTCGGCTCCCTTCGAATGTTGTCGACAGCAACTTCGCAGTATTAGTGTTGAGTCAATCGGCGTGTCTAGTAAGAGCTTCTCAAACAGTGACGTTTGCTTTCGTCGATAAACAAGTAGATGCCGTTAGTTGTGAATCTAAAAAGCGTGTTAGTTCACAACAACGCGAGAAGCTATCAAATACCTCATTCATATGGTGTAAAGGGAAATTAAAAAAAAAAATACAATAGTTGGGTAATCACTAGAGTATCCAATCGATTAATCGTTGTTAATCGAATTATTCGAACAATTTAAAAACCTTAATCGATTAATCGAGCAAATTAAAAATCCCAAAATGAATTAATTTTTTAATCGAACAAAACCTAACCCCGATTAATTGGATACTCTAGTAATCACCAAGATACAGTTGATATTTCGTCTTGAAATTGAGTGGGATCTCACCTCGAAATGAGTGGGAAGCCGTCGATATTCATAAGAAAAACTTTATCTCATATACTAAGAGTCCAATGATTAAAAGGATGTTAATTTGTGATCAAAACGATACCTTAATTCTAAACCATGCTAAATGTAAAATGTAAGTTTTAAAGTAATTGAATCTAAAGGTTGTGAGTAATATAGACTTAATTCTTAAGTTAAAATTTCCTGATAACTTCTGTTTATATGAACTGATCATCCTAAGTTTTAAATAGGATATTAATTGAAGCAAACTGAATTCAAAAGCTTTATGTAATTGAAAATATACCAAATAGACTTTGCATACTTTAGAATTATTCTACCGTTATTCATATGTTTTCATATTTAATTGCATATTTGGTTTTACTTTACAATTTTCGAAAAACCAAACGAAACCGGTTAACACAGTTTTTTACATAATCATATATTTAAAAACGGAATTGTTGAAAATAAGTATTTTTCGAATAAACCCGAAAGGGGCTTTCCAAAATATGCAAGTATTTGAATGTTACAGTCCTCAGTATTTTGTGTGTTTGTTCGTTTATGTTGTTTTTGTTTGTTTGCCATTCATAGTTCCAGCGAAGGGGAAAGAGGATCCACCGTGTCATAGCCCCTGTTTACTCACTAAGGCGTCCTGGTAAATAAGTGGCGTTTCGTTAGCATACAGTCGGATACCCCTGACTGCAAACCATCCGATGATACTCCGGATTATGAGGTTCGGTAAACTTTGGTTATGCTTAGAGTGTTCAAATACCTTCTTTTTTTAAAACCCGGTTTCCGAGTTATTCGAAAAACTGATTTTTTAGAAAAATCGGATTTCGAATACAGCATTTGAAAGAAAACCGTTTTAACCGGTTTTTTTCGGTTTTTTCCTAAAAAGTTAAAATAAAAAAAATAATTTGGTTTAAATAAATGCATTTTTTTACACTTTTACTTTTTAATAAATTTTTGGAATCTCTTTCATCTTAATATATATAAATTACGTGTCACGTTGTTTGTCCGCGATGGACTCCTAAACTACTTAACCGATTTGAATCAAATTTGCACACCGTGTTCGGTTTGATCCAACTTGAAAGATAGGATAGCTTACATCTTAAAGGGGCGGCGCCACGCCCCTTTTTTCAAATATCGCTCAGACGGCTTTTCTAATAGACCGATTGATACAAAAATTTTACCATGAGGTACTGTTGACCTGTAGATAGTTCCTGACTACATTTGGTTGTAATTGGATAAAGGGGCGTGGCACCGCCCATACAACTTGAAAATTAAAAAGGCTTTATTTCATGAACTATCAGAGGTATGAAGATGAGATTTGTTATATATGTTGATGGAGCAGTATAAATTACATCCAGGGAGGAAGTGGGCGGTGCCATGCCCTCTTTTCAAAAATCGCTCTAACGGCTTTTCTAATAGATCGATTGATACGAAAATCTTACCAAGTGGTACTGTTGACCTGTTGATAGTCCCAGGCTATATTTGGTTATGCTTGAATAAAGGGGCGTGGCACCGCCCATTCAACTTGAAAATTAAAAGGGCTTGCAGTATGAATTACAGTAAGGGTGGAAATGGGCTGTTCCACACCCTTTTTAAAACAAACGGTTACAACTGTCAAAATTCCACAGTATATTGCTGTTCAACTAGAGATATGAACAGTAAGGTGGGCCAATTTTTTTATTCGCACAAATCGTAACCAAAATCGGAATCTACGATGATTTTTAAGAAAATTTCACCAATAAACTTTGTGTCTAAAATCAATTCCTAGCTCGCGTTGGGAAGCATGAAGATTTCAGATAGAGATTTTTTTTGTTTTTAAATGAGCACAAACCGAAAACTTCAGATATATATTTTTACAGACCTTCTGCGTAAAACTGACTTCCCAACGAACTAAATGAGGTATTACAGAAGCAAATCTATGTATTGGTTAAAAAGTTATGGCCTCTGAGAGTTGGCATACAGAAATTAAGTTTTTAAAAATCATTTTTCAGAATATTTGCTCATTGCTAAAAAAAAAATCTCTACCTGAAATCTTCATGCTTCTCAGCGCGAACTAGGAATTGATTTTAGATATATAGTTTCTTAGTGAAATTTTCTAAGAATTCTTCGTACATTCCAATACTGATATACGGTTAACAGGTTGTTTTTTTTTTTGACGCGAACTAATTAATTCGCCCTAATGATCAGGCTATTTCCAATAAAATAAGTTAAAAGTGCCGAGGCGCTGCCCACGCACTTCAATAGTTAACTTTTTACCTGTATCAAATAATGGTCCGTACACCAGGCAGTTGAGGATGCGCAGACTAAAATAGCGATTTTTTTTAATTTACTTTACAGGTATGTATTTTTCAATTACTTCTCAGGAGAGCGAATCGGTAATAAATCATATAGATAGAAAAATTAAGCAATATTCATTGTAGTTATACTACAATGGTTAAATTTTTATAGTATATCAGATGTAACATTAGCAAACAATTGAAAATAACCTATGCATGGGGTATTTTCTTGACATATAGAACTTCTGATAGGTATAAGTGTAAATCTAGCTGTCATACTAATGAAGTGTAATAGACTTTCTTTTAGTATACTTTGCAAAATCACCATGTAAAAACTAAACAAGAACAAAGTTTACAAATCATGCAAATTTATTTTCAAAATGCACGTTCTGTTCGCCAAACTTATGGAGCCCTTTATGAAGTTGAGGGTGCATGTAATGATGCATCTGAGCAGCTAATAGAAGCCATCGACGCTGTAGACGTTAGTATGACAGGGGACTCGAATTTATCGAACCGACTTCATTCTCTGGAACTCGGTCTCTGCAAATGCTGAGGAAAGACCTTGGCCTACATTCATATAAAATCCAACTGGTAGAAGAAGTAGAGCCAATGGACGATCAATTGATTTTTTTATTTATCATGTCATTGAACATTATTTGAAGGAGAAATGGTTCTAACACGACGCTGTAACATGCCATACAGCGCGTGAGACCATCACTTTGCTAAGCCAAACGTTGGTGACCGAATTGTCTCAAAAAATGGTAATACGAGTTCAATACAAAAACAGTATTACGGATTATTCTTGATCCGTGTGAGAAGAAGCCATGACAAAAGAAGTTTTTATGGCTAAAGGCATGATGCTTCAAACGGAATTTTCATTTGCGGTCAGTAGGAGAAGGCATAACAAAAATGTTTTTTTATGACCAAAGAGATAGTTAGTATACAGAAGGTTCACGCTACTACGGATCAAGATAAATAATTTTGATCTTTAGAGATATGTATGTTTCCGATTTGTGAAAGAAGTGGTTTTTCGCCCTACATACTGAAAAAACTTAATCTACATTTTTATTAGCATTAACAACAATAAAACTTATGTAGTAAACTTTAATGTTAAGGAGTTACTTTAAATAAGTTACATAAGTAAATAAACTCAACATATTTATACCATCACCCGTAGGGATGAAGGTATATATCATTTGATACGACCCAAAAGTGTAACACATAGATGGAGTCACTTTAGACCCTAGGTTTCTTTGAACCAAATTCGATTCATGACTTTTTAAGTCGTTTGAGCCATGTCCGTCTGTCTGTCTGTCTGTCTGTCTGTCTGTCTGTCGGGTGGCTGTCCGGCTGGTTCGCACGATAACTTTCGAAAGACGCAACCAAATGTTTTGAAATTTTGCACGAGTTATTATTTTCTCAAAACTACTTACGGTATTGCAAATGGGCTACATGGCCCCGCCCCTTCTGGTACCTCCCATACAAATACATCATTCCGCCCACTTTAGAAATCGAGTAATAATATCAATACACCCTACGGGATCGTCCCCAAATTCTGTATTTAGTAAAGCTATAACAGGATAAAGTTTTGGAAAAAATTTTGAAAGCCTAGCCACGCCCCTTCTGGTACCTCCCGTACAAATCTACCTTTCCGCCCACTATAGAGATGGAGAAATAATATCAATAAATTAAACGTGATCGTACCCAAATTCTATTTTGAGTAAAGCCATAACAAGATAAAGTTTTAGAGAAAAAAATTGGAAGTCTATTCACGCCCCATCTGGTACCTCCTATACACATCTGGTACCGCCCACTTTAGAAATCGATTAATATTATTAAAAGACCTAACGCGAGTGCCCAAATTCTGTATTTGGTAAAGTTTAAGCAGGATAAAGTTTTGGAGAAAAAATCTGGAAGTCTAGACACGCCCCTTCTGGTACCTCCCATACAAATGTACCACTCCGCCCACTTTAGAAATAGGGTAATAATATCAATACACTCGACACGATCGTGCCCAAATTCTGTATTTTGTTATATTATAACAGGACAAAGTTTTGGAGAAAAAATTGGAAGTCTAGACACGCCCCTTATGGTACCTCCCATACAAATGTACCTTTCCGCCCACTTTTGGGATTTAGTAATAATATCAGTACACCCAACGCAATCGTGCGCAAATTCTGTATTTAGTAAAGCTATAAAAGGATAAAGTTATGGAGAATAAATCTGGAGCCTAAATACACCCCTTCACGTACCTCCCATATAAATGTACCACTCCGCCCAATTTCGAAATCGAGTAATAATATCAATAATATAGAAAATTATTTGTTTTACTGAGGGTAAGGGTAAATGTAAGTCGGGTTGCCCGACTGAAACTTTCTAACTGGTTTTAATTACAAATCGATTATTTTCAATAACTCAAGACTTAAACAATATATTATATTGGGTGATGGTATTTATCAGTCAGTTTAACTGACTGAAATTTCTGTACTGGTTCTGTTTCGTTTTGATACAGAAAACACGCACTCACTAATTGTGGAAGTAGGATTTATTGACAAAAGCGCGTTTAGAAGGATGTTGAGCTTTTCTGTCCTTTTATTAAATCTATCGAAATAGTTGAAATCATCATATAGGCTGGTGTCATTGCAATTTGTTTTTACTGGTGGATTTTGGATATTAGGGGATTCCTATATCTCTACCATTAGGGAATTCCTCTTTCTCACAATCTTAACTGTTTCTGGGCTCTGCCGTTGTTGGGAAAATTGCAGGATAAAGTCTTTTAAAAAGTTCGCTGCCACATTGCATCATTTTCGACTTTTTAAAATACTTTACAGAGGATGAGTTGTAGGATATTTTTCGGAGCTATGATATATATTTAGGGTATTCAATGTTTGTATTCTTCTGTCCTTAAATCTTGCTTTAATTTTGCGGAGTCCATATTCTTGAGCTGTTTCAGTAATAGAGTCACTAAATCATTTGATAACACCAGTTTACAAATCGTTATTTTTTGTCAGCTGCAGAGTTCTAAATAATTTTTTTCTATAGACTTTAGCCTCCTAAACACGAATATGAGATTTAAAAATTTCCTCTGATTAGTTCTCAAGATATGAATTTTTGAATTATTTTGCAAATTTTTTATGAGATGCATCAGCTTATTGGAGAATAATTCGTAAACGCGTCCAACAATTGGAACAAGAGAAGTTTCCAATTAATGGTAATGTGCTCCTCTAAAACCTTCCTATACAAGCTTTTAACATCGGTTGGATAGCTTTGATGGTAGGAGCATTTAAAGTTTAAAAAACTATTTTTTTGTGCAAAAAACCAAGATTTTAAATTGATAAAAAAATTTATAAAAAATATTAATTGCAAAAATAAATCTAATTTCATAAATTGAGTAGAAAGATTGGACTTTCCCAAGCAAAACAAGCCATCGTTTATAAAAATTGGGTAATAAGAGGGAGAGTTACACGTTTTTTAAGAAGACACTACAAATGGTAAATTTTTTGATTTAAAGCATATCACGGTAGGCTTAAAGCTAAACTTTACGTTGCATGAAAATTACGATAAAAAGTGGAAATGCCACTGTTTTCTGAGTTGACCATGCATCACAAAAATGCTTAAATTAGAATCCTAGCTGGTCCTTTTTAGAAAATATCGATATTTTTCATTTCTGCCGACTGGACCAAAAGTCTTTTCACTTTTTAAACGATGACAGTAAAAACTAGACAAACGAGATAAAAGCTGTTTATTTATTATAAAAGTACACAAACAGGGATTCATGCATGATCATTGATTATTTTGACATTGCTGCAACATGGAGACTTAAAGCGTACTTTAATCCTGCATTTTTAAAAAATATCGATATATATATATAACCATAACCATATATATATATTAGGGCGGGTCGATTTGTAGGGAGTGAAAAATTTCACCAATTTCTCTATGATTTCCGTATTCTATGGGTTATTCCATAAAAATTTGCCCAAGGAACCATACCTCTATCGCTAAAATCGAGTCCCCTACTTTTTGTTGGTTGATTTTTTTCCCAAATTGACTTTCGTATGAAATATTACCTACACGTTCACATCCATAACTCAAAAACTATCGATCGGATTTAGTAGGCGCGTTGGAAAGGTGAGCTCATTTTGATCAATTTACAAAAAAAAATCTCCAACATTGGTCCAACGGATCAAAAGTTACGGGCATTTTTGGCCATGAAAGTAATATTCTAGTAATTACTAGAATAGACGGACAGACGGTCACCTTTAAATCGACTCAGATTTCAATGCTGATCATTTATATATATATATTGTCATACCTACCACGCCTCCTTATGGGCGTTACAAATGGAAGAACAAAATGAATATACCCTTCACTACGTTCATGCGCATGGTGAAGGGTATAAAAATGGCCATGAAAGTAATATTCTTGGACAAAATCATGAAAAAATCATGAAATTTTGACAAATGCCCGTAACTTTTGAACCGTTGGACCAATGTTGGAGATTTTTTTTTTGTAAATTGATCAAAATGAGCTCACCTTTCCAACGCGCCTACTGGCGATTAAATCCGATTGATAGTTTTTGGAGTTATGGATGAACGTGTAGGTAATATTTCATACGAACGTCAATTTGGGAAAAAAATCTACCAACAAAAAGAAGGGGACTCTATTTTAATGATAGAGGTATGGTTCCTTGGGCAAATTTTCATGGAATAACCCATAGAATACGGAAATCATAGGGAATATAAACAATATAAACGATGGCTTGTTTAGCTTGGGTAAGTCCAATCTTTCTACTCAATTTATAAAATTGGATTTATTGTTGCGATTAATATTTTTTATCAATTTAAAATCGTGATTTTTGCACAAAAAAATAGTTTTTTAAACTTTAAATGCTCCTACCATCAAAACTATCCAACAGATGTTAAAAACGGTTTTAGGGGAGCACATTACCATTAATTGGATACCACTCTTGTTCAAATCGTTGGACGCGTTTGCGAATCATTCTCTAATAAGCTGATGCATCTCATAAAAAATTTGCAAAATAATTCAAAAATTCATATCTTGAGAACTAATCAGAGGAAAAATTTTAAATTTTAAATCTCATATTCGTGTTTAAGAGGCCGAAATCTATAGAAAAAAATTATTTAGCACTCTGCAGCAAAATGGATGTAAAATAGTGTAATCTTTTAATTGCGAACGCTAAAAGCTGAAGCGCTGAGCTCAAATTTCTTAAAATTGTTATTTCTTTTGAGCTGAATGGAGTTTCCCCTAAATTCAAAAGCGTATGCTTGACACATGGGTAAATTCTTAGAAACTGTTCAATCATTGCAGATAAGGAGCTCCACCGGCGTATCACATCGACAATGAGCCTTAGTTATTTATTGTAATCGACTTGTTAAATGAATTAATATGCTTCCGCAATTTTGTGATAATTTGAGACACGTTTTTAATGAGCTCGTATGATTTTTCGGTGACGTACAATAAAGCCATATTGCCTTATTATCCACAGGAAGTGTGAAATAAAGCCATTATGGCATTATTTCACCTTTGACAATATTTTGAATAAAATTTATCTAGTATTTTTGTTTTGCGCTTCCTAGTCTAGCTGCATAACCAGCCTCGTACTCTCTCTATCTATGTTAATAAGTCAGTAAACATAGTGGTGTACTATATAACACATTGCAGCGAGAGACGAATGCGGTGGGGGCACGCCTCCCCACTTCTACTTCATAACGCTTTTTCATTACTTTAAGTCGAATTTTTCATTGATATGGCATTATTTCCACTTTGATCGGAAATTTAATATGGTGTTATTGCACAACTATGTTGGTAATAAAGCCATATGTCTTTATTGCACGACGCCTGATTTTTAGACTTCCACTATTTCACCGCATTCATCATCGTCACCATCATCGTCGTAAAATGATTTTTCTAAATTAATTTGAAATTGAATTTTAAAGCTTTAAAAAGCTTCTAAAAATATTGTCGTTTACAAAATTTAAAAAGTGATTTCTAAATTAATTTCAAATTCAACTTTAAAGTTTATTTTTTTTCAATAACTCCTTTTAGAGTTGTTACAAAGCAATAACCGGTTAAACTGGTTATTCGAAAATGCAATTTTTGCAAAAACCGGCATACGGTTTTAAATAAAAAAAACCGGTTTACGGTTTTTCGGTTTCGGTTTTGAACACCCTAGCTATGCTGCTTTTACGCTTTTTGGTTTCGATGGGTCTAAAAAAAGGCAGCTTTGTGCTTTCTGTAAAGTTATCCCCGCAATTCTTAGCGTAATAAAAGCATGTAAGCTTTCATATATCGACAAGATCGTTACCTTCGGTGGATTAGCAACTTTAACACGGTGAAAGCTGATCAAATTATCTTAAAGCTTTAATTCATGAATTTTGGTTAAACATTTAAATTTGGTAAGGATGTTAATGTGAATTATTCGATTTTAAAATATTTTTGCTAAATGTAAGACCTTAGATAAACGCTCCTACAACCTATACGTTTTTAGAAGTCATTTAAGTTCTAGATCGGTCAATGTTTATGTTAAACTACAAAGCAAAACTATTATACCACTTGGAAGTCAATATTCGCAAGAATATCACTCAAAAATTAAACAACTAACAAGTTAAGCTGCATGTTTTGGAGACCATCTGATTTAATGATGTATCAATTAAACAAAAGCTGTTTAACTTACGTAATTGAGTATTTCAAAGAAATTAGGCCATGATTTATAAATAACTAATTGAAATTTTATGTTGAAATTTCATAACGAGAATACTTCAATACTAAACATTCTTTTAAATTATAAAACGAGAAACAGCAAATGTGTGTTGGTCATCTAATCCACAATGTTACAAATCGTTTTAAATTACAAAATAGAACTCTTCATAAGCTTTTAAACATCCACAATAAGCCATCCACCCAATTATTAATGCGAACTTTGAAAGCAGAGGTCAATCCTCTTGTTGTTTGTTTTTGAGATAGAAAATAAGGCACTACATTTTCACTTTACTTCCATGGCACATCCACGCATTTTTGTTCAAGTCGTTCGTTGTACATAGTAATCTGTAGGGATGCGGAAGGGAGAAATCCCATTATGGCGGTTTCCGTTTAAATAAATCATCATAAATTACGACAGTTCAAAGTGAGTTATATACGCATAATATGGCATTCCTTTAAATGCCACTAAAAGAGCTATCACATTCACCAGTTCTTCTAGCAGTTTGACAAGCTCGTAAACAGCAACAGCGTCAACTTTGTGGTCCTTGGTAAGCGGTAGAGAACGTATACACACAAACGCACACACACACACACACTCTATGTACGTCTTCTGGTTTTTATATATTAATGTTCGATGTTCGTTGCTAATATTATGACACGAGGGTTTATTTTAAAAGCCACTCTTCAAACGTCGTAAATCCTTACCATAAATAATCGAGCAACGGGTAAATTGCGTAAAGTACGTGAAAAGTTGTGAGTGGTTCTAAAATTTTCTTAAAGGATCATAGATTCTTCTCTTTCAAAATATGTTGAACAAACATTGTTGTGTGTTACAACTTTATTAATATGTATAATTTCGTTGATCAAATGCAGCATAGTCTGCTTCGAAAGTAAGATAAATCTTATTATTATTTTGTATTTTCATTTAGGGTCAACATTTGTGTCGTGTCAAATGCAACAAATTACGTTTCAACCAGTACAGACATTTCAGTCAGATAAACTGACTGATAAATACCATCACCCACTATAAGATATTGTTTAAGTCTTGAGTAATTGAAATTAACCGATTTGTAATTAAAGTTATTTATGTATTATTAGGAATATGCTTGCTTTGGAGCGTAAACGGTTGTAGCTAAGACTTTCGGTCATAATACCAATGGTCTAAAGACATGTAGCAAAACCGTAAAAGTTTGACTTATTTGTTTACGAGGTACCGTTAGGGGCGGCTCACATTGTCCGAAGCTTTTTTTTTGTAAATTAACGTTCAATTTCCAAAAATAGGTCAATTTGTATGGGAGGTACCAGAAGGGGTCAACCGGTAAAGTCCATATTCATCAAAGAGTCAAATTTTCATAAGCGTACAACTTACGCAAATTCTGACTGAATTCAGTGTACTTGTAAAAAAATTATGTATGTGAGACTATGGGGGTGGGTTCGGTCATTTGTATGGGAGGTACCAGAAGGGGTGAGTCAAATAGTTAGGCTCTCTGAGGTTTCGCCTCCTATCACAACATAAATTTAACGACAAATATTCATTACCCCCCAATTGTCCGTTGGGATGTTATGGGAGAAATATAAATTTTCCCAAAATAGGTAATTTTGTAGGGGAGGTACCAGAAGGCGTAAACCGATATAGTCCATATTCATTCCTGAGTCCTATTTTCATAAGCAAACATCATACTCAAAATTTGAGTAAATTAGGTTTACTTACAAAAAAGATATGTATGTAAAACTATAATGGTCAATTAGGTCATTTGTATGGGAGGTACCAGAAGGGGTATGGCAAAGGTTTCGGTTTTCTTAGGGTTTGTCTACTTTTGCAAGATAAATAAACTGACCAAATTCAAACATCCGCCAGTTGTCCGTTTGGATGTTATGGAAGAAATATTAATTTTCCAAAAAACGGTAATTTTGTATGGGAGGTACCAGAAGGGGTGCGGCTATTCAGCCC
Source organism: Muscina levida (assembly GCA_964034835.1). Taxonomy (NCBI): domain Eukaryota; kingdom Metazoa; phylum Arthropoda; class Insecta; order Diptera; family Muscidae; genus Muscina; species Muscina levida. The sequence goes on from OZ035883.1 coordinate 82,762,156, forward strand.
ATTTACAATCCCATAAGTTCGTTTTGAAAAATATTAATACTGGTAAATTTTCATACCGATCCGTTTAGGATTACTCGAGTTATACTGCTGACCAGCCATCCAGCCAGCCAGACAGACGGACATAGCTCAATCGTCTAAAAAAGTCCTGAAACGAAGTTGGTCTTAAGATACTAGGGGTCTAACTCGTCTCCTTTAGTGCGTTACCCTTTTTATACCATCACCCTTGGGGATGAGGGTATATATCATTTGATACGGAAACCAGTACAGAAATTTCAGTCAGGTAAACTGACTGATAAATACCATCACCCAATATAAAATATTGTTGATGTCTTGAGTTATTGAAATGAATAGATTTTTAATTAAAATAAAATTACTTATGTATATTTTTTCCCCTGCTTGTGGTGCAAAATCGTCCAAAACTTTACTTATTTGTGCAGGGGGTATAGATGCCGGTTTGGAATTTATGTGAGAAATATTAATTTTTCAAAAAAATTTAATTTTGATAGGGGGTACTACAAGGGATGAACCGATACAGTCCTTATTCATTCCTGGCTCAAATTTTCATACGTACAACTTACGAATAATTTGACTGAATTCAGTACACTTACAAAAAAAGATAGGTATGTAAGACTATAGGGGTGAGTTCGGTCCTTTGTGTGGGAGGTACCAGAAGGGGTGTATCAAATAGTTAGGCTCTCTGAGGTTTTGCTTCCTATCACAATATAAATTAACCGACTAATTTTCATTACCCCTCAAATGTCCGTTTGGAAGTTATGGGAGAATTATTAATTTTCCAAAAATAGGTAATTTTGTATGGGAGGTACCAGAAGGGGTGACCCGATATAGTCCATATTCAATCCTGATTCATATTTTCATAAGCGTACAAATTACTCATAATTTGACTGAATTCAGTGTACTTAGAAAAAAGATATGTTTGTAATACTATGGGGGAGAGTTCGGTCATTTGTATGGGAGGTACCAGAAGGAGTGTGTCAAATAGTTAGGTTTTCTAGGGTTTTGCCTCCTATAATAACATAAATTAATCGACCAATTATCATTACCCCCCAAGAGTTCGTTTGGAAGTTATAGGAGAAATATTAATTTTCCAAAAATAGGTAATTTTGAATGGGAGGTACCAGAAGGCGTGAACTGATATAGTCCATATTCATACCTGAGTCTAATTTTCATAAGCAAACATCATACGCAACATTTGAGTGATCTCAGTTTACTTACAACAAAGATTTGTATGTAAAACTTTAAGGGTCAATTCGGTCATTTGTATGGGAGGTACCAGAAAGGGTGTGTCAAATAGTTAGGCTCTCTGAGGTTTCGCCTCCTATCACAATATTAATTTATCGACAAATGTTCATAACCCCCAAGTGACTGTTTTGAAGTTATTGGAGAAATATTAAATTTCCAAAAATAGGTCATTTTGTATGGGAGGTACCAGAAGGCGTGAACCGATATAGTCCATATTCATACCTGAGTCTAATATTCATAAGCCAACATCATACGTAAAATTTGAGTGATCTCAGTTAATTTGCCAAAAAGATATGTATGTAAAACTATAAGGGTCAACTCGGTCATTTTTATGGGAGGTACCCGAAAGGGTGTGGCAAATGTTTCTGCTTTCTTAGGGTTTGTCTACTATTGCAAGATAAGTAATCTGACCAAATTTAGATATCTTCCGATGGTCTGTTTGCCAGCTATAGAAGAAATATTATTTATCCAAAAATAGGTAATTTTGTATGGGAGGTACCAGAAGGGGTGGGTCTATTCTGCCCATTTACAATCCCATAAGTTCGATTCGAAAAATATTAATACTGGTAAATTTTCATACCGATCCGTTAAGGTTTACTCGAGTTATCCTGCTGACCAGCCAGCCAGCCAGCCAGACAGACGGACATAGCTCATTCTTCTTAAAAAGTTCTGAAACGAATTTGGTCTTAAGATACTTGGGGTCTAACCCGTCTCCTTTAATGCGTTACACTTTTTTTCGTATCAAATGATATATACCCTCATCCCTAAGGGTGATGGTATAAAAAGTGTAACGCATTAAAGGAGACGAGTTAGACCCCAAGTATCTTAAGACAAAATTCGTTTCAGGACTTTTTAAGACGATTGAGCTATGTCCTTCTGTCTGGCTGGCTGGCTGGCTGGTCAGCAGGATAACTTGAGTTAACCTTAACGGATTAGTATGAAAACTTAGCTGTATTAATATTTTTCAAAACGAACTTATGGGATTGAAAATGGGCAGAATAGCCCCACCCCTAACTTCCCAACGGACGATCGTAGGATATTTAAATTTTGTCAGTTTATTTATCTTGCAAAAGTAGACAAACACTACGAAAACCGAAACCTTTCCCATACCCCTTCTGGTACGTCCCATACAAATGACCTAATTGACCCTCATTGTTTTACATACATATCTTTTTTGTAACTAAACTGAATTCACTCAAATTTTGCATATGTTGTTTGCATATGAAAACTGGACTCAGCAATGAATATGAACTATATCGGTTCACGCCTTCTGGTACCTCCCATACAAAATGATCTATTTTTGCAAATTTAATATTTCTCCCATAACTTCCAAACGGAAACTTGGAGGATAATGACAACTGGTCGGTTAAGACCCGTACTATTTGACGCACCCTTTCTGGTACCTCCCATACAAATTCCCGAATTCACCCTCATAGTCCTACATACATATCTTTTGTTGTAAGTACAATGAATTCAGTCAAATTTGGCGTAACTTGTACAGTTATGAAAATTTGAATCAGGAATGAATATGGATTATATCGGATCACCCCTTCTGGTACCTCCCATACAAAATTACCTATTTTTGAAAAATTAACATTTATCCCATAATTTCCAAACTGACATTTGGGGGGTAATGAAAATTGGTCAATTAATTTATCTTGTGAGAGGAAGCAAAACCTTACAAAACATATCTATTTGACGCACCCCTTCTGGTACCTCCCATACAAAATACCGAACATACCCCCATAGTTTTAAATACATATATTTTTGTAAGAACAGTGAATACAGTCGAATTTTGCGTAAGTTGTACAGTTATGATAATTTTAATCAGGAATGAATACGGATTATACCGGATCACCCTCTGGTACCTCCCATACAAAATGACCTTGTTTGGAAAATTAATATTTCTCCCATAATTTCTAAACCGGCACTTGAAGGATAAACAAATTTGGTAATTAGGAATTATTATTGGGTGATGGTATTTATCAGTCAGTTTACCTGACTGAAATTTCTGTACTGGTTTTTTGTATCAAATGATATATACCCTCATCCCTAAGGGTGATGGTATAAAAAGTAAAAATCAACAACATCTATTTTTCATCCCCTAAATGTTAAGGGTGGTCCACTAACGCCCGGAAGGTGGCGCGGGGGTGGGATTTTTGAATATTCGAACATGATAACACTTTGCCCCTTTTTTAACCCAAAAACAGGCAAAGTGCTATCGTGGGTTATACAAATGGGTAAACCAACGCAGAAAGTTAAGTGTCAGTCAATCGGCTTAAAAATGTGGTTTTAGAATATATGCCTATCAATAAGTAAGTTTTCATCAAATCATGGACGACACTGCTGATCTCTTTTCGTAACACTTACAATAATATATAATAATCTTTTAGGTATATAAAGAACAAACTTTGTCCGAAAAAATCTCGCCCTTTAGATTGAAATATTTCAGAGATCAAAGTAATTAACCAATCGTTATTAGATTTCAACAGTACTTAACATCTTTTACAATAACTTGGAGGCAGGACGAAGTCTGCTGGGCCAGCTAGTATTTTATAAAAATTTTTAATAATATTAAATACATATAAAGGCTGTTTTTATTTAAATAGTTAGCTGCGTCTAGCAGCCACTGTGACTTGATGCGCAGGGGTTACGAAATGCTAGAGCAGCCAACAGGAATTTAGTACCATGGTGTCATTCTGCGTAGCATTGCGTACGCGAATACTGTCGATACAATTGATAAAAAAAAGTTGCCAAAATTCTTTGATAACAAATGGCGCATAATGGAAAATCATATTCATATCACGTCCAGCTAAGCAAATTCTAAGATCATTTTGTTATTCCCAACAGCTACAAGAGAGTACAGTGCATGACCGACCTTATATAACCCCACAGAAATACGTAATTTATAACTAATATCTATATGATGATATGATGCCTTGTAAGAAATAAAACGAATAAAGAACAAAATGCATCTTTTTTCAAACCATACACGTTTTATACGAGTTAGGAAAATATGTTCAAAACTATGTAATTTAGTGTCTTTTTTACAGGTCTTAACTTGTAAGATAATGTATACAAAATACATAAAACAGTAGCTAGTAGAAAAACATATACGAATATTAAACAAAATAACTATCTGCCCTGTTATGGTAATTTTATTTTACTATATCATTGGATAAGCTTAATAAGATGTAAAGTTTTTCAGTGTAACTGCTGAAGTTGCAAGTTGTACCCTTGCAATAGTGATTTGTGTCTACAAAAAACTGTCAGTTTCGTCCGTTAGTAACGCGGGTACGAAATGTACATAGGCAAGCTAAAAATTTATATAAAGGCAACTATGGGCGCGACACGTATCAAAGGGTCTGATAGCTAAATAAGATTAAAATTTGTTAGAGCTTCTTTGTTAGTACTGGGCGTAGTTGAGCAAAACTATTTCACTATGCAACAAAATGAAAGAAAAAATCGACAGTAGCATTATTACTATATTTTTTTGATACAATCTTCCATGTAATCTTCCGATTACATAAATACTCTAAATTATTATTTCTATGGTAAAGATTTTTTTATTCTTATTTGTAAAATTTCTTTTTTGGAAATGTTGTTTCACACATTTTAGCATAACTTAAGAACCATTAATCCGATTTTATTAGTAAATGTACCACAGTTTATACACTTAATCATGTCTTATAAGGGTATAAGATTGTATTTATAACAGATCTGACTTAACGACAAAATTCTATGGATTAAAAAACCCTTTTGTAAAAATTGTGCTCGAAAAACATAATTTTTTGTACAACTCTATAGACAACTCTCCAATTATACGATACTTATTTACTTACTTACTTAAGTGGCCAATTACAATTTACGAAACGTAGTTCATAAATTTGAGGCCTGAAGTAATAAAGAAGTCCACACGCTTCGGTCTTCTGCGTGTGTTCCCCAGTTAGTCCTACCAGATGATGGCACATGGCCTACCACTTGGTCCTTCCAACGGAGTTTGGGTCTCCCTGCTCTGCGCCGTCCTTCAGGTTCGCCTTCAAACACCTTTCTCGCTGGAGCATTTACATCCATCCTGGCAACATGTCCCAGCCATCGAAGTCGTTGGATTCTGACTCTTTTAGCTACGTCGATGTCGTGGTAAAGCTCATACAGCTCATGGTTCATCCGATGGCGAAACTGGCCTTCGACACAGATAGGTCCATATATTTTTCGGAGTACTTTTCTCTCGAATACTCCCAGGTTTTGTATTTCCGTTGTCGTAAGCACCCATGATTCGGCAGCATACAACAGAACAGGTAAGATAAGCACCTGGTATAGCTGTTTCTTAGTATTCCGAGAAAAGGTGGTGTTACTAAAGTGCTGCCGAAGTCCGTAGAAACATCTATTGGCTAGCACTATTCTCCGTTTAATTTCTTGGCTGACATTATTTTTCTTGTTGACGGAAGATCCGAGGTAGGTAAATTCGTCGACTACCTCAAAACAATAATTGTCAACGTTCACGGTGCGCCCCCATCGAGAGGACTCTTTTTTCGTCGAAATCATTATTTTTGTTTAGTCCTCGTTGACCGCTAAACCCATTTTTGCTGACTCCTTTTCTAGTGAGGAGAAAACTGCAGTAACATCCCGCAGATTTCGGCCAATGATGTCTATATCATCGGCATAGGCTAGTGGCATGTGGCTCTTGTGGAATATGGTGCCAGACATGTTGACACCAGCCTTTCTCATCACCTTCTCCATAACTATATTAAATAGTGAACAGGACAGGCTATCGCCCTGCCTGAGACCTCTTTCCGCGTTGAATGGTTCAGACTGATCCTTACCAATCTTAACCGAGGATTTGGTGTTGTCTAAGGTACATTTGCGAAGTCGAATCAGCTTTGCAGGAATACCAAACTCGGACATGGCCTCATAAAGCCTATTCCTTATCGGAGAGTCGAAGGCAGCTTTGTAGTCGACAAAGAGGTGGTAGGTGTCGATCTGCTTTTCATGGGTTTTTTCCAGGATTTGTCGTAAGGTGAATATTTGATACGTCGTAGATTTGCCAGGTCTAAAGCCGCACTGATATGGTCCAATTAGTTTTTCTACAATTGGCTTTAGACATTCACACAATATGCTTGAAATGACCTTGTACGCAATTGGTAATAGGTTTATTCCACGGTAGTTCTTACATTCACTACGATCTCCTTTCTTGTATATGGGACATAACAGACTGAGACTTCAATCCCCGGGCATGCTGTCCTCTTGCCAGATGTTCTCCATGAGCTGATGCATGCTTCTAATCAGCTCCTCCCCGCCAGCCTAAAACAATTCAGCAGGGAGACCATCGGCTCCAGCAGCTTTGTTGTTTTTAAGGCGGGAGATGGCCATACGTATCTCGCTCTGGCTCGGAGGTGGACAGTTAATACCATCGTCATGGATTGGAGCAGGGTCTTCTGGATTGGTGTCAGTATCCAGAAAATTTCTAAAGTGGTCTCTCCATATCTTCAGAACGCTATCCGGGTCCGTCACTATCTGACCATCGCTGTCCTTGCAGGAGGGCAACCCTGTTCCACGCATTCTCGCTTTAACTCTCTTGTAGAATTTTCGGGCTTCCCCTCTACTTCGGAGCAACTCAGTACACTCATCCTGTCTCTTCTTCAGCTCCTTCTTTTTTCTTCTAAAAAGACGAGTTGCCTGTCGTCTCTTCTCCCTGTGCCGTTCACGAACAGCTCGCGTTGCCATTGGCTGCAGTTTTGCCCTGTATGCAGCATCCGTCTCTCTCGTGGCATTGCGACATTCATCATCGTACCAGGCATCTTCTTGAGACGGCTTTGAGTACCCAAGTACGCTTCTCGCAGTCCGTTCTATGGAGTCGGCTATATATTGCCACTGCGAGGTTATATTATCAGGGGTTGGAGCATTCCGCAACAGTTGAGTTAGGTGGTTGGAGTAGGCATCCGCTACCTCTGTGGTCCGCAGTTTACCGATGTCCAGCTTTCGTTGTGCCTGGTTACCACAACGCCATGCTTAGCCTAGTGAGTACCTTAACTGCGGTAAGGAAGTGATCAGAGTCAATGTTCGCACCCCTGATCACTCGTACGTCCAGAACACTCGATGCGTGCCTTCCATCGACTACCACGTGATCTATCTGATTCCTCGTCAATTGATCTGGAGATAACCATGTTGCCTTATGAATATTTTTATGGTCAAATCTAGTGCTGCTAACTACCATATATCTTGCCGCAGAGAAATCAATCAGTCTGATGCCATTGTTCAAAGTATCGGTGTGCAGACTGAATTTTCCGATGGTAGGCTCAAATGCAGTTTCCCTGCCTATTTTAGCATTAAAATCGCCTAGTACAGTGTCATGGGCTCGGGCTACGGTCATATACATTTTCTAGGCTCTCGTAGAACTCGTATGGTGGCTATACGTTCACACACCGGGTTGAACCTTGAGACTAGGTGTCGCAGTCTTTTGCCAACCACAAATCCACAACCAAACTCGTGCTTGTCCGCATGGCCACTATAGTAGATGTCGCACGTCTTCATGCGCGAGCATCCGTGTCCCGTCCACCGGATTTCCTGTAAAGCGGTTATGTCAGCCTTGTATTTTTCGAGGACTTCCGCCAGTTGGATGGAGGCACCTGGTCTATACAATGTTCTAACATTCCAGGTGCATATCCTCAAATCATGGTCCTTAATTCGTTTGCGGTGGTCGTCAACATTTTGGGGGGTCCGTTTTATTCTTATCTTACTTCTCTTCATTGCAATAGTATAAACGTCAGTGGCGGGTTGCAAGCCCAGCGCACCACGTCGCAGTTTTCTCCTCCTGCCAGGATTTTATTGCAGCCGCCCATTCTGGGTCAGACGCTGACCAGGGTACCGCTCATTATGAGCTGACGTGCCTGGGTTTTAGGTTTCGCCCCTCACAGTTAGCCGTGCTATGACGGGTGTCAGAAGCACGTTTCCAGGCGTCACCACGTGGAGGTACTCCGTTCGCAGTAGTACCACGAAAACAGAGCTCTGTGAGTAGACTTGAAGTGCAATTTGCAAGGATCACTCTGGGTTTGCCAAGTTAAACCGATCAGAAGCTTTACCTTGCATCACACTTCCGACACTTCCGATATAGTGATCACAAATTAAGCTCCTTTTTGCGATTAGACGCTTAGTTTACGAGATAATCGCATTTAAAGATTTCCATATGAAAATCCAGCATTGGCCACCCATTTCATAGTAATATCCCCATATATTTCATGGGATTTCTTAAGTATGATATAGTGATCACAAATTAAGCTCCTTTTTGCGATTAGACGCTTAGTTTACGAGATAATCGCATTTAAAGATTTCCATATGAAAATCCAGCATTGGCCACCTATTTCATGGAGATATCCCTATATATTTCATCTGATTTCTTAAGTATTTCATAGTGATCACAAATTAAGCTCCTTTTTGCGATTAGACGCTTAGTTTACGAGATAATCGCATTTAAAGATTTCCATATGAAAATCCAGCATTGGCCACCCATTTCATAGTGATATACCCATATATTTCATGGGATTTCTTAAGTATGATATAGTGATCACAAATTAAGCTCCTTTTTGCGATTAGACGCTTAGTTTACGAGATAATCGCATTTAAAGATTTCCATATGAAAATCCAGCATTGGCCACCCATTTCATAGTAATATCCCCATATATTTCATGGGATTTCTTAAGTATTTCATAGTGATCACAAATGAAGCTCCTTTTTGCGATTAGACGCTTAGTTTACGAGATAATCGCATTTAAAGATTTCCATATGAAAATCCAGCATTGGCCACCCATTTTATAGGGATATCCCTATATATTTCATGGGAGTTCTTAAAAATTTCATAGTGATCACAAATTAAGCTCCTTTTTGCGATTAGACGCTTAGTTTACGAGATAATCGCATTTAAAGATTTCCATATGAAAATCCAGCATTGGCCACCCATTTCATAGTGATATACCCATATATTTCATGGGATTTCTTAAGTATGATATAGTGATCACAAATTAAGCTCCTTTTTGCGATTAGACGCTTAGTTTACGAGATAATCGCATTTAAAGATTTCCATATGAAAATCCAGCATTGGCCACCCATTTCATAGTGATATACCCATATATTTCATGGGATTTCTTAAGTATGATATAGTGATCACAAATTAAGCTCCTTTTTGCGATTAGACGCTTAGTTTACGAGATAATCGCATTTAAAGATTTCCATATGAAAATCCAGCATTGGCCACCCATTTCATAGTAATATCCCCATATATTTCATGGGAGTTCTTAAGTATTTCATAGTGATCACAAATTAAGCTCCTTTTTGCGATTAGACGCTTAGTTTACGAGATAATCGCATTTAAAGATTTCCATATGAAAATCCAGCATTGGCCACCCATTTCATAGTGATATACCCATATATTTCATGGGAGTTCTTAAGTATTTCATAGTGATCACAAATTAAGCTCCTTTTTGCGATTAGACGCTTAGTTTACGAGATAATCGCATTTAAAGATTTCCATATGAAAATCCAGCATTGGCCACCCATTTCATAGTGATATCCCTATATATTTCATGGGATTTCTTAAGTATTTCATAGTGATCACAAATTAAGCTCCTTTTTGCGATTAGACGCTTAGTTTACGAGATAATCGCATTTAAAGATTTCCATATGAAAATCCAGCATTGGCCACCTATTTCATAGTGATATCCCTATATATTTCATGGGATTTCTTAATTATTTCATAGTGATCACAAATTAAGCTCCTTTTTGCGATTAGAGGCTTAGTTTACGAGATAATCGCATTTAAAGATTTCCATATGAAAATCCAGCATTGGCCACCCATTTCATAGTGATATCCCTATATATTTCATGGGATTTCTTAAGTATGATATAGTGATCACAAATTAAGCTCCTTTTTGCGATTAGACGCTTAGTTTACGAGATAATCGCATTTAAAGATTTCCATATGAAAATCCAGCATTGACCACCCATTTCATAGTGATATACCCATATATTTCATGGGATTTCTTAAGTATGATATGGTGATCACAAATTAAGCTCCTTTTTGCGATTAGACGCTTAGTTTACGAGATAATCGCATTTAAAGATTTTCATATGAAAATCCAGCATTGGCCACCCATTTCATAGTGATATCCCCATATTTCATGGGAGTTCTTAAGTATTTCATAGTGATCACAAATTAAGCTCCTTTTTGCGATTAGACGCTTAGTTTACGATATAATCGCATTTAAAGATTTCCATATGAAAATCCAGCATTGGCCACCCATTTCATAGTGATATCCCTATATATTTCATGGGATTTCTTAAGTATTTCATAGTGATCACAAATTAAGCTCCTTTTTGCGATTAGACGCTTAGTTTACGAGATAATCGCATTTAAAGATTTCCATATGAAAATCCAGCATTGGCCACCCATTTCATAGTGATATACCCATATATTTCATGGGATTTCTTAAGTATGATATAGTGATCACAAATTAAGCTCCTTTTTGCGATTAGACGCTTAGTTTACGAGATAATCGCATTTAAAGATTTCCATATGAAAATCCAGCATTGGCCACCCATTTTATAGGGATATCCCTATATATTTCATGGGAGTTCTTAAGAATTTCATAGTGATCACAAATTAAGCTCCTTTTTGCGATTAGACGCTTAGTTTACGAGATAATCGCATTTAAAGATTTCCATATGAAAATCCAGCATTGGCCACCCATTTCATAGTGATATACCCATATATTTCATGGGATTTCTTAAGTATGATATAGTGATCACAAATTAAGCTCCTTTTTGCGATTAGACGCTTAGTTTACGAGATAATCGCATTTAAAGATTTCCATATGAAAATCCAGCATTGGCCACCCATTTCATAGTGATATACCCATATATTTCATGGGATTTCTTAAGTATGATATAGTGATCACAAATTAAGCTCCTTTTTGCGATTAGACGCTTAGTTTACGAGATAATCGCATTTAAAGATTTCCATATGAAAATCCAGCATTGGCCACCCATTTTATAGGGATATCCCTATATATTTCATGGGAGTTCTTAAGAATTTCATAGTGATCACAAATTAAGCTCCTTTTTGCGATTAGACGCTTAGTTTACGAGATAATCGCATTTAAAGATTTCCATATGAAAATCCAGCATTGGCCACCCATTTCATAGTGATATACCCATATATTTCATGGGATTTCTTAAGTATGATATAGTGATCACAAATTAAGCTCCTTTTTGCGATTAGACGCTTAGTTTACGAGATAATCGCATTTAAAGATTTCCATATGAAAATCCAGCATTGGCCACCCATTTTATAGGGATATCCCTATATATTTCATGGGAGTTCTTAAGAATTTCATAGTGATCACAAATTAAGCTCCTTTTTGCGATTAGACGCTTAGTTTACGAGATAATCGCATTTAAAGATTTTCATATGAAAATCCAGCATTGGCCACCCATTTCATAGTGATATACCCATATATTTCATGGGATTTCTTAAGTATGATATAGTGATCACAAATTAAGCTCCTTTTTGCGATTAGACGCTTAGTTTACGAGATAATCGCATTTAAAGATTTCCATATGAAAATCCAGCATTGGCCACCCATTTCATAGTGATATCCCCATATATTTCATGGGATTTCTTAAGTATGATATAGTGATCACAAATTAAGCTCCTTTTTGCGATTAGACGCTTAGTTTACGAGATAATCGCATTTAAAGATTTCCATATGAAAATCCAGCATTGGCCACCCATTTCATAGTAATATCCCCATATATTTCATGGGAGTTCTTAAGTATTTCTTAGTGATCACAAATTAAGCTCCTTTTTGCGATTAGACGCTTAGTTTACGAGATAATCGCATTTAAAGATTTCCATATGAAAATCCAGCATTGGCCACCCATTTCATAGTGATATCCCTATATATTTCATGGGATTTCTTAAGTATGATATAGTGATCACAAATTAAGCTCCTTTTTGCGATTAGACGCTTAGTTTACGAGATAATCGCATTTAAAGATTTCCATATGAAAATCCAGCATTGGCCACCCATTTCATAGTAATATCCCCATATATTTCATGGGAGTTCTTAAGTATTTCATAGTGATCACAAATGAAGCTCCTTTTTGCGATTAGACGCTTAGTTTACGAGATAATCGCATTTAAAGATTTTCATATGAAAATCCAGCATTGGCCACCCATTTCATAGTGATATCCCCATATTTCATGGGAGTTCTTAAGTATTTCATAGTGATCACAAATTAAGCTCCTTTTTGCGATTAGACGCTTAGTTTACGAGATAATCGCATTTAAAGATTTCCATATGAAAATCCAGCATTGGCCACCCATTTCATAGTGATATACCCATATATTTCATGGGATTTCTTAAGTATGATATAGTGATCACAAATTAAGCTCCTTTTTGCGATTAGACGCTTAGTTTACGAGATAATCGCATTTAAAGATTTCCATATGAAAATCCAGCATTGGCCACCCATTTCATAGTAATATCCCCATATATTTCATGGGATTTCTTAAGTATTTCATAGTGATCACAAATTAAGCTCCTTTTTGCGATTAGACGCTTAGTTTACGAGATAATCGCATTTAAAGATTTCCATATGAAAATCCAGCATTGGCCACCTATTTCATAGTGATATCCCTATATATTTCATGGGATTTCTTAATTATTTCATAGTGATCACAAATTAAGCTCCTTTTTGCGATTAGAGGCTTAGTTTACGAGATAATCGCATTTAAAGATTTCCATATGAAAATCCAGCATTGGCCACCCATTTCATAGTAATATCCCCATATATTTCATGGGATTTCTTAAGTATTTCATAGTGATCACAAATTAAGCTCCTTTTTGCGATTAGACGCTTAGTTTACGAGATAATCGCATTTAAAGATTTCCATATGAAAATCCAGCATTGGCCACCCATTTCATAGTGATATACCCATATATTTCATGGGATTTCTTAAGTATGATATGGTGATCACAAATTAAGCTCCTTTTTGCGATTAGACGCTTAGTTTACGAGATAATCGCATTTAAAGATTTCCATATGAAAATCCAGCATTGGCCACCTATTTCATAGTGATATCCCTATATATTTCATGGGATTTCTTAATTATTTCATAGTGATCACAAATTAAGCTCCTTTTTGCGATTAGAGGCTTAGTTTACGAGATAATCGCATTTAAAGATTTCCATATGAAAATCCAGCATTGGCCACCCATTTCATAGTAATATCCCCATATATTTCATGGGATTTCTTAAGTATTTCATAGTGATCACAAATTAAGCTCCTTTTTGCGATTAGACGCTTAGTTTACGAGATAATCGCATTTAAAGATTTCCATATGAAAATCCAGCATTGGCCACCCATTTCATAGTGATATCCCCATATTTCATGGGAGTTCTTAAGTATTTCATAGTGATCACAAATTAAGCTCCTTTTTGCGATTAGACGCTTAGTTTACGAGATAATCGCATTTAAAGATTTCCATATGAAAATCCAGCATTGGCCACCCATTTCATAGTGATATCCCCATATTTCATGGGAGTTCTTAAGTATTTCATAGTGATCACAAATTAAGCTCCTTTTTGCGATTAGACGCTTAGTTTACGAGATAATCGCATTTAAAGATTTCCATATGAAAATCCAGCATTGGCCACCCATTTCATAGTGATATCCCTATATATTTCATGGGATTTCTTAAGTATGATATAGTGATCACAAATTAAGCTCCTTTTTGCGATTAGACGCTTAGTTTACGAGATAATCGCATTTAAAGATTTCCATATGAAAATCCAGCATTGGCCACCCATTTCATAGTGATATCCCTATATATTTCATGGGATTTCTTAAGTATGATATAGTGATCACAAATTAAGCTCCTTTTTGCGATTAGACGCTTAGTTTACGAGATAATCGCATTTAAAGATTTCCATATGAAAATCCAGCATTGACCACCCATTTCATAGTGATATACCCATATATTTCATATGATATAGTGATCACAAATTAAGCTCCTTTTTGCGATTAGACGCTTAGTTTACGAGATAATCGCATTTAAAGATTTCCATATGAAAATCCTGCATTGGCCACCCATTTCATAGTAATATCCCCATATATTTCATGGGATTTCTTAAGTATTTCATAGTGATCACAAATTAAGCTCCTTTTTGCGATTAGACGCTTAGTTTACGAGATAATCGCATTTAAAGATTTCCATATGAAAATCCAGCATTGGCCACCTATTTCATAGTGATATCCCTATATATTTCATGGGATTTCTTAATTATTTCATAGTGATCACAAATTAAGCTCCTTTTTGCGATTAGAGGCTTAGTTTACGAGATAATCGCATTTAAAGATTTCCATATGAAAATCCAGCATTGGCCACCCATTTCATAGTAATATCCCCATATATTTCATGGGATTTCTTAAGTATTTCATAGTGATCACAAATTAAGCTCCTTTTTGCGATTAGACGCTTAGTTTACGAGATAATCGCATTTAAAGATTTCCATATGAAAATCCAGCATTGGCCACCCATTTCATAGTGATATACCCATATATTTCATGGGATTTCTTAAGTATCATATGGTGATCACAAATTAAGCTCCTTTTTGCGATTAGACGCTTAGTTTACGAGATAATCGCATTTAAAGATTTCCATATGAAAATCCAGCATTGGCCACCTATTTCATAGTGATATCCCTATATATTTCATGGGATTTCTTAATTATTTCATAGTGATCACAAATTAAGCTCCTTTTTGCGATTAGAGGCTTAGTTTACGAGATAATCGCATTTAAAGATTTCCATATGAAAATCCAGCATTGGCCACCCATTTCATAGTGATATACCCATATATTTCATGGGATTTCTTAAGTATGATATAGTGATCACAAATTAAGCTCCTTTTGCGATTAGACGCTTAGTTTACGAGATAATCGCATTTAAAGATTTCCATATGAAAATCCAGCATTGGCCACCCATTTCATAGTGATATACCCATATATTTCATGGGATTTCTTAAGTATGATATAGTGATCACAAATTAAGCTCCTTTTTGCGATTAGAGGCTTAGTTTACGAGATAATCGCATTTAAAGATTTCCATATGAAAATCCAGCATTGGCCACCCATTTCATAGTAATATCCCCATATATTTCATGGGATTTCTTAAGTATGATATAGTGATCACAAATTAAGCTCCTTTTTGCGATTAGACGCTTAGTTTACGAGATAATCGCATTAAAGATTTCCATATGAAAATCCAGCATTGGCCACCTATTTCATAGTGATATCCCTATATATTTCATGGGATTTCTTAATTATTTCATAGTGATCACAAATTAAGCTCCTTTTTGCGATTAGAGGCTTAGTTTACGAGATAATCGCATTTAAAGATTTCCATATGAAAATCCAGCATTGGCCACCCATTTCATAGTAATATCCCCATATATTTCATGGGATTTCTTAAGTATTTCATAGTGATCACAAATTAAGCTCCTTTTTGCGATTAGACGCTTAGTTTACGAGATAATCGCATTTAAAGATTTCCATATGAAAATCCAGCATTGGCCACCCATTTCATAGTAATATCCCCATATATTTCATGTAATTTCTTAAGTATTTCATAGTGATCACAAATTAAGCTCCTTTTTGCGATTAGACGCTTAGTTTACGAGATAATCGCATTTAAAGATTTCCATATGAAAATCCAGCATTGGCCACCCATTTCATAGTAATATCCCCATATATTTCATGGGATTTCTTAAGTATTTCATAGTGATCACAAATTAAGCTCCTTTTTGCGATTAGACGCTTAGTTTACGAGATAATCGCATTTAAAGATTTCCATATGAAAATCCAGCATTGGCCACCCATTTCATAGTAATATCCCCATATATTTCATGGGATTTCTTAAGTATTTCATAGTGATCACAAATGAAGCTCCTTTTTGCGATTAGACGCTTAGTTTACGAGATAATCGCATTTAAAGATTTCCATATGAAAATCCAGCATTGGCCACCCATTTCATAGTGATATACCCATATATTTCATGGGATTTCTTAAGTATTTCATAGTGATCACAAATGAAGCTCCTTTTTGCGATTAGACGCTTAGTTTACGAGATAATCGCATTTAAAGATTTCCATATGAAAATCCAGCGTTGGCCACCTATTTCATAGTGATATCCCTATATATTTCATGGGATTTCTTAAGTATTTCATAGTGATCACAAATTAAGCTCCTTTTTGCGATTAGACGCTTAGTTTACAAGATAATCGCATTTAAAGATTTCCATATGAAAAATCCAGCATTGGCCACCTATTTCATAGTGATATCCCTATATATTTCATGGGATTTCTTAAGTATTTCATAGTGATCACAAATTAAGCTCCTTTTTGCGATTAGACGCTTAGTTTACGAGATAATCGCATTTAAAGATTTCCATATGAAAATCCAGCATTGGCCACCTATTTCATAGTGATATCCCTAATATTTCATAGGATTTCTTAAGTATTTCATAGTGATCACAAATTAAGCTCCTTTTTGCGATTAGAGGCTTAGTTTACGAGATAATCGCATTTAAAGATTTCCATATGAAAATCCAGCATTGGCCACCCATTTCATAGTGATATACCCATATATTTCATGGGATTTCTTAAGTATTTCATAGTGATCACAAATGAAGCTCCTTTTTGCGATTAGACGCTTAGTTTACGAGATAATCGCATTTAAAGATTTCCATATGAAAATCCAGCGTTGGCCACCTATTTCATAGTGATATCCCTATATATTTCATGGGATTTCTTAAGTATTTCATAGTGATCACAAATTAAGCTCCTTTTTGCGATTAGACACTTAGTTTACAAGATAATCGCATTTAAAGATTTCCATATGAAAAATCCAGCATTGGCCACCTATTTCATAGTGATATCCCTATATATTTCATGGGATTTCTTAAGTATTTCATAGTGATCACAAATTAAGCTCCTTTTTGCGATTAGACGCTTAGTTTACGAGATAATCGCATTTAAAGATTTCCATATGAAAATCCAGCATTGGCCACCTATTTCATAGTGATATCCCTAATATTTCATGGGATTTCTTAAGTATTTCATAGTGATCACAAATTAAGCTCCTTTTTGCGATTAGACGCTTAGTTTACGAGATAATCGCATTTAAAGATTTCCATATGAAAATCCAGCATTGGCCACCTATTTCATAGTGATATCCCTATATATTTCATGGGATTTCTTAAGTATTTCATAGTGATCACAAATGAAGCTCCTTTTTGCGATTAGACGCTTAGTTTACGAGATAATCGCATTTAAAGATTTCCATATGAAAATCCAGCATTGGCCACCTATTTCATAGTGATATCCCTATATATTTCATGGGATTTCTTAAGTATTTCATAGTGATCACAAATTAAGCTCCTTTTTGCGATTAGACGCTTAGTTTACAAGATAATCGCATTTAAAGATTTCCATATGAAAAATCCAGCATTGGCCACCCATTTCATAGTGATATACCCATATATTTCATGGGATTTCTTAAGTATTTCATAGTGATCACAAATGAAGCTCCTTTTTGCGATTAGACGCTTAGTTTACGAGATAATCGCATTTAAAGATTTCCATATGAAAATCCAGCATTGGCCACCTATTTCATAGTGATATCCCTAATATTTCATAGGATTTCTTAAGTATTTCATAGTGATCACAAATTAAGCTCCTTTTTGCGATTAGACGCTTAGTTTACGAGATAATCGCATTTAAAGATTTCCATATGAAAATCCAGCATTGGCCACCTATTTCATAGTGATATCCCTAATATTTCATGGGATTTCTTAAGTATTTCATAGTGATCACAAATTAAGCTCCTTTTTGCGATTAGACGCTTAGTTTACGAGATAATCGCATTTAAAGATTTCCATATGAAAATCCAGCATTCGCCACCTATTTCATAGTGATATCCCTATATATTTCATGGGATTTCTTAAGTATTTCATAGTGATCACAAATGAAGCTCCTTTTTGCGATTAGACGCTTAGTTTACGAGATAATCGCATTTAAAGATTTCCATATGAAAATCCAGCGTTGGCCACCTATTTCATAAAATTAAGCTCCTTTTTGCGATTAGACGCTTAGTTTACAAGATAATCGCATTTAAAGATTTCCATATGAAAAATCCAGCATTGGCCACCCATTTCATAGTGATATACCCATATATTTCATGGGATTTCTTAAGTATTTCATAGTGATCACAAATGAAGCTCCTTTTTGCGATTAGACGCTTAGTTTACGAGATAATCGCATTTAAAGATTTCCATATGAAAATCCAGCATTGGCCACCTATTTCATAGTGATATCCCTAATATTTCATAGGATTTCTTAAGTATTTCATAGTGATCACAAATTAAGCTCCTTTTTGCGATTAGACGCTTAGTTTACGAGATAATCGCATTTAAAGATTTCCATATGAAAAATCCAGCATTGGCCACCCATTTCATAGTGATATACCCATATTTCATGGGATTTCTTAAGTATTTCATAGTGATCACAAATTAAGCTCCTTTTTGCGATTAGACGCTTAGTTTACGAGATAATCGCATTTAAAGATTTCCATATGAAAATCCAGCATTGGCCACCTATTTCATAGTGATATCCCTATATATTTCATGGGATTTCTTAAGTATTTCATAGTGATCACAAATTCAGCTCCTTTTTGCGATTAGACGCTTAGTTTACGAGATAATCGCATTTAAAGATTTCCATATGAAAATCCAGCATTGGCCACCCATTTCATAGTGATATTCCCATATATTTCATGGGAGTTCTTAAGTATTTCATAGTGATCACAAATTCAGCTCCTTTTTGCGATTAGACGCTTAGTTTACGAGATAATCGCATTTAAAGATTTCCATATGAAAATCCAGCATTGGCCACCCATTTCATAGTGATATCCTCATATATTTCATGGGATTTCTTAAGTATTTCATAGTGATCACAAATTAAGCTCCTTTTTGCGATTAGACGCTTAGTTTACGAGATAATCGCATTTAAAGATTTCCATATGAAAATCCAGCATTGGCCACCCATTTCATAGTGATATTCCCATATATTTCATGGGAGTTCTTAAGTATTTCATAGTGATCACAAATTAAGCTCCTTTTTGCGATTAGACGCTTAGTTTACGAGATAATCGCATTTAAAGATTTCCATATGAAAAATCCAGCATTGGCCACCCATTTCATAGTGATATCCCATATATTTCATGGGATTTCTTAAGTATGATATAGTGATCACAAATTAAGCTCCTTTTTGCGATTAGACGCTTAGTTTACGAGATAATCGCATTTAAAGATTTCCATATGAAAATCCAGCATTGGCCACCTATTTCATAGTGATATCCCTATATATTTCATGGGATTTCTTAATTAATTTCATAGTGATCACAAATTAAGCTCCTTTTTGCGATTAGAGGCTTAGTTTACGAGATAATCGCATTTAAAGATTTCCATATGAAAATCCAGCATTGGCCACCCATTTCATAGTAATATCCCCATATATTTCATGGGATTTCTTAAGTATGATATAGTGATCACAAATTAAGCTCCTTTTTGCGATTAGACGCTTAGTTTACGAGATAATCGCATTTAAAGATTTCCATATGAAAATCCAGCATTGGCCACCTATTTCATAGTGATATCCCTATATATTTCATGGGATTTCTTAATTATTTCATAGTGATCACAAATTAAGCTCCTTTTTGCGATTAGAGGCTTAGTTTACGAGATAATCGCATTTAAAGATTTCCATATGAAAATCCAGCATTGGCCACCCATTTCATAGTAATATCCCCATATATTTCATGGGATTTCTTAAGTATGATATAGTGATCACAAATTAAGCTCCTTTTTGCGATTAGACGCTTAGTTTACGAGATAATCGCATTTAAAGATTTCCATATGAAAATCCAGCATTGGCCACCTATTTCATAGTGATATCCCTATATATTTCATGGGATTTCTTAATTATTTCATAGTGATCACAAATTAAGCTCCTTTTGCGATTAGAGGCTTAGTTTACGAGATAATCGCATTTAAAGATTTCCATATGAAAATCCAGCATTGGCCACCCATTTCATAGTAATATCCCCATATATTTCATGGGATTTCTTAAGTATTTCATAGTGATCACAAATTAAGCTCCTTTTTGCGATTAGACGCTTAGTTTACGAGATAATCGCATTTAAAGATTTCCATATGAAAATCCAGCATTGGCCACCCATTTCATAGTAATATCCCCATATATTTCATGGGATTTCTTAAGTATGATATAGTGATCACAAATTAAGCTCCTTTTTGCGATTAGAGGCTTAGTTTACGAGATAATCGCATTTAAAGATTTCCATATGAAAATCCAGCATTGGCCACCCATTTCATAGTAATATCCCCATATATTTCATGGGATTTCTTAAGTATGATATAGTGATCACAAATTAAGCTCCTTTTTGCGATTAGACGCTTAGTTTACGAGATAATCGCATTTAAAGATTTCCATATGAAAATCCAGCATTGGCCACCTATTTCATAGTGATATCCCTATATATTTCATGGGATTTCTTAATTATTTCATAGTGATCACAAATTAAGCTCCTTTTTGCGATTAGAGGCTTAGTTTACGAGATAATCGCATTTAAAGATTTCCATATGAAAATCCAGCATTGGCCACCCATTTCATAGTAATATCCCCATATATTTCATGGGATTTCTTAAGTATTTCATAGTGATCACAAATTAAGCTCCTTTTTGCGATTAGACGCTTAGTTTACGAGATAATCGCATTTAAAGATTTCCATATGAAAATCCAGCATTGGCCACCCATTTCATAGTAATATCCCCATATATTTCATGTAATTTCTTAAGTATTTCATAGTGATCACAAATTAAGCTCCTTTTTGCGATTAGACGCTTAGTTTACGAGATAATCGCATTTAAAGATTTCCATATGAAAATCCAGCATTGGCCACCCATTTCATAGTAATATCCCCATATATTTCATGGGATTTCTTAAGTATTTCATAGTGATCACAAATTAAGCTCCTTTTGCGATTAGACGCTTAGTTTACGAGATAATCGCATTTAAAGATTTCCATATGAAAATCCAGCATTGGCCACCCATTTCATAGTAATATCCCCATATATTTCATGGGATTTCTTAAGTATTTCATAGTGATCACAAATGAAGCTCCTTTTTGCGATTAGACGCTTAGTTTACGAGATAATCGCATTTAAAGATTTCCATATGAAAATCCAGCATTGGCCACCCATTTCATAGTGATATACCCATATATTTCATGGGATTTCTTAAGTATTTCATAGTGATCACAAATGAAGCTCCTTTTTGCGATTAGACGCTTAGTTTACGAGATAATCGCATTTAAAGATTTCCATATGAAAATCCAGCGTTGGCCACCTATTTCATAGTGATATCCCTATATATTTCATGGGATTTCTTAAGTATTTCATAGTGATCACAAATTAAGCTCCTTTTTGCGATTAGACGCTTAGTTTACAAGATAATCGCATTTAAAGATTTCCATATGAAAAATCCAGCATTGGCCACCTATTTCATAGTGATATCCCTATATATTTCATGGGATTTCTTAAGTATTTCATAGTGATCACAAATTAAGCTCCTTTTTGCGATTAGACGCTTAGTTTACGAGATAATCGCATTTAAAGATTTCCATATGAAAATCCAGCATTGGCCACCTATTTCATAGTGATATCCCTAATATTTCATAGGATTTCTTAAGTATTTCATAGTGATCACAAATTAAGCTCCTTTTTGCGATTAGAGGCTTAGTTTACGAGATAATCGCATTTAAAGATTTCCATATGAAAATCCAGCATTGGCCACCCATTTCATAGTGATATACCCATATATTTCATGGGATTTCTTAAGTATTTCATAGTGATCACAAATGAAGCTCCTTTTTGCGATTAGACGCTTAGTTTACGAGATAATCGCATTTAAAGATTTCCATATGAAAATCCAGCGTTGGCCACCTATTTCATAGTGATATCCCTATATATTTCATGGGATTTCTTAAGTATTTCATAGTGATCACAAATTAAGCTCCTTTTTGCGATTAGACACTTAGTTTACAAGATAATCGCATTTAAAGATTTCCATATGAAAAATCCAGCATTGGCCACCTATTTCATAGTGATATCCCTATATATTTCATGGGATTTCTTAAGTATTTCATAGTGATCACAAATTAAGCTCCTTTTTGCGATTAGACGCTTAGTTTACGAGATAATCGCATTTAAAGATTTCCATATGAAAATCCAGCATTGGCCACCTATTTCATAGTGATATCCCTAATATTTCATGGGATTTCTTAAGTATTTCATAGTGATCACAAATTAAGCTCCTTTTTGCGATTAGACGCTTAGTTTACGAGATAATCGCATTTAAAGATTTCCATATGAAAATCCAGCATTGGCCACCTATTTCATAGTGATATCCCTATATATTTCATGGGATTTCTTAAGTATTTCATAGTGATCACAAATGAAGCTCCTTTTTGCGATTAGACGCTTAGTTTACGAGATAATCGCATTTAAAGATTTCCATATGAAAATCCAGCATTGGCCACCTATTTCATAGTGATATCCCTATATATTTCATGGGATTTCTTAAGTATTTCATAGTGATCACAAATTAAGCTCCTTTTTGCGATTAGACGCTTAGTTTACAAGATAATCGCATTTAAAGATTTCCATATGAAAAATCCAGCATTGGCCACCCATTTCATAGTGATATACCCATATATTTCATGGGATTTCTTAAGTATTTCATAGTGATCACAAATGAAGCTCCTTTTTGCGATTAGACGCTTAGTTTACGAGATAATCGCATTTAAAGATTTCCATATGAAAATCCAGCATTGGCCACCTATTTCATAGTGATATCCCTAATATTTCATAGGATTTCTTAAGTATTTCATAGTGATCACAAATTAAGCTCCTTTTTGCGATTAGACGCTTAGTTTACGAGATAATCGCATTTAAAGATTTCCATATGAAAATCCAGCATTGGCCACCTATTTCATAGTGATATCCCTAATATTTCATGGGATTTCTTAAGTATTTCATAGTGATCACAAATTAAGCTCCTTTTTGCGATTAGACGCTTAGTTTACGAGATAATCGCATTTAAAGATTTCCATATGAAAATCCAGCATTCGCCACCTATTTCATAGTGATATCCCTATATATTTCATGGGATTTCTTAAGTATTTCATAGTGATCACAAATGAAGCTCCTTTTTGCGATTAGACGCTTAGTTTACGAGATAATCGCATTTAAAGATTTCCATATGAAAATCCAGCGTTGGCCACCTATTTCATAAAATTAAGCTCCTTTTTGCGATTAGACGCTTAGTTTACAAGATAATCGCATTTAAAGATTTCCATATGAAAAATCCAGCATTGGCCACCCATTTCATAGTGATATACCCATATATTTCATGGGATTTCTTAAGTATTTCATAGTGATCACAAATGAAGCTCCTTTTTGCGATTAGACGCTTAGTTTACGAGATAATCGCATTTAAAGATTTCCATATGAAAATCCAGCATTGGCCACCTATTTCATAGTGATATCCCTAATATTTCATAGGATTTCTTAAGTATTTCATAGTGATCACAAATTAAGCTCCTTTTTGCGATTAGACGCTTAGTTTACGAGATAATCGCATTTAAAGATTTCAAAAATAGGTCATTTTGTATGGAAGGTACCAGAAGGGGTGAACCGATATAGTCCATATTCACTCCTGATTCATATTTTCATAAGCGTACTAATTACTCATAATTTGACTGAATTCAGTGTACTTAGAAAAAAGATATGTTTGTAAGACTATGGGGGTGAGTTCGGTCATTTGTATGGGAGGTACCAGAAGGGGTGTGTCAAATAGTTAGGTTTTCTGGGGTTTTGCCTCCTATAATAACATAAATTAATTGACCAATTTTCATTACCCCTCAAATGTCCGTTTGGAAGTTATGGAAGAATTATTAATTTTCCAAAAATAGGTCATTTTGTATGGGAGGTACCAGAAGGCGTAAACCGATATAGTCCATATTCATTCCTGAGTTCTATTTTCATAAGGGAACATTATACTCAAAATTTGAGTAAATTAAGTTTACTAACAAAAAAGATATGTATGTAAAACTATAATGGTCAATTAGGTCATTTGTATGGGTGGTACCAGCAGGGGTATGTCAAAGGTTTCGGTTTTCTTAGGGTTTGTCTACTTTTGCAAGATAAATAAATTGACCAAATTTAAATATCCTACGATCATCCGTTTGGAAGTTATGAATGAAATATAAATTATCCAAAAATAGGTAATTTTGTATGGGAGGTACCAGTGGGGGTGGGGCTATTTTTGCCCATTTACAATGCCATAAGTTCGTTTTGAAAAATATTAATACTTGTAAATTTTCATACCGATCCGTTAAGGTTTACTCGAGTTATCCTGCTGACCACCCAGCCAGCCAGACAGACGGACATAGCTCAGTCGTCTTAAAAAGTCCTGAAACGAATTTGGTCTTAAGATACTTGGGGTCTAACTCATCTCCTTTAATGCGTTACACTTTTTTTCGTATCAAATGATATATACCCTCATCCCTAAGGGTGATGGTATAATCACCAATAGTACTTAAAGAGGAACTTTAATAAGTCAAAGTTATATGAGTAACGGTCACTGATTTTATGTTTTATCACACCATTCATTAACCATTAGGTAAGTATTTCTGGGGTTCCCCCAAGTATTATAAACTGCATATTGCAATTGTAGACTACAAACAAATATACGTTTAGCTCGTAATAGCGTGCACTTTTGAATAAAATAGTAAACATTAGGGTGTCCTTATAAAATAGTGGCTACAAACTTTGTCAAACTTAGATATAGTGAAAAAGTCACAAAAGTTTGAAATTTCGAGGCAAAAAACAGACAGATATGACAAGTTATCAATATAACTATATATATCGCAAGGCCGTAATCTCTTCTTTCCGCTGAGAAACTTTAAATCGGTTGATATTCAACCACGTTACGGGCTTATAAGTACGTAAAGGTATAACACACCGGTATCCTAGTGGTATTTCTGAGCTATTTAGATTGCCTAGATCCGTTTAGATTATGTTGGTATGTTCACGAAAGATATTCACCTTGACCATGGCTACATTCCTGGCAAACATTGTTGGTGAAAAATTTCGACTCCCTTAAAGTAATGCGCAAAAAAGTGAACAATTAAAATTTTTTCTTAATTTTTTTTGAAAAAGTGCAGGGTTAACTAATCTTTTTGACATAAATTGTTAATAAACTTAGAGCGCAAAACTCCCAGCTACATTATTGCCGAATATAGTTTAGTGCTATCACGAAGTGTGAGTTAGCTGTTGGACAAAAACTGATAACACCTTTTTTCGAGGGGCTCACTGATTTTGAGAATCTTTTGGGGTCCATAAAAAAATTGGTCACCAATCTCGCCAAACTGAGTATAGGGTTTTATTACCCTTCGAACCTATACTGTCTAGTTGTTGTATTTCTTTTCACTGTTGCACTATGTTATTATTTTTCTAAAAATATACTAAATAAGCTTATTAGCGGACAAAATAGTTTTTCAATTGGAACCAAAATTCAATTTAAGTTCAATCCAATAATTTTGTGTCGAAACGCTAACGGTTGACGTAATTTGAACAAATAAGTGTACAAATCTATTTTAACCAGTGCTATTTAAGTGCCAAAAATTTTGCAACTAGTTTTTAATAAAATCAATAAGAAGCGAAGAAAACACAGATTTGATCTTGCAAAAATATTTGTCGCTCCCATTCCGTGATTTCAATACAAATATTTGTAATCAATTATAGCGGCATATTTTTCCAATAAAATTACTATAATCTATGGATACCCAGCAAAAAACCTGCTTACTATTCTGCAATTAAGTAAAGGATGGCCGAAGGGGTTAGCGCTTACCATAGCGCTGTATTCATTAATGATTTTGTAAAGAAATGTCCCACTTAAATGCGCATGATTTATGTATCCAAAACTGCGCTTTGATAATAGCAACTTGAATGGTGTGAAATAATTGCAACTGAAATGTAATAAAATCATGTATTTATAAAAGTGCTTTCGTATTTGCAGTGCAAATAGTGCTTATTCTGCAAGGAGCACACACGTCAATTATACCTAAATGAATATTGCAAAAAAAAGTCTGCTAATAATAAGAAAGCTTACATGATATTAGGTTAGTAAAACATGGAAGCAATCTTAAGTATCTAGCAATTAACTTAAAAAAATTAATAAACAGTTAATAAATTAATAAACAGTTAATTAATTAACAGTTATTTCTTAATATAACAAACTTGCGTGGATACACCCGCTCACTATTATGACTAAGAACAAACTGATTGGGTTTTTGTATTACGCAACTCTTCGTCGTAAATAATACTTTCTAGTCGTGTACGATCGGTAAAGATCGTTGAAAAAAACAAAAACAATGCTGATATACATCATTGCAACTTAGTAAGCGAGATGGATTGCAGTAGAACTCAGCTCGCTTACGTGATTGCACCAAAATCAGCACTAATTACTGCATTCAAATATCGTTTCGGTTTCATTGTTGATAGAAAGCTTTTCATAACTGCCTTAAATATCTGGGTACATTTCAGCTATCAGATAAGTGAGTATTCATTTATCTCCCTTACTTAGTTAAGGAAAAAATGCGCAATGTTCTGCGTTAAAAAGCAGCGCATAAAAGTAGTGCATCCGTTATGGAAGCAATATAGCTACTGCTTCCAAATTGCAGACAATTTTTTGCTGGGTAATGTTCAAATTTGAACATGTGTTATATATTTTTGTAATGTGTGGTTTGTCCTTATTGACACAAATAAATGAATCGTCGTCTGCATGTAGCAGAAATAAGGAAAACCATACACTCAGGGTCAGGGTGTGGAATTTTCCATGCTGATAAGGCGATTGTGCGGCCTCGTGTGTGCACTCATACTGCGCTTGTGTGGCCGCTTGTTATGATAGATAGACTATTTCTTTCTTTTCTCTCTATGTCAATCGTTAGGTTAGTTAAGATTTATTTTCAATGTTAGCAAGTAA